>CM024697.1:46323814-46810584 GCA_014182845.1 Corymbia calophylla | reverse complement strand
AATCCTGCCCAGGGAAGTTTGCTCCATGGGAATAATTCGTAGTCATATAAAAGGTCATGAATTCTTTAGAATTCTTGCCAACAAGGCTGACGATTGAATATATAATATTTGTAATTTGTGAACGAGCTTAAGTGAACACGTTAACGAAGGTCTTAGTCCTCTTTTAAAAATCTTAAATTAAGTATATATTGCTTTAATCATACTACAATTTCATGTAAATTAACAAATCCACAGCTGGGTGAAAAGTAATAACTCTTAACTATTTTTCCCAATTGGATCAACCTTGTACACAAACTCTGTTTTTTTTGTTTTTTTTTATGAATGTTGCCACTAAACTCAACTTTTTCAATGAAGGTTTTTTTTTTGGTACTAGCGAATTTGCATGTAAGATCTCGAGATGTAAATCCATGTCCCCAACTCCATGAAATGCTCTAGCTAATACCATTGTGCAATGGATGTCTTGGCGGTGGACGTGAAGCTCTCGCTAATGAGGCTTCCTTTTAGTCAACTTCAAATTCATCAGCTAGCTATCGGAAGTAAACCGAGTCGTTGCGTTCTCAATCGGACCAAATCAAAAGGCCCACATGACCATGACGCAGGAGCGTCAAATTGAAGATTTTGCACATTCATACAAACGAGTTTTGCCTTAGGAAAGCAGCTAACTAGCTGTAACGCGTCCATGTCTTAGAGGCACGAATTCCTTCTTGTTCATACTATATAAGGAGCACTGCAGAGCTTCACTCTATATTTCCTCGTTCATCTTAGCATGAGCATCTCCAAAATGTGTCTTTTCGGCAGAGAAAGAGATCACGGAGACAACTTGACCAGGGTTAGTACCTGCGCTGACTTATTCTCCTAGTTTTCATTTATTTATTTTGTGTTTGTGTGCACATTCATCGTTTGATAATCCATGTTCTAAGTTTTCTCAATCATTTTCCAGAAGAAGATTGTGATTAAGCTCGGTTTGGAGGGCCAAAGACACAAGCCCAAGGCACTTGAGATTGCAACTACAGCCGCTGGTGACAAACCCTTGAAAATCATGTATCATAGTTAACATACCAAATTACACATTTTAACACCAAATTTTTTTTATCGTGTCATCAATATTTAATATTACTTTGCATGAAATACTCTTTACACAAATTGGTATTGGAAAGACAGTTTTCCTTATAACAAATTTTAATTTTGTGAATTTATCTTCGACACAATATAACATTGCTTTTAGAGGGAACATTTTTTTTTATTGGCGATCTTTCCTAATACTATGTAAGAATCCACGTCTTTAAATTATAGATCCGTGTAGAGCTAATTTAGAACTCTTCTATGTCATTGTAGGGGCAGCTGAATATGTGGCTTTTGATGAAGAGCGTGAAGACGAGATGGTGGTGAAAGGGAAAGTTGATCCAGCGAAAATTGTAAGAAAATTAAGGGAGAAAGTTGGAAAGTCAACCAAGTTATTAAGGGTTGAAGATCTTGTGGATTGATTAATAGAACCAAAAGCTAAAATAAGCATGGAAGACATTGTCCTGGATTCAAACCTTACTTTTCTATAGCACGTTTACTTTATTGCTTTGTTCTTCGTGAACTACTTTATCAGTCGTGCGTGTGTATTTGTACTCCAAGCCTATGTGCTTTGGTCGCTTGGATTTGTCTTTATACCCACATTTTAGATGGAACTTTTCTTTTTTTTACGGATTAATTTCTTTAGTCCATCCTTCTTAATAACATCTCCTCTTTTGTCCGCTTTTAATAATTATGTACATGAGCATAGCTTCTTCTACTTCTTCTTTTTTTTTTTTTTTTGCCTTTCATGGTTGTGTGTGGTGTGAAATAGCAAGGCCAATAACAAAATTTGTAATTCAGTATGCAAGAGGAGAAATTACTAGAGAAAATTAACAAAGATCAATAAGGGCAACGGATCTTTATTTGGTTCGGTCTAAATATCGATAACTATATTAAGAAAAGAGTTAGCTACAAATAAATCTACTAACTGCATTTGGTAGGCCAAATAAAACTCAAAATAGGATAACTTTTATCCTATCTAGTGTTTGGAGTGATGCGAAATCTGGATATAAGCGGATATAGCCAAGATATAGTTTGGATAAAAAAATCCAATCAGGGGATGGGATAGACCTGGATAGGATATATGAAATCTAAAAAAAAACAATTAAAAAGAAGTAAATTTCAGAATCTGGGCAAAAGCTTATGCTATCCCTGCAACTTTTGCCCTCTCTTCGCATCATCTTTCTCCCTCTTCTTCTTCGACCTGTTTCTACTTTGTTCACAATCATGACTCACCCCATCACACGAAACATAGCATCACAAGGTCGAGATTGTCCAAGACGAACTTGACAATTCAAGGGGTTGTCACCATGTGTATGACTATTACCAGAGATAAGGATGAAGACTCCAACGTCATGGCTTGGGTATCCGGTGGAGGACACGGAGTTGAAGAGCAGACCAAAACAAGGGATTTTAGGTCCATCCTAGTGGTAGCGGTTTTAGGCGATGCCAAGCAACGTTAATAAATCATGAAGGTTTGAAATGGCTCCGAAGCTTCAGAAGCGTTTAAATGAAGATTTGGCCTAGAAAGACAAGCACTTGTCCCACATACATGGAGAGCTTCGGAAACAAGTAGACTTTCGATTAAGGTTTTCCAAAGACGGCATTGCGACTAACGGTGCTCGTCTGGTTGTTGGTAGGGGTCACGACGTGACAGCAGACGCCTAGGTGGCGGTAGACGCCGTGGGTAATCGTGGGCAAGCAAAGGGAAGAAGTTGGGGACGATTCCCCATATATGGGAGCCTGTGTCTTTGATTTCTTTTTATTTTATTTTCACTGTTCTTATTACGCCCCTCAAGCTCTTGTTTACAAATTGACATTTTGACTTGATAAAGTTATAATTACCATCAATGAATAGTTGGTGTCGATGGACTTAGAGATGCAGTGGCCTTCTCTTGTGATAGCCCACACATGAGGTGTTTTCACTCGTCGAACGAGTTACGAGAGAGAAGTGCTTCGTCTGGTTGTTTTAGAAAGAGTGAAGATATGAAGAGTGGAGAGGTATAAGATGATATTTTTGGATGATTTTCAAAGATTTTCAATCCAGGTTACACTAAATATATGATATGATATTTTATAGTTCAGAGGATATTTAGAGGATTTTTAATCCCACTTCATCATATCCTATCTTATCCTAATCCATATCCAAACGACTAAACGCAGCATATGAATCTTGAGAATTATAGAATTCCAAATTTAGATTACACCCAAACTGAACACAGAAGTGTTTTTTCAAAATATTTAACATAACTAATTTATAAAAAGAAAACCCTAACACTCTTATTGATTGCTTTAAAGTGTAATAACCGAGCAGAATAACCCAAGCACGACTACGGACGACGCTTTTTATTCTGGTTCACTTCACTTGCTAGGAATTTGAAACCAAGAAAAATTAAGCAACTAAAACAAATCCTAGCTAAATCATAGAGTTGCCAGCTGAAACATGAGTGGCATCTTTTATTCAATGCAAGATCAGACTCCACCTATTAGCACCAAAAATTGGCTTGATGGGCCGTAGGCGGATGACAAAACCCATCAAGCCCGATACACAAAAAGGCGGACCTACAAGGGTTTGAGCGAGACCTGTTATCAAAGGTGCCAATTGTTCGATACCAACTATGGTTCAAGAGCAAGAAGGTAAGTACGAAGGCAGTTTTTGAAGAGTTTGGTACCAACAATGTAGTGGACAAGACAATATGGTTACAAGTGCGGGATTGAGGATTCCAGATGACTGAAAATTGAATTACTAAGTATTGAAGGGCGGTTACTTGTAATACTTAACTATAATTGCCGAAGGATCATCATTGCAAGGACCCTTCTTTTTGAAAAAAAACAAACACATGAGCACTTGTCTCTCTACCATCGTTTCTCTTATATCATGTATTTACTTTTGATTACACATTTTTTATCCCTTGTTGTCCTTTATTTATTAACATTAGAGTAGAATTAGTTGATTCCATTATGAAATGACACAAGACCCGATTTACGTAAAAGTGCCAAAGATCTGCTTTTCTGGTAAAAAAATATTTGACCGAGGACACATTCTTGGCCGAACACCACCAAATTTTGGACTTCACCTAGGTTGGAGAAAAAGTCCAATTAAGAATTTGCTTTGGTAAACACTGCATCCGATATCACTTGCACTCTACAAGCTGAGCTATATTCTTCACTTGTTGTCGAGGCTTCCAGGGCCAATCTTGGAGGCGAATTTGACGTACAAATTAGGGAAGCTGAGGGCTTGAGAAGACTTACTTTGGGTGGCAAGCTAGCACTTGATCGAGTCGGTGAGGGCGGCAGCATTGGCATTGACTGCATGGGTGAGCCGGATGGAGAGGATCCGGAACGCATAGCAGAGCAAGCTTTGGAAATGGAGCGAGTCAGGAGCAACGGGGTCGCACGTGCTCTTTGACTAGATCTGTGACCTTGTGTTGGTCTTCTCCCATTGTAGAGCGTAAAGAGGGAAAGTGAAGGGAGAGAGAGCGATTTGGACGTACGGACCCCTAGAGTGCCAAAACTTAACATAGGGGACACTTAAGTATCAAAAGTTACAAAATATACACTTAAGTGTCAAAATCTAAGCAAAAATGATCAGTTAAGTGCCAACGGCAAAAAATTCCGACCAAACTGCCATGTGTCCATTTTCCGATGATTTTATTTATTAGCAGAGCATTTTTTTAAAAAATAAAAAATTCACTTGCAATTTTAAGAAAAAAAAGTATCCAAGTCAGACTAGAAAAAAATTAAAAATCGATTTTATTTATTAAAAAAAAAGGAAAGGGGAGGGGAGGGTTCGGCAGCCCTCGCCGCTACTGCCGTTACTGCCCCACCATCGCCAGGAAGGGCCGGTGACGATGGGTGAAGGTTGGCTAGAGTCGCCAACCTTAGCCAGTGGTCGGCGACCCTGGCCGACCTGCGGCAAGGGCTGACAACCTTCACCCGATCTCTCCAAAACCACCCTTTACACAACCCAACAACAAATACCCAACAATCAGCAACCAAAAAACAAACAAGGTCAACCAACAATCAAATGGTCGGTTTGCATGCAATCTTACTTGGTATGTCATAACCCGCACGTTACATGTTAACACAATACACGTAATGCACATGTCCGTTAGATAATGTAGTTCATCGATCACATGCGAGTCGCGTCGCAAGCGATCTCACCTGGCCATTGCCACACCCTGCACATTATCAATTTATGCATGCATGCCATAAATAATGTGATCACCCCATGCATAATCGAAACCAATAATGTCATGTTTTTCACATGCTTTCATATCCACACGTGTTCCAATTATTACTACCTTATAGGGCTACAACTGAACCCTCGTTGGTGTTTACTAGCATAGATAGACAATGCCCTCCCTCGTGAGGTGCAGCGACCTCAAGGGACCCTCGTTCAAGATGGCACTCCAAAGGAGTATGGGCCTAGCCTCTACCGCGACTCCACATCCGAACCTCTGTTGAGTTTTTGATAAATCAAACTATCACCCCCTGAACTACGGCCAGGGCAATGGGTTCAACTAAGTGATCACGCAAGCATACCACCACAATCTACTTATTATTTTTGAGCATTAGCCAATACACACATGTTTGTGTCACGGAGGAGAGGTTTCCCCTATCAACGGGGCCTTCGTGATCGAGGTGGAATGACCTAAACGCCCCTCGAAGAATCCCAACGCTTCCACAACCTTCTCAGGTACGGGCGATCCGGTAATTGTGCCGTGGTCCAAAGTCTTCCTGTCTTAAATGTCGGTGAATTATCGTGACGTCATAAATGTCATTGGTTGCCGCCATAATAAGTGTCAGTAGGTGACGTCATAAGTACTGGTAGGTGGTAGGTGAGGCGGTGCGATCTCGTTCGCTAGATCGAATCTCGATTAAGGGCTGTAATAAGAGGGCTTCAACTATAAGAAGGGGTACCCTCCCCTCACTTGTAATCATCCAACTATTAGCAATCCAAGTTCTCTTTCTTTCTTCAGAGCTTCTCTCTCTAGTTTCTCTCTCTACGATCCGGGTGAGTGAAGTGATCCATCGATTCGAAGAAGGCTTGGCTTAGGAGCGACGATCCTCTGCGATCCGAAATAGCCTAAGTTGCCGCACGGTCAAGATTTCAAACGATCGGCCCGTGACAAGTGGTATCAAAGCAAAGAGAGAAGTAAGAAGAGGAGCACCAACTATTTGAAGGAATGTCGAGCCAAGATGCTATTGTGGATGTGGAGGCTGCACCAGTCAGAGAGACTCACGGCCGAAGCAAGAAGAGAGCAACCTCACCGGAAGCCCTTGCTGCGCTTGATGAGAAGTTTGGGAAGATGTGTAGTGCCATGGCCAACATGATTGAAGGACTCAATGATGTTCGAGACCGGATCATGGAGGTTGAAGGATCGCTTCGCAAAGACTTCACGGACGCCATCAACAATGCAACGGTTCCTCTTCAAGCGAAGGATGATGCCCTCGAAGAATCGATCGACGACTTGAGGGAACGCGTCCGAACCATGGAGGAGGAGAACCCCTGGTGGGATGAAGTTGACATCATGAAGGTGGAGATCCAAGAATTGAAGACGGAGCGATGCCTACCCAAGTGGTGCCCAAGCTGGAGGTGCCAAAGCCCAAGGAGTTCAAGGGCGATTGATCCGCCAAAGAGGTGGACAACTTCGTCTGGAGTATGGAGCAATACTTCGGAGCCACCAACATCCAACAAGAAAACATTAAGGTACGAACCGCTACCATGTACCTTACTGATACTGCGATGTTGTTGTGGCGACATAGGTGTTATGAAACGAAGCGCGGTGCCAATCCCGTGGAGACGTGGGATGGCTTCGTGGAAGAGTTTCGGGAGTACTTCTTCCCGAGTTCGCTCGGCGGGAAGCTCGTAGCAAACTCCATCGCCTCAAACAACGAGGAACGGTTCGAGAGTACGTGAAGGAATTCACCGAACTCAAGCTCCGGATCAACAATCTTGAAGATGAAGAGGCTTTCGGAGCGTTCATGGATGGATGAAGCCATGGGCCAAGCAAGAGTTGATGCGTTGGGATGTGAGGAGTCTCTCGAGGGCTCTAACCATGGTCGAGTCACTCATCGACCTCAACAAATTCGATACAACAAAGTATCTATCGAGGGACTGGAGATCGGATCGACCCTCCGAGGATGAAGGTGGTGACAACTCCCGTGGCCCCAAGTATCAAGGTGGCCGAACGAAGAATTGGGGAGAAGGCTCATCCAGACAACCCATCCAAGGAAGTTGACCGAGTACAAACTACATAAGTAAGTTTGAACAACCTTCGCCCTCGCCTTGCTTCATTTGCGAAGGGAATCACTGGACGCAGAAGTGTCCACAAAAGCATCGGGTGAACGCCATCCTCTCCGTCGAAGAAGAAGAACGGCCAAAAGAGGAGAAACGTCAAATCTGACTCGGTGGGATGAATCTCAACGCCATGCAAGCTCAACCTCCGCCCGAAAGGAATGAGCAAGTGGACATGTTCTTCGTTGAACTTGAGGTATGTGGAATTACTCTCTATGCCTTAGTCGATACGGGGGCGTCCAATGTATTCATGGCGACCAAGGTGGCAAAGAAGTTGGGCTTGGAAGTGTGACCGAACGGAAGGCGCTTCAAGACCGTCAACTCGGAAGACCTTGACAATGGAGGAACAATTCCGGAGGTTGAAGTCCAGATTGGCGGATGGAAGGGCAAGATTCCATTCGAAGTAGTTCCGCTCGACGACTACGATCTCATCTTGGGGATGCAGTTCTTCGACCAAGCGAGGGCCATGATCGACCTAGGATCCAAGTGCATCATAGTGCTTGATCCGAAGTGCCCGTCCATGGTGCCGATGCTCAAAGGGGCAATGAACACCAAGATGATTGCCGCGGTGCATCTCCTCGACAAAAACTTGAAGGCAGTCAAACGCATGGCCGATCAATCGAAGACACCACCAACTCAAGACATGCTGATCGAAGTCCTATTCCCCGAAGTGGAGGCCGTACCGCGTGCCATGTCCCAACCAAAGAAAGGAATGTGTGCCCACATGTACGTGAAGCCGTTCGAGGTGCCGTTCGAGTCGGTTAGGGCCAAGTGGAATAGGAAGAAGCGAGAAAAAGCTCGCGCCAAGAAGAACTCGCCCCTTACGTGAGCGCGAGGACGTCGCTCGATTGAGTGGGGGAGAATGTCACGGAGGAGAGGTTTCCTTTGTCAACGGGGCCTTCGTGATCGAGGTGGAACGACCCAAACGCCCCTCGAAGAATCCCAACGCTTCCGCAACCTTCTCAGGGACGGGCGATCCGGTAATTGTGCCGTGGTCCAAAGTCTTCCTGTCTTAAATGTCGGTGGATTATCGTGACGTCATAAATGTCGGTGGTTGCCGCCATAATAAGTGTCGGTATGTGACGTCATAAGTACTGGTAGGTGGTAGGTAAGACGGTGCGATCTCGTCCGCCAGATCGAATCTCGATCAAGGGCTGTAATAAGAGGGCCTCAACTATAAGAAGGGGTGCCCTCCCCTCACTTGTAATCATCCAACTATTAGCAATCCAAGTTCTCTTTCTTTCTTCAGAGCTTCTCTCTCTAGTTTCTCTCTCTACGATCCGGGTGAGTGAAGTGATCCATCGATCCAAAGAAGGCTTGGCTTAGGAGCGACGATCCCCTGCGATCCGAAATAGCCTAAGTCGCCGCACGGTCGAGATCTCAAACGATCGGCCCGTGACATTTGCATATAAAACCTCAAATCATTTCTCATAAAAGCGATCCATTTCCATGTCCCTCAAAAAAATCATTTTCCCCTTTCTTTTATGAAAACCATATGATTCAAGTGGATGCTCATGCAATGACACATCCAATTCACCTAATAAAATCAAGACACGTGAATTTATGCACATTTTAGCTTCCGGATGAACAGTGCCGTGAACAGTAATCATGAACAATGTAATTTCAGAATTCAATAATTGAAACATTATATTCAGAAATTAAACAAAACATTAATTAAAATAATTAATCAATCAATTAAGCTAAACATGCTTAATTAACACATAAAATACATAAACCACATTTTAAGCAATAATTAAGCACATAAAACAAGATTAAGCTAAGCTAATCTTAACCATCAGTCTAACCACCTACCTTAAGGTTAATACAACTTAATTAAACTTCCTAAACCAACATTACCACTAATTAACCCATCCCTAAGTAAGTTTAGGCACTAATAAAGGATTAGGAGCTAAACTCACTTATTAAGCGGGTTGGCGACACAAACGCGGCGGCGGTGACGAAGACAACACTCAGGGACTTCTACCATAGTGATCCAAGGCGATCCCGGGGCCGAAAACAGCAGCAACAAACTCGGACTCCTTTTGCAAGCTGGAAAAGCGATGCCGAGGAGGAGGAAAAAGGCTAACCGAGCAAAAACGGGCGGGCGAAGCTCCGCGAGCGGCTGGTTAGCAATCGGCGGCACCGAGGGTCGAGGGTGAATGGTTGGTGGCTATGCTAGGCGAAGATTGAGTCGGAAAAGGAAGAAAAAGATTGAAAAGGCGAAACTAGGCAGGGACGACACAACAGCAAGCGGTTAGAGAAGCTGCTGCTTCTAGCCGACCGACAAGTCGGTCGACGGCTCCAACCAACGAACAACCAATGTGGGGCATATGAATTGCCTCTCTTGAGCACGGTGGCGGGTGTCACGGGTGGTGATCAGCACAGGAAGGCCATGATTAACTCGGGTTTTTAGAGGAATGTCAGAAGTAGAAGCAGAAGAAAGGAAAGGAAACAAGGGAGAGAGAAGGTGTGCAGTTTTGAGAGCTGAAAGGGGAGAGAGAGAGTGAAGTGAAGTGAAGTTGCTTTCAAGGCCTCATTAAGGCAATTTAATGTTTGCCTCTACTCCCCAGCAAGTGACATCATTTTCTTTCTCTTGTTTTGTCTTTTCCAAATAATATCTAGGGGGAAAATGGTCATTTCCACTTTGCACATTTCCCAAACTATCCTCGGGCTGAAAATGAAGGGCAGGCCTAAGAAACGGGATAGAAAATGAATATGAATGAGCTCAAGAATCGATTGGGCTTGAAATGGCTCAAGGTTAAACAATAGGCTCAAAAGAGTAAATGGTCAGTTGGGTCCAAATGGCTCACTTGCTTTTCTCGGGCCTACCATGGTGGCTGTTTCACCTTGGGCGTGAGACCAACACTGGTCTTGCCTGACCCACGTCCTCGCAAGCTTGTTTCCTTGATCCGTAAATCCCTTTTTCAAAAACTCGGTTTAATCGACACCGTTTATTGTCGAAGAAGCATCGTCTAAACGTCCGACCCGAACATTCCCAAAAATTTAAAACCCAATACTGGATTCTCATGCCTTGTCAATTTCGCCCGAATGCTATTTTGGTACAACTCAGACCAACATGCGGCTTTGAGGGTTTACGTGTAACTAACTCGTGCCAAATCATATTCAAGACTTCTCAACACATGGACGTCCTTGACTACATGAAATCGTGAAGGATAGATTTTTATTTCAAAGTACACGATTACCAAGGATCAACATAGGGTCGTTCATGGGCTCAATAACAGTAAACAGAATCACCCATCATCCCATTATGTTCTGTCCGCGAATCGACTTCTAGTCGTCCTTGAAATTGGCATGCATATCTTCAGAATTGTCCCCGCGTAAGTCTTATGGTCGAGTCGTTTTCCCAGGTTAAGTTCTTTAGTCGCACGAGTTCTGTTCTCATTAACCTTTCCCCTTAAGGTCAGTATCTCAGGAATGATTAGTTTCGAGTGAGATCAATCAACAATACATTGACGAAATTCACGTTCATTTATCCCTCAAAGGGCTTGAA
Source organism: Corymbia calophylla (assembly GCA_014182845.1). Taxonomy (NCBI): domain Eukaryota; kingdom Viridiplantae; phylum Streptophyta; class Magnoliopsida; order Myrtales; family Myrtaceae; genus Corymbia; species Corymbia calophylla. The sequence continues at coordinate 46,799,710 of CM024697.1, read as the reverse complement.
TTTCAAGACATCACACCTTATGGGCGGGACTTCCAAACGTAGCCGTGCCCAATATGATGGGGCAATGCTTGGCTTAGCTAGAAGACACCAGTGGGAGTTCTGTTGTTCACACCGGTAGGAGTTTGGTGGCCTTGGTGAGGGCATAATAATTAAAACACATGTAAATGCAAGGGTGTATGTGAAACATATTGTGATGTGTTTTAATTATGTTTGCGTTGGTTGCACTAATTATGATATGCCTGAGTTGGTACCTTGTAGGGTGTGGCAATGGTCAGGTGAGATTGCATGTGATACAACTCGAGTAAAATTGATTAATGCAATCCTGAGAGTGCATGATGCATTAATTGTCACATGCATGTGTATTTACCATGCAGGGTATGGCATGACCGGTAAAGTTGCCTATGAGTCGATTGCTTGTCGATGGTATTCATGGGGTTACCTAGTAAATCAAGTTGTTGACTAGGGAAAACATGAATTGTTTTCCTATTGATCCGCTTGAGTGAATTAATTGTGCGATAGGTACCCCGAGGCGAGTTGATGTCCTAACCGAGTCTTAGGGCAATAACTCACTGAGATTATATCTCACTCGTCATTGTTAAACATTTTCAAGTCCATAATTATGGCACCTTTATCGTAATGAATTGAATAGTGCTAGAGCATGTCGTGGAGGGCAGGAGGGTTGTGTGCCCGGTGGTTGAAGGAAGTAGATTAATCCTGCTTAATACCTTTGGATAATCATAGAGAAAGTCACCCGACTAAGGAGCTTGTGTATAAACTTCCTAAGGTTAATCAGTATAAAATAAAAACAACGTTGTTGCTATTGTTTGTGGTCTTTCTGCTATCCTTGCTGATTATTGACTAGATGTTGTTAATTTACTTTTGCATGCATTTAATCGCAAGATAAAAAGAATAGTTGGTGACGCATCCTGAAACGTTGCATTCATTTGACCAAAGTGAAGGGGTCATCGCGTGCTTGGGATTTGGGGCGTAACAAGGAGATAGTGACATCATCAAATCTAGGATTCCCTAGAACGCAGACACAAGTGGTGCATGACTGTCGTTAGCTCGTGCCGTAAGGTGTTGGTTATTTCAACGAGAACATTGAAAAAACCTAATTCAACTCTAAGTAAGATAGCCAAAGTATGGTTGAGCAATCAACATGATATATTTGCTTTCCAACTTGCTATTAAGGATATGGCATAAAGAAATAATAGAAATAGGGCTCATGGCGATTTGAATAGAAAAAGAAATGGTTTAAATACAATCATAAGAGTATGCATACTCTACACTTTATTTCTTGAGGATTGTAGTTCAATTGGTTATAGCACCACCTTGTCCAAAAGATTCTTCCAATGTATAATTTTTGGGTCCAATGGAATTCATAGGTATAGAAAGAAGTCCTATCAAATAGAGATTTTTTCTTTTGACCATATTTCAATTGTTAATACGATATATAAGGACCACTACTACAAATAGTACTACACCCTTGATCGCTATTTCAGAACCATACGTGAGATTAGTCAACAAAACCGCCAAGATAAAAAAGAAGAAGGTACAAATAAAAAAAATACCAAATAACCCCCACTTTTGAGTTTGTGGGTATAATATGAAAAAACATTTGGTAATATGGTTAGTACATTGTAAAAATGAGTGTTTGAGCTAAATTAGGAGTGGAAAAAGCACGACCTATACTAAACTATGTCGTTGTTTATAATTTAAGATCTTTGTAATTTTTTTCAGAAAAAAATATGTAATTAAAATTATTTATCTCGCCTCAATCCAATCAAAATTCGTGGTCCGCAATTGGTGGGAAGAGTGAGATGGGTTCAATCGACCATACAATGGTATTCCTTTATCTTGGGATGCAAGCGAAGAAAATATATATGCGCGCGCTCTTAAGGTATTGGTCCTTCTTATTTCAAACTAAATAAATGGCACATGCAAAAACCGGCGCACGCACTGAAATTTTGGGTCAAAGCAATGGAAAGGAAAGCTAAAGAACATGACATATCAATGCGAACATGCATGCAATCCTAAGTTGTCCGAAGAGGAAGGATAATGATCAAGAGAAACTACTGGCTAGAGGTATTTCAAGTTAAATAATGGGAATACCTTAAAAAAATTTCAGCAATGGCGTCAAAGTGACGACAAGTTCGTCGAAATAAATAAGTCATCATCTAATGCACGGGACAACAAAGAACAGTCGATCATCGTTCATCCCTACGCTGCTCCCTGCATGTCTTTCAGAATTTCCCGCTCAAGAAAGTTTGCTTAAGAATTCTTGCCAAAAAGGCTGACGATCGAGTATTGTGAACACGCTTGATTAAGCGAATGCGTTAATAAAGATCTTAGTCCTCTTTTAAAAATCCAAAATTAGGTCTTTGTTACTTAAATCATACTACATTCACGTGACACTAACACTTTAGGACTGCATACAAAGAATAAACATAATATGCGTTTGGGTCAAAAGTAATAACACAAACACTAACTAATTATCACAATTGGATCAACGCTGTACATACGCAATTTTTTTTTTTTTTTTTGAATATTGCCGTCAAATTCATCTTTTTCAATGGAGTTATTTATTTATTTTTGTACTAGCGAAATTGCATGGAGGATCTCGAGATGTAAAGCCATGCCCCCATCTCCATGGAATGCTCTAGCTAACACCACTGGACAATGGACGTCTTGCTGGAGCAGGGTAAAGCCCTCACTAAGTTGACTTCTTTTAAGTCAACTTTAAATTAATCAGCCAGCTAAGGGAAGTCCACCCAGTCGTTCCGCTCACAATCGGACCAAATCAAAAGGCCACATGACCATGACGTGGAGAACGACAAATTGAAGATTTTGCACATTCATACAAACGAATTTTGCCTTAGGGAAGCAGCTAACTAGCTGTAATGCGTCAAAGTCCTTGAAGCACGTCCGAGTTCAGATTATATTAGAAGCAGTGCAAAGTTTCCTTTTGTTTTCCCTCGTTCATCTGAGCATAAGCATTTTGTGAATGTGTCTTTTTGGCAGAGAAAGAGAGCAAAAAGCCAATATAACCGGGATAGTTTTATTTATTTATTTATTTTGTGTTTGTGCACGTCTTCCTTATTTGCTAATCAATATTCTAAGTCTCTCCATCATTTTGCAGAAGAAGATTGTGATTAAGCTTGGTTGGGAGGGCCAGAGACACAATGCATTTCAGATTGCAACATCTGCTGATGATGACTAATCCTAGAAATCATATATCAGAATCAACATATTGCATTACACAATTTAGCCCTTAAGAATTTTTGTATCGTGTCATAAATATTTAACTTTACTTCATAAGAAGTACTCTCTACACAAATTGATATCCCAAAGATGGCTTTGGTTGTAACAGTTTTTAATTTTGTGCACATGTCTTGGACATAATATAAATTTGCTTTTAGGGGAAATAATGTTTTATGGATGATCTTTTGAATACAATATAAGAATCCACATCTTTATGTTGACACATAAATTTTAGTAACCCATAGGATCGACCCCGACCCCAAACAAAAAATATTAATTTGCATAGGTCCACATAACTTGCATTCGAGTTGGTCCGCTCATTAATTGTCTTGGAATCAGCTCAAAGTGCTAAATTGTGGAAAGAGAAATCATGAAAATTGAACTTGAAGATTGCGCAATATACGGCCGAAAATTAAAATGAGCGAGAGGAAAGTTGTGGCTGAATATATGTATCCTCACGTGTTTGGTCAACTCTCAAAGGGGAATGCCCAATCAACAGCTCTGAGTGCATCATGGGATCCAGTGAACCGTAAGAGGCAAGGAAGAAAGTGGGACTTCCAAGAGTAAAAGAGGAAAGAGTAAAAATAAATAAATAAATAAATAAGGCAAGAGTAAGAATTTAATTGGGTGAAATTTTTAGTGATGAGCAAAGACTTGACTTGCCATCTTTGCCTTGCTAAGGACTTATAATCTCGGCCAAGAGTGGATGCTTTCGTGATAATTTAATGATATAAATTGATTTCATAATAATGATGTTACCAAAATGAGTTGAAAATCAATGCTTTCTTTCTCTACTTTATTTATGTTGAAATATTAACACAGAAACTACAGGATCTTACAATTTAAATCAATGCGAAAATGCTACATAAATAAACTAGAACCAATAATTCAATTTTAAGTGATTCGGTTCGAGTATCACTACCTACATCTAGAGGAGAGTGCAAACCCAAAGTGTTTAAATGTAAAACTCACAATACAAATTATAAGGTTTAAGCTCAAAACAAAATGCTCTTGCATGATTCACTAGAATGTCCGTACGTTCTATCTTTTCTTCATGTAACACTTGTTTTCATGAGAGCTTCATTAGGGATAGCGGATCCAAGTTCCATACAGGTTCCATCTGGAACTTGGAATCTACCTACTAGAACATATTGTTTATTTTTTGGAGACTGGAACTTACCCTGTATACCCTAAAACTTAGAACTTACTCTATCATAGGTTTTGGATTAGTTCTAGATTTTATCTAGGTTCCATATGTATTATTCGTTGAACGATTACAGTGAATCATCATCTTTAATTACTATCACTTGTTATTAAAATCAATTAACTACAACCTATATTTAAACGCACGAAGAATATGAAACATTAACAAAGTAAAAGTCTCGATCATAAAATGGAAGTTTAACTAGTGATTCCACATTATAAATTCACCATCGGATGACATAGATAAAAAAAAAATAGAAAAACTTATTTTAGGTACTTGGAATCTGCTTGTTGAAATAAGCTCCTTAATTTTTAAAACTTGAAATCTACCTTGCTTACCTTGAAAACCATATAGGTTCCCACCAATTCAGTTTTTCAATTGTAGGTTTTACCATAAAATCATACTCTCTCTTTAGCTTCACTATGCAGCTCTTTCTTGTGTGGCTTGTATCTTAGTGAGAGAATAATATAAAAGAAACCTTTGCTTTTGTCCTTTTGTGATGATTACCTTTTACCCAAAAATATATATATATATATTTGTGTAATAGAAAAGCTTGTCTTGTGGTGCCCCTTTATTTCTCTTGTACGGCCATAAGCTTGTCTTGTGGTGCCCTGTTATTTTCAACAAATTAATCCATATTTGAATTCAAACCTGAAATAATAATTTAACTTTCAAAGCAATGGCTCAATAATAATTAATTAATCATCTGCACATAAAAAAACATAGCAATATCACGGCATGGACTCTCTCACCTGGAAAGAGGACCCCTCAGGCAAATTTTCAGTTGCATTAGCATGGGCAGCAATCCGTAGGAAATCTCATGTGGTTCCTTGGTCATATTTTGTGTGGAGTAAGGCCATCGTCCCTCGACACCAATTTCTCCTTTGGCTGATTGTTAAAAACTGCATTCCAACCCAGGTATACCTTATGTCCTTCGGTAGGATCCCTAATGCAGCATGTGCCTTTTGTAGTTCTCGACCTGACTCGGTCGACCATCTCTTTTTTTACTGTGGTCTTTCTAACTCCTTAGCCATGTTCTGGCCTTCCAAATGTAACATTCCTTGGTATAACTCTTCATGGCCGGATAATCTTCTTTGGGTCATCAATTCGCTGTCAGGTAGAGGGTTCTCAAAGGAAATTGCTCGATTCTCCTTTGGCGCCCTTTTCTATATTATCTAGAAGACAAGGAACAATATTATCTTCCAAGCGCAGAATGTACATGTGTCAGCCATGAAACAGTTCCTTTCCAAGGCAGTCAAAGACAAAGCGCTGGCGTTTAAAAGAGTGGAGGACAACCCCAGCAATAGGCGTATGCAGCAAGGATGGGGAATAGACCATAGTATTTTTGATTCAGGTCCCGAGTGAAGCATATAAATGGCTCCTCAGGCTTTTGTCTAATTCATTAGTACTGTATCTCCTTGGTACGATCGTGGTACCCCCTCACTCCAGTGATCTGTTTGTCCTACTGAGTGAGTGCTGGTGCCGTGTTTCACCATTCCTTGTACAGGATCCATTGGTTGAAAGCTTATAATACTTACCTTACTAAAAAAAAAAAAAAAAAACATAACAATATATTATTATTAAAATTATAATCAATTGGGGATATGCAAAATCAAAAGGAATATTTGAAGCGGGAAATTATGTGTTCCGAGAAAAAGTATTTCCCTTATATTCCTCCCGCTATAATTAATCTCTACACTTTATTCTGAAAACTGAATCCCAACATATCGAGAGGGAGGTTGTTTGATATTTAAATACTAAATTGTCCTGTTGTTAGAATTTTGAGTCTTCGTTAATGGTTTTTTTTTTCAAAAGAAAAATATGTAGTGGAAATTATTTATTTTGCCTCCACCCAACCAAAAATTCGTTGTTTGTTATTGGTGGGAAGAGTGAGTATGGATCAGTCCTCCTTAATTAAATTTCAGCCAAAATCTAAGTATTATGGCCAGGACTGAAGTCCATTCCCCGTGGCTTACATCCGCACCGCAGCTTCGTGGCAATGGCGCCAAAGTGGCGTTCGAGTTCGTGGAAATAGCGCCTAAGAGCTGCAACGCGTCCAGGTCTTGAAGCAATGGAGCAGTTGGGTGAACATCTGCTCGGCGTATAAATAAGTGGTCGAAGAAGCTCTCGCTTTCATCACTCAAAACTCGAGCTAAATACTTCCGCGTGTGTCTAAACCTCAGCCTCATTCGATCAGAAAAATCTCGGAAAAAGCGACGATTCGAAGGTCTGTATATACTTGCTTTTGCAGAGAGATGGGTTCTTGTGTATTCTGTCTGCGATATGATTTTGTTTCATGCATCTACAGATGAAGATCGTGATGAAGGTCCAGATGAAATGCGGGAAGTGCTGGACCAAGGCATTGCAGATCGCTTCTCAAGCAGATGGTGATTAATTAACCCTACATCGCATAAACCTCTCATTCCGACATATTTTCGCTTTTACAGATAGATACTTCTTGCGTTGATATATTTCGGAATTCTTATTCGCCCTCCGGCTCAGTTGCTTTCTGAATTCATCCAAGTTTCAAACTCCTCTCTCAAAAAGCTAACGAAACTGAACGGGTCGTCCTTTCGGTGCACTTTCCGGCGTATGATGATGCAAATAACTGGGATTAATCTGATCTTTATCGTCGTACTTGCAGGTGCGGAATCCGTGGCGTTCCACGAAGAGCGTCAAGATGAAGTGGTGGTGAAAGGGAAAAGAGTTGATCCTGTGGAGATTGTGGGCGAATTGAGGAAGAAGGTTGGGAAGACAAGGCTGATCAGCGTCGAGAATTAACCGGCGAAGCCTAAAGCTAGAGAATGAGACAGAATACACACAGTTCATAAGATTTTAAAATAATGTTTTAAGCACGTGTTACCCTTGGTTGTCACGTGGATTTGATTACTTAGTCAAGTAAGTGTGCTCTCGAAGTCATGTGCACTTTGGATAATCGAGCTACCGAATTCGTTTATTAATTGCTTCTTATTTGCCCTTTTTTTATTAATAACTTATTATATGTCATAGTCCAGCTCACAGAAATTATTAGCGGAAGTAAACGTGGGAACGATCCCCAGTTAAATCTGGAAATCGGACAAAACCGGTCTTGCTGGTTCTAACTTGGAACTAACCAAGCTGAATCGGTTTTAGGATAATTCGATTTCTAGGTAAAACCAAATCGGAATCGACTTTGAACCGCTCATTCATTTCTTTTTTAAAAAAATATTACAAATTAAACACTTCACAATAATAAAAGCCCTACAAAGACATGCAATTGCCAAGATCTTATGCCCACACTTGAGTTCACATCCATCGCTTACAATTACTATCTCGAACGCCAACTGATGGTAGGCCGATTCTTAAAATTACTAGCTTCTAACGTAAATTGTAAATTACAAGTGAATTTAAATATGGTATTGTAAGGGAAAAAAAATGACGGGAGTTAGTTGCCAACTCCAGTGTAACACTACTTTGGTGATTGATTACAAATTTTCTAGAACTAGTCCCTTTGTCTAGTTCTTGATTCTAGCTTTGGATCAGAATTGCCCAAGCCATACTCATTCATAAGTGGAAGGAGTGTAAAGAATCAATTTTACCTCATGATCAATAATCTTCACCATAAAAGAAAATCCAATTATTAGGTATTTAACCTAGGACTAAAAACCTAGATGATTGGAGAAAGCTCTTCATGAAAAATATTCTCCAACTACAAAATAATTGTCATGAATAAGTGGATCCATAACAGTCAAACCATTGTTGTTACTCTTTATTTATTAGGTTAAGCATGGAAAATTCTTAGGTATTATGAATCATGTGACTTTAAGGAGTCTCCACATGATAAAGAAAATTTTGAATGATCCCAATGTAGCGAGCCCAAGCTCACTGGCACTGTTGGATGCCGTGGACCCGATGCAAGCTCGGGCTCACTGCACTTGGTGCACCCAAATATATTTCCGCGTGACCTAAGGGCTAGGGTCCATGGGAAAAAGTCAAAGTCATACAAAAGGTGGTGAATTCTCATGAATGCTAGCCGAAAAGGCCGATGATGGAGAGTCTTCACATCTTGTGAACGTGCTTGATTAAGCCAACGTGTTAATGAAGGTCTTAGTCCTCTTTTAAATATAAAATTAGGTGTTTGTTGCTACTTGTTGCGACCCCCCCGAAGGTGCACCACCTAGGGTTTGGCTAATGGATTACTAAGCCTAAACTTAGCTCGGGCTCTCCCAAACCCATACCAATTAGCGACTTAGGGTTTAAATCTTTTAACATGCCAATGATTTTTACTTAGGAGTCGCCACTAATCTATTTTTGGTGGGTTGATTAGAAACCCAAGTAAAGTAACGGGAGAACTACTTCACTCCTACGAACCAGAAACTATGGGATCGGGGACTTGATTACGTTAGATTCCTCTAACGCCCTTTTGGTACCTTTTCTCTTTTATTCAAAAAAAATCCTTTGCAGGCAATTTGGATTGATTTTAACCTATTCCCTAACATGTGAGGTGATCAAGCACATGCGCAACCATTATTTAACACTCAATGATCAAAGCATTAAATAAATTGCAAGGAAAGGGAGGAAGTTACTTACCTTGAAATTACGAAAGCATCTGCAAGGTTAGCTTAAAAATCACATCACAAATCCTAGATATGATTTCTAATTAACATGCAATTATTCAATTGTTTTTTTTAAGATTTTAAATTATTTAATGAGGCCTAAAACTACGTGCAATGCATGTAATGACATACGAAAGTGTCTAATTATAATAGCATGAGAGATGACCTAATTCTACATGACATGAGCATGGCAATTTTTATGTTTTCTTTTTTTATAACTAATGAAATTTCCTAAAATTTCCTAAGCATCTACGTCATATGCAATGTAGACTATAAGACTAGTCGACATGAAGTGCATTAATCTACCCTATTATGCAAAAGATTTTTTTTTATGCATTTTTTGTAAGTTTATTAAAAAATCAACACATAATACAACTGAGCATGTAAAGCACGCAATTTAGCCCCGACCCAAGATAGAAAATCAAAACAATCAAAAACCTGATCCGACGTCTCGCGGCTCAATATTTTTTATTATTGAGATTTTTTAACACAACACAACGACCTCACTTAATTGGAATTCAATCAAGCATGCAATACTTTAAACGAGAAAACAAAATATTCAAGAATTAATTTAGATAGGAACTTTACCTACCTTGTCTATTGGGAAGAGGCCTCCTTTTGTGAGCCGACCTTCAAGACCTGCAACAAAAGAGACGCTTTTTCTCCTCTCTCTCTATATTGCGCTGCCGCTCCTTTTCTCTCAATTGTGGCTGTCTTTTCTCTGTGTGTGTGGCCCCCTTTTTATAGGTGAGAGGACTATGTTATTTAAGGAAAGATGATAAAATTGCACGTTGCATATTTAGCTCTTGTATCCCACGTGCAATATTTTTTTCAATATTTCATCCGACACCTTCCCTGAATATTGAAAGAATAATGCAAATATTCTCGGGAACATTCTCATATTCCCGGGAATATTTTCATATTCTAGCTCGTCACCCCTTAACGGGAATATTTCATCCGACACTTTCCCTGAATATTGAAAGAATAATGCGAATATTCTAGGGAATATTCTCATATTCCAACTCGTTACCCCTTAACGGGCCTAGCCAAATTATTTTTCCTTATGGGCTTAGTCCAACTTGTTAAATTAAAGCTTAGAACCATCAATTGAAGCCCATCTACCACATGTCCAATGCAAATGCAATGATAAATGCTCCTAAAACTATATGCTATGCAATTTAATCATAATATTTTTTGTTTAGGGGTTAAAATTAATCCCTAAATTTTTATTCATTAAATTACGAATGATCAATCAAAATTTAGGTGTCAATAGCTGCCCCTCTTTGAAGGTGAGCTCGCAGAGGTTGCATTCAAAGATAAATTGAAACCTAAATTTTGACCATGCATATGCAATAAAATGTTATTTTTTTTGTGGGAAAATGAGTCCCATTTTAAAATGCCATATGGTATGATGCATGGAAAAGCTAATGCAAAGTGTGAAAATAAAAGAAGAAAAAAGAAGAAGAAGAAGAAGAAGATGAAGAGCGTACCTGTAGTTACTTACCAATGGATACGGTAGAGTATCTTGAGGTACGTGATGAATTCCATGAGACTTGCAAAACATCTGAAGATTTGGAATTCTCATCAGATTTCAAAAGAGATTAAGCACCTAGAAATCAGGTCCGGTACTTATGGGTTCAAATATCTGGGATTCACATCAGACATTTGAGAATATTTACTAACCACTTGGAAATCACATTAGGTAGGTTCGAACCTCTGGAATTCACATCAGACATTCACTATACACTTGGAAATCACATCAGGTATTCATTTGAAAAAAAATTCACTAAACACCTGGAAATCACATCAAGTATTTAAAAGTTCGAACATCTGGAATTCACATCAGACATTCGAAAAAATTCACTAAACACCTGGAAATCACATCAGGTATTTAAAAGTTCAAGTACAAGGAATTCTCACCAAATACTGAAAAAGTTTTAGGACACTGAAATTTTCGCCTGAAATTTTAATTAGGAATTTGGATTGACTTGAGAACCAATACCTGGAATCCTCATTAGGTACTTTTGAATTATCTTGAGAACAGATACCTGGAATTCTCATCAGGTATTTTGAAGATTTAACAATATTTGGACAAATTCATGGCTTCAAAGAGGAGCTCTTTGGTCTCTGAAGAAACCCACCTATCAAACATGATTAGAGCAAATGTGCATTCAACAGCAAAGTGAAGAATTAAAGCCATTCTTGGACAGTAAAACTCAAGGAGACCCATGCGTATTGTTTCATCCCCACATTCTACCAGTTAGAATCATCATCAAGACAATTTTCACTCATAGTGTGGACTTCTTGAAAATGCCAGATGAGAGACTTTTAGTCTGAAAGGGCTTTTCAGTTACTCTCATTTAAGAAGGCTACTTGTCCCGATTAATGTGGGAATATCTGAATCACTCAATCTTACCATCAAGTCAACAAGGATTCGAGCTTTCTCGCAAGCGGTACGATTTTACCAATTTGAAAGGTCTTTACTAGGATGTGATCTTGGTCAACGGTTTAACAAGGGGACTCTTTGAGTCAAGGCTATTGAAAGAACAATTCTGCAATCATCTCCAGGTTTACAAGTCAAGAATCCTGCAAAATGAGATAGAAATAATCTTGCTCACACCTCTTCGAGCAATGCTTAAGACATGTGAACACTTACATTAATTCAAGTGCCCTAATCTGAAGAGACTTTCAGAGGGACGTAATGTAGGCTAGGTTCACGGGCTGAGAAATGAAAGGATTATCAAGCTCAAAATGTGTGTAAATGGGTGAGAGTTGGTGATCATCTTGACATTACCACCAGTCTTCATCTTCGCCATCAAGGATTATTTCCAAAATGTGTTTTGTTGACCGCAAAAGTTTTGCATTTGACAACTTTTCACGATTGATAGTCATCTATCTTGACTCTTTTTCATTTTCTCTTGTGGGCATTGGCCTTGCTTTTACAAGGCACACTGCTTTTTCTTGCCCCTCTTTTTACTCTTGTGTCTATGGGCATCGGCCTTGCTTTTACCAGGCACACTGCTTTTTCATGCCCCCTAGTTCTATTTTTAACATTGACACACTGTTTTCAATGTATCAAATTTTCATTTGGACTTCTGAAGATCTTCACATTTTGTTGGCGCCCTAGACCATGCTGTTTCTTGAATGATTACTCTTTGCTTGCCCCAGTGTGGGGGATGATCACCAACTGGGTTCAAAGAAATGAATTTTTAGAATCAAAGGGCTATGCAACGGATATATGTGTGTAGGATAGAGAAAAAAATGCTCTTCGTCATCCTAAGGCACTTGGATTATTGTTTGAGTTCATCTACAATAAGATACCCAAAGATTGATGCAAGTGAGAGCAAGAGAATTTCCATCTATTTTCCTCGCCACGTGATGCCAACTTACCTCCAATTTGCCCCAATATGGGGTGGTTCTTGACAGGGGTAATTTGAAAGAAATCTCCACAAGTATATGAGGCTCAAAGGGGTTAAGTAATGGTCTACTTGCAGTGTTTAGGATAGAGAAATAAATTGCCTCTCGTCATTTTAGTTGTCGTCCCTTTCGCGAGAAAACCCTTCACCTTGCCGACATGGATTTTTTCACACTCATCTCACAATGTATATACAAGGGATTGTGTATAGGATAAGGCTTGCCTTTTATCATTCTAGCAAATTCAAACATTCCCACACTATTCATTAAATTGTCTATTTTGACAAATCTCGAGTGAAATTGGCGAATTAAACAAACTATCATGTGAAAATGCTTCACGATGATAAAGCAACTAGGCTCCATTCATGCAAGCAACAAACATCGAATTCCAAAGTCAAAGCTAAAAGGTGGGAGCCTGAAGGGGTTCCTTGCAAAGATAAATGACACCATCCATCTTTTGCCCCTGCAAAAGTAGAACATGCATGATTATACACTCGAGGCTTCATCTTCATTAAAGCAGATGGTGCAGGATCATGCTTGAGACATAAAGTAAACAATCAGAGAGACAAACAGGGTGAACAAGATGCATGCTGAAAAAATCTTTTTACTTTGGAAAATTTTGAGAGAACATGAAGAAGTCCAGCATTCAGAATTAGCTCCATGCCGTTTTCTTTTGGTAGGATTTCATCATAGGGCTAGTTTGGTGTACTTCAACATGCCCTTAAACATGAAATCTTCATGTATTTTATTGGATGAAAAGCAAATTACATTATTGGAATGAAAGAAATCCTAACATGCAAACTAGGAAAGCAATAAAGACTCCGCGCAGAGGAGTATGCAAACAATTAAAATTCTCCTACTCTTGAGCTTCATCAATGGCAAACATTAAATTCTCCTCGAACAATTCGATCATTCATTCGACCTCGTCATCTTCTGCACTGGATTGAGCAGTGGACACGGCACTTGGAGTACTGATTACCCCTTCTTCCTCATGCAACATTGTCACAGGACCAGGGAATGTGGACCTGATGTGGGGTATAGTGAGGCCAAATCGTCCTCGACCTCTTCCTCTTCCTTGGTGGGATCGTCCACTCCTGCCACGATAGCCCAATCCAGTTGTGTATGAGTTTCGCCCCACTTCAATTGGTTGCCGGGTGCCTTGACCATGTCGGCCCAAGCCATCACCAGGGGCGAAACCACTTCCCACCATGATCTTGCCTACCATGATCGCAGATTTGGATACTTCTGGGGTTGGTGGAGTAGTGTCTCGAGAAATATGAATAGTTGAAACCAACTCAAATGCCTGATAACTGGATTCTGCTTTATGATCCGGTTCGATATAGGGGATAGCTGTCTCATGGTAGATTTTAAAGTCATCTTCCCCTTGGATTGTAATAATCTTCCCTTGCGCCACAAACTTCACCTTCTGGTGAAGGCTTGAAGGAATTGCACATGCTGCATGTATCCATGGACGACCTAATAAGAAGTTGAACGCAGTGGGTATATTCAAAACTTGGAAAACCACATTGAATATCATCGGCCCTATTTGCATGTCTAAATCAACTTCTCCAACTGCTTCTTTCCAAGTCTTGTCAAACGCCCGAATAGAGGTCTTGGCTGCACGAATTTTCTCCAAATCATACCCTAGGCGTTTCAGAGTCGCTAGAGGGCATATGTTTAAAGCCAATCCATTATCAATGAGTACGCGGGCCACTAAAGTATCTCGACACCTGACTGAGATATAAAGGGCCTTGTTATGTCCTCTTTCTTCATCTGGGAGCTCTTCATTCGAGAAGGCAATTTGATCTTTTAACAAAATAGACCCGACAAATTCCTCCAACTTCTCATGGTCAATGGATTCTGGGACGTGTATCTCACTAAGAACTTTCATCAAGGACTTTTGATGCTTATCTGATGTTTGGAGCAACTCTAACAGGGAGATTTGTGCGGGCATTTTGCGAAGCTGGTCTACCACATTATACTCACTTGCCTTAATTACAGCTAAGAATTCTTTAGCTTCCTCATCAATGACCGGCTTGACAGGTTGTGAGTTGGTTTGAGCATAGGTGCGCCCCGATCGAGTGACCACATCTATCTCCGCATCATAACACCATGGCACTGCTTTATCACTTGTATACGCATAGGGTTGCGTAACATCAAGAATTAACTCTTCCTCATCAAACAACGGTGTGTCGATAATGATCAATCCATCCTCGTCCAATGCATCCTCCAATGGTGGCATGTCAAGAGGTATAGGGTCAATCTCATCAGCTTTAATGTTCCAGTCAGCAAACTCATCCCCTTGATTGGTAAACTCCTCTTCCAGATCAATAATGAATGGAGTGATAGTTGAAATCATGCCAGTATGGTCCGCATATGCAATCATGCCTTGGTTGGATATCGCCTTAACTCTTTGTTTCTTCTGAGACATCGTAGGTTTTTCTGTCTCTGAATAATATCCGGCATGAACTAAACTATCATAAATGTCATCCACATGTACTTTCAAGTTCTTCTTCCTATCGCATCAAACCGAAGATGGCATTTATACCTTCCGCGTGGTCGGGGAGTGGGTTATTCTGGACGTTTGGTTGTGTATCGCGGAAGGAGACCACCTTAGCATCCAAAAGATTTTAGATTTTGTGTCTCAACGTATAGCAATCATCAACAGAATGCCCTATTTCCCCCATGTGATAATCACATGTCTTCGACGAGTTGTAGTTGGGGAAACGCTCGGGATTGGTCCACTTAGGCTCTTTGGCCAGTAACCCTTTCTTTTGGAGGATCAGCAGAATCTTGGACAAAGGTTTAGGAAGCGGCATGAACTGACGCCTAGAAGAGTTCCTCTGTTGACCATAAAACGGTCGCGCTCCTCCTTGCTAGGTGTTCTGGGTGGAGCGAGGTGGTTGGACATAAGCTGCATTAACCTCCGCTATGGGTTCCTTAGCTTTCTTGACTGAGAATCTCTTGTACGAGTTGGTCTGATCGGACGCCCATCCATCACGCAGGGCCATTTCAATTCGTTCACCAACAGGGATAAGCTGATTGAATGACTCTGCAATCAAACCGAGCATCCGGCTTCGATATCAGGCGGGAGTGTCTTCATAAACAAATCCATCAACTCTTTCTCCGTCGGTTCGTGATTGATTTGAGAAGCCACGACTTGCCACCTTGTGACATATGCCTTGAAAGATTCCGTCTTTTTCTTTTTTGTACGAATCAAATCCTCCCGAGATGGAGTAACATCGATATTATACTTATATTGCTTGAAGAAAGCATCAGTCAAATCCTCCCAAGTCTCTAAGAGATTAATTCTCTTCATGATGTACCATTGCAATGCCGGCCCTGTCAAACTCGCTTGGAATGACTGAATCATTAAGGGTACATTATCAATATACTAGGTCATCCTGACCAAATATGTCTGCAGATGGATCTTTGGGCAAGAGGTGCCATCATACTTTTCAAAGTCAGGCATTTTGAACTTCTTCAGCACTTTGACTTTTGCATAAAGAGACAAGTCTGTCGGGCTTTGGCATTCTGAACCCTGTAGTTGCTTGAGCTTTTCCTCAATTTTTGCCAAGCGTTTTTCTTGCTCGATTTTCGGTACGACCGGGTGCATCACTTGTACCTCATCATCAGCAACAATTTGAGGCATGTCAGTGATTTTGACTGTAGGAGCATCACCAAAGTTTGACGGGTTGATTGCGGTCGTATTCTTGCCCTTATCTCTCGAATCACCAATAGGAGGTTGTTGAGGTAACACCACTTCAACTTGCGGAGCTGATGGGACAATGCTTGATTTGAGGGAATCCATTTGTTTAGACAGCTGCTCAAGGACATTCAGGACTTGCTTCATTTCTGTTTCAAGGGTAGTGACACGAGCTTGTTCAGTAACACGTGTTTGTTCAGTGTTATCGGCCATTGCTGCTCTTGAACGAGTACGAATAGGTGATCTCGGGCGAGCCGTGTTGTATCAATGTTATCTTGTGTAAAAAAAACAACACGGTAAGCATCATGACAAATGAAATTGGTCCATGACAACGATCAATCGCACATTTTATTAAGTGAAATTGAATTCCAATGACATTAATCTAAAAAATGAAAGTGACTCCCTAGGGAATTAAATTCCTAAAACATCAGTTTAAGAAATTGAAATAACACTCTAAAATTGAAATTGAACTCCTAGACATGAACATAAAAACAATCTAGTGACTCTTCTCTATATACAATTGACCTTTTGTCATGGACCAAAAAAAAAAAATGATAAAATAAATAGATTGCATAGTGTAAGGTAAGAATACTTACTTCATGAAGGAAAAATGGCAATCACATAGACATACACATGAGACGTGAGGTTTGACACCTAAACTATAGGGCTTAGCAAATTAGAGCTAAGAGGAATGATCTGACTAGTCGCAATCTCGCGTACAAAGGTTGGGTCCTCTTAGCTCCGGCTTGGTCAAAGAAAATCCTATAGTCATGTGGTTTCGCAGACAAGGATAAACATTTTGACACCAAGAAAGAAGTTTCGGAGTTGAGAAAGGCAACCTCTACATCGCAGTCTCACGTTCAAGGTTGGATCTTTCTCAACACCATCCTAACATCCTTAATTGCGGTCCAGGTCCGACGGCAGGTAGTGTGTGCAAAGTGTAGTGAAAACGCATAAGCATGCATAACAGTTTAAATTCACAACAATACTTCAATAATTTGAATTTAAAACATTCATTCACAACTCCAACCTGTAAGACAAAGGGTTGACAATCATTCCACCCCTTATAACTCCCATCTGCAAAAACATTTAACACCTCAAATGGTTAGGAATGTACCTGGTATCCTTGCTGCCAAACAAAATTTTTTAAAACAAAGAGAAAATTGGCCTAAGTCCACTAAGAGTTTAAACTCAAGTCCCCAGTGGAGTCGCCAAGCTGTCGCGACCCCCCCGAAGGTGCACCACCTAGGGTTTGGCTAATGGATTACTAAGCCTAAACTTAGCTCGGGCTCTCCCAAGCCCATACCAATTCGCGACTTAGGGTTTAAATCTTTTAACATGCCAATGATTTTTACTTAGGAGTCGCCACTAATCTATTTTTTGGTGGGTTGATTAGAAACCCAAGTAAAGTAATGGGAGAACTACTTCACTCCTACAAACCAGAAACTATGGGATTGGGGACTTGATTACGTTAGATTTCTCTAACGCCCTTTCGGTACCTTTTCTCTTTTATTCAAAAAAAATCCTTTGCAAGCAATTTGGATTGATTTTAACCTATTCCCTAACATGTGAGGTGATCAAGCACATGCGCAACCATTATTTAACACTCAATGATCAAAGCATTAAATAAATTGCAAGGAAAGGGAGGAAGTTACTTACCTTGAAACTACGAAAGCATCTGCAAGGTTAGCTTAAAAATCACATCACAAATCCTAGATATGATTTCTAATTAACATGCAATTATTCAATTGTTTTTTTTTAAGGTTTTAAATTATTTAATGAGGCCTAAAACTACGTGCAATGCATGTAATGACATACAAAAGTGTCTAACTATAATAGCATGAGAGATGACCTAATTCTACATGACATGAGCATGGCAATTTTTATGTTTTCATTTTTTATAACTAATGAAATTTCCTAAAATTTCCTAAGCATCTACGTCATATGCAATGTAGACTATAAGACTAGTCTGACATGAAGTGCATTAATCTACCATATTATGCAAAAGATTTTTTTTTATGCATTTTTTGTAAGTT
This sequence comes from Corymbia calophylla, assembly GCA_014182845.1. Classification (NCBI taxonomy): domain Eukaryota; kingdom Viridiplantae; phylum Streptophyta; class Magnoliopsida; order Myrtales; family Myrtaceae; genus Corymbia; species Corymbia calophylla. The sequence goes on along the minus strand of CM024697.1, from coordinate 46,781,494 downwards.
TATTAAAACATCAACACATAATGCAACTGAGCATGTAAATCACGCAATTTAGCCCCGACCCAAGATAGAAAATCAAAACAATCAAAAACCTGATCCGACGTCTCGCGGCTCAATATTTTTGATTATTGAGATTTTTTTAACACAACACAACGACCTCACTTAATTGGAATTCAATTAAGCATGCAATACTTTAAACGAGAAAACAAAATATTCAAGAATTAATTTAGATAGGAACTTTACCTACCTTGTCTCTTGGGAAAAGGCCTCCTTTTGTGAGCCAACCTTCAAGACTTGCAACAAAAGAGACGCTTTTTCTCCTTTCTCTCTATATTGCGCTGCCGCTCCTTTTCTCTCAATTGTGGCTGTCTTTTCTTTGTGTGTGTGGCCCCCTTTTTATAGGTGAGAGGACTATGTTATTTAAGGAAAGATGATAAAATTGCACGTTGCATATTTAGCTCTTGTATCCCACATGCAATATTTTTTTCAATATTTCATCCGACACCTTCCCTGAATATTGAAAGAATAATGCGAATATTCTTGGGAACATTCTCATATTCCCAGGAATATTTTCATATTCTAGCTCGTCACCCCTTAACGGGAATATTTCATCCGACACCTTCCCTGAATATTGAAAGAATAATGCGAATATTCTCGGGAACATTCTCATATTCTCGGGAATATTCTCATATTCCAACTCGTTACCCCTTAACGGGCCTAGCCAAAATTTTTTTCCTTATGGGCTTAGTCCAACTTGTTAAATTAAAGCTTAGAACCATCAATTGAAGCCCATCTGCCACATGTTCAATGCAAATGCATTGATAAATGCTCCTAAAACTATATTCTATGCAATTTAATCATTATATTTTTTGTTTAGGGGTTAAAATTAATCCCTAAATTTTTGTTCATTAAATTACGAATGATCAATCAAAATTTAGGTGTCATCACTACTACAATTTCACATAGCACCAATGCTATCTACTGCATTCAGGGAATCTACATAATATATGGTTGGATCAAAAGGAATTACTTTTTGTCCATGTGCTTTCGTTACTTTTTCTAATTAATTTTATATACATTTTGTTTATATAATTAAAAAAATTTCAAAAATTTCCTAATCAAGTCCCTCAGATATTAAATTTAGCTCCTTGATTGCTGGACAACGATGTCTATGGTGGCTAGATTTTATTTACACCATACTCGAGTAAAGTACCTTATTAGTATTTTAACCTATGTACATAAGTATCCATTTTTTTGAAAAACGACTTATTCAGTGCTATTGCTGATCTATTTGGCTCGAAATCCTATGTGGATTTTTTTTTGTTAATATTTTTAGTCGACATGGCTTGCCGAAACACGTGGATGCTGAACAATATCATTTAACCAACTTTTCCCGAATCACTAAGGTGCCAAATTTTTTCAAAAATGATTTTTCATTGTTATACTAAAAAAACGTTTTTCATAAAATTTGGCACTGAAAAAATTATTTTTCAAGAAATTTGACACTTAAATGATCTACAAAAAGTTGGTTAAATAACGTCAAGTGCCACGTCAGCTAAAACTTTTAATTAAAACAGCCACCGTATTAATTTTGATTGGAATATTTTTTCTACGATTTTGGTACTCTAACATCCTGTCAAAGGCACTTAAATGATATTTTTTCTACGATTTTGATACTTAAGTAAGCCAACAAGGAGTTGTGGTACTAAAATAAGCGCCATACACAAGTTAAGGCACTTGTAGTGTACTTCATTCTATCATACTCTAACATAGTCTACGTTGGCTGAATTTTGTCACCTGCCACCAAGTGGGCATCGGCATATTCTATCTACATTATATTTGGCATCGTCCAACAATTACATCAGTTAAAATTACTCGGACTTGATATTCGAGGATCTTGAGATGTAAATCCAAGCCCCATCTCCGTGAAATGCTCTTATATCATTGTGCAATGGACGTCTTGCTGGAGCACTCTCACTAAGAAGACTTCTTTCAAGTCAACTTTAGATTAACCAGCTAGCTAACGGAAGTCCACCAAGTCGTTTCTCTCTCAATCGGACTAAATCAAAAGGCCACATGACCATGATTTAGAGAACGTCAAATTGAAGATTTTTCACATTCATCCAAACGAATTTTGCCTTAGGGAAGCAGCTAACTAGCTGTAACGCGTCGAAGTCTTAGAATCACGTCCGAGTTCATATTATATAAGAAGCACTGTAGAGCTTCATTCTATATTTCCTCGTTCATCTGGGCATAAGCATTTCACCGATTGTGTATTTCGCTGGTAGTACTTGTGCTAACTTGCAGTATAGTTGATAGTTTTTATTTATTCATTTATTTTGTGTTTGTGTACGCATTACTTATTTGCTAATCAATGTTCTAAGCTTTCTCCATCATTTTGCGGAAGAAGAACGTGAAAGCTTGTTCTGATGGCCAGAAATACAAGACCGAGGCATGTCAGATTGCAGCTGGAGCCGGTAAAGAAACCCTAGAAATCCCATATCATAGTCACCGTACCCACTGAACAATTTAACCTCCAAAAATATTTTTATTGTATCATAAATATTTAACAATACTTAGCAAGAAGTCTGGTATCAGAAAGACCGCTTTTTTTTTAACAATTTTTAAATTTGCCCATATGTTTTCGACACAATATGAAACTGCTCTAGAGGGAAAGATGTATTATCGATGATTTGTTTTTACTATATTAAAATATGTATTCTTATGTTGACACTTAAATTTGGGTAATCAATATAGTCATTCGTTATGCAGAAAATTAGGTATCAAACCTTGACCCCTAAGCAAAAAAATATAATTTGCATAGGTCCATGCAAATTGCATTCGAGTCAGTCAGTTCGTTATGTCTTGAATTCAGCTCAAAGTGATAAATTAATGAAAGGAAAATCATGAAAATTGAACTCAAACATTGTTTAATATACATCCGAGATTAAAATGAGCAAGACGAAAGTTGCGGTTGAATATATATCCTCACGTGTTTGGTCAACTCTCAAAGGAGAATGCCCAGTCAACAGCTCCGAGTGCATTATGGGATTGGGTGAACCGTGCGAAGGCAAGGAAGAAAGTGGGACTTCCAAGAGCAGAAAAGCATAAAGTAAAAAGGAAAAAAAAAGGCAAGAATAAGAATTTAATTGGGCGAAATATTTAGTGATGAGCAAAGGAAACCAAGAATATTCCGGCTAATTGGGCGGAGAGTCTTCGTCCTCTTTTAAAAATCTAAAATTAGGTTTTTGTTGCTTTAGTCACACTACAATTTCACGTAACACTAATACTATAATAATGCATGCTGCTTTTTGGTGCATGAATGTATCGGCTGTGGGGAGAATTGTCAAAAAATTCATTAACCCAATGTACAACTGTCAAAGTTCAGTTACGAATCCTTCACTTGTGTCAATTTAATTTTAAATTTCTTGATAATTTGTCAATTTAGTCCTAAACATTCACTTGTGATAATTTATTCTTTAATCTTTTAATGATTCATTAATTTAGTTTTGAATCTTTTGATAATTTGCCAATTTAGCTAGTCCAATTGATTTTAATAAGAAATTGCTAATGTGGTGATCTATTCAACGCCACCATCCTCTGTCGCATAACCATTGCTAATTGGACCACTATGTTAGTGATTTCTTGCCATTTATTAAATTGGTAAATCATCAAAAGATAAAAGACTAAATTAGCCATTGTATAATAGGTTTAATAATTTTTGGACAATTTGCCCATACGCTATGATTTCATTCTCAAAGTCAATTGTATGTTTACATAATTGCCATTAAACTCAACTTCTTCATGTGTGGGTTCGAATCCCCACTTTCTTTTATGAGAAGAGGAAGGTGGAGGGTTCGAATCCCTACATTCTTAGAGGGGTTGGGATGGGATGCTTTAATTTATGAGTAGATTTTGACTCTCATGCTCTGCAAGAAAGCATGGCAAAAGTCATTAGAATAGGAATAGAGTAGGACCAACTAAGAAAAAGAAAATGAATTTTTTTTTGGTACTAGCAAAAAGAGAGTATTTCTATTGAAGACCATGGAGGAGGAGCTCTCTCTCTCTGTGAAATTCCTGCCCAGGGAAGTTTGCTCCATGGGAATAATTCGTAGTCATATAAAAGGTCATGAATTCTTTAGAATTCTTGCCAACAAGGCTGACGATTGAATATATAATTTTTGTAATTTGTGAACGAGCTTAAGTGAACACGTTAACGAAGGTCTTAGTCCTCTTTTAAAAATCTTAAATTAACTATATATTGCTTTAATCATACTACAATTTCATGTAAATTAACAAATCCACAGTTGGGTGAAAAGTAATAACTCTTAACTATTTTTCCCAATTGGATCAACCTTGCACACAAACTCTCTTCTTCTTCTTTTTTATGAATGTTGCCACTAAACTCAACTTTTTCAATGAAGGTTTTTTTTGGTACTAGCGAATTTGCATGTAAGATCTCGAGATGTAAATCCATGTCCCAACTCCATGAAATGCTCTAGCTAATACCATTGTGCAATGGATGTCTTGGCGGTGGACGTGAAGCTCTCACTAATGAGGCTTCCTTTTAGTCAACTTCAAATTCATCAGCTAGCTATCGGAAGTAAACCGAGTCGTTGCGTTCTCAATCGGACCAAATCAAAAGGCCACATGACCATGACGCAGGAAGCGTCAAATTGAAGATTTTGCATTCATACAAACGAGTTTTGCCTTAGGAAAGCAGCTAACTAGCTGTAACGCGTCCATGTCTTAGAGGCACGAATTCCTTCGTGTTCATCCTATATAAGGAGCACTGCAGAGCTTCACTCTATATTTCCTCGTTCATCTTAGCATGAGCATCTCCAAAATGAGTCTTTTCGGCAGAGAAAGAGATAACAACTTGACCAGGGTTAGTACCTGCGCTGACTTATTCTCCTAGTTTTCATTTATTTATTTTGTGTTTGTGTGCACATTCATCGTTTGATAATCCATGTTCTAAGTTTTCTCAATCATTTTCCAGAAGAAGATTGTGATTAAGCTCGGTTTGGAGGGCCAAAGACACAAGCCCAAGGCACTTGAGATTGCAACTACAGCCGCTGGTGACAAACCCTTGAAAATCATGTATCATAGTTAACATACCAAATTACACATTTTAACACCAATTTTTTTTTATCGTGTCATAAATATTTAATATTACTTTGCATGAAATACTCTTTACACAAATGGGTATTGGAAAGACAGTTTTCGTTGTAACAAATTTTAATTTTGTGAATTTATCTTCAACACAATATAACATTGCTTTTAGAGGGAACATTTTTTTTTTTATTGACGATCTTTCCTAATACTATGTAAGAATCCACGTCTTTAAATTATAGATCCGTGTAGAGCTAATTTAGAACACTTCTATGTCATTGTAGGGGCAGCTGAATATGTGGCTTTTGATGAAGAGCGTGAAGACGAGATGGTGGTGAAAGGGAAAGTTGATCCAGCGAAAATTGTAAGAAAATTAAGGGAGAAAGTTGGAAAGTCAACCGAGTTATTGAGCGTTGAAGATCTTGTGGATTGATTAATAGAACCAAAAGCTAAAACCAGCATGGAAGACATTGTGCTGGATTCAAACCTTACTTTTCTATAGCTCGTTTACTTTATTGCTTTGTTCTTCATGAACTACTTTATCAGTCGTGCGTGTGTATTTGTACACTAAGCCTATGTGCTTTGGTCGCTTGGATTTGTCTTTATACCCACATTTTAGATGGAACTTTTCTTTTTTTTACGGATTAATTTCTTTAGTCCATCCTTCTTAATAACATCTCCTCTTTCGTCCGCTTTTAATAATTATGTACATGAGCATAGCTTCTTCTTCTTCTTCTTTTGTTTTCTTTTTTTTTTGCCTTTCATGGTTGTGTGTGGTGTGAAATAGCAAGGCAAATAACAAAATTTGCAATTCAGTATGTAAGAGGAGAAATTACTAGAGAAAATTAACAATGATCAATAAGGGCAACGGATCTCTATTTGGTTTGGTCTAAATATCGATAACTATATTAAGAAGAGAGTTAGCTACAAATAAATCTATTAACTGCATTTGGTGGGCCGAATAAAACTCCAAATATGATAACTTTTATTCTATCCAATGTTTGGAGTGATGCAAAATCTGGATATAACCGGATATAGCCAAGATATAGTTCGGATAAAAAAATCCAATCTAGGAGATGGGATAGACCCGGATAGGATATATGAAATCTAAAAAAAACAATTAAAAAGAAATAAATTTCAGAATCTGGGCAAAAGCTTATGCTATCCCTGCAACTTTTGCCCTCTCTTCGCATCATCTTTCTCCCTCTTCTTCTTCGACCTGTTTCTACTTTGTTCACAATCATGACTCACCCCATCACACGAAACACGGCATCACAAGGTCGAGATTGTCCAAATTGAACTTGACAATTCCAAGGGGTTGTCACCATGTGTATGACTATTACCGGATATAAGGATGAAGACTCCAACGTCATGGCTTGGGTATCCGGTGGAGGACACGGAGTTGAAGAGCTGACCAAAACAGGGCATTTTAGGTCCATCCTAGTGGTAGCGGTTTTAGGTGATGCCAAGCAACGTTAATAAATCATGAAGGTTTGAAATGGCTTCGAAGCTCCGGAAGCATTTAAATGAAGATTTGGCCTAGAAAGACACACACTTGTCCCCCATACATGGGGAGCACCGAAAACAAGTAGACTTTCTATTAAGGTTTTCCAAAGACGGCATCACAACTAATGGTGCTCGTCTGGTTGTTGGTAGGGGTCACGACGTGACAGCAGACGCCTAGGTAGCGGTAGACGCCGTGGGGTAATCGTGGGCAAGCAAACGGAAGAAGTGAGGGACGATCCCCCATATATGGGAGCCTGTGTCTTTGATTCCTTTTTTTTTTCCCACTGTTCTTATTACGCCCCTCAAGCTCTTGTTTACAAGTTGACATTTTGACTTAATAAAGTTATAATTACCATCAATGAATAGTTGGTGTCGATGGACTTAGAGATGCAGTGGCCTTCTCTTGTGATAGCCCAAACATGAGGTGTTTTCACTCATTGAACGGGTTACAAGAGAGAGGAGCTTCGTTTGGTTGTTATAGAAAGAGTGTTGATGTGAAGAGTGGAGAAGGTATGAGATGATATATTTGGAGGATTTTCAAAGATTTTCAAAAATTTTCAATCTAGGTTACACTAAATATATGATATAATATTTTATAATTCGGGGGATATTGAGAGGATTTTTAATCCCATTTTATCATATCATATCCTATCATATCCTAATCCATATCCCGACGACTAAACGCGGCATATGAATCTTGAGAATTATAGAATTGCAATGTTCGAAATCCCTTAAATGTTTTCCAATTTTAGATTACACCTAAACCGAATGTAGAAGTGTTATTTCAAAATATTTAACATAACTAATTTATAAAAAGAAAACCCTAACACTCGTATTGATTGCTTTAAAGTGTAATAACCGAGCAGAATAACCCAAGCACGACTACAGACGACGCTTTTTATTCTAATTCACTTCACTTGCTAGGAATTTGGAACCAAGAAAAATTAAGCAACTAAAACAAATCCTAGCTAAATCATAGAGTTGCCGGCTGAAACATGAGTGGCATCTTTTATTCAATGCAAGAACAGACTCAACCTGTCAGCACCAAAAACTGGCTCAATGGGCCATAGGCGGATGACAAAGCCCATCAAGCCCGATACACAAAAAGGCAGACCTACAAGAGTTTGAGCGAGACTTGTTATTAAGGGTGTCAACGGTTCGGTTCCGTTCAGTTTTTTTGAAAAACTGAACCGAACCGAACCAAACCGAACCGATAAGGGATAATACCGAACCGAAAAAAACTGAACCGCACCAAACCAATAAGGGATAATACCGAACCGAACCGAAACCGTCCCGAACCGAGTAAGAACCAAACCGAAAATGCAAATGGGTTCGATTTGGTTCGGGACTGTTTTTTGGTTTCTCTATTTTTGCTTTACTTATTGGGACCTAAATGAAGAAGAGATGATCACAAAGAGAGATTGTTCACTTTTAATTAAGAATTCCGGTTGGGTTCGGTTAACCGAACCGAACCGAAAAGTTAATAGTTATTTTTCGGTTAACCGAACCGAACAAAAAACGCACAAAATTTCGGTTCGGTTCTTAACACCCCTACTTGTTATCAAAGGTGCCAATGGTTCAGTACCGACCATGGTTCAAGAGCACGAAGGTAAGTACGAAGGCAGTTTATGACAATACCGACAATGTAGTTGATAAGACAATATGGTTTCTAGTGCGGGATTGAGGATTCTGGATGATTGAAAATTGAGTTAATAAGTATTGAAAGGCAATTACTTGTAATACTTAACTATAATTGCCGAAGGATCATCATTGCAAGGACCCTTCTTTTTGAAAAAAACAAAACAAAACACATGATCACTTATCTCTTTGCCATCTTTTCTTTTATATCATGTATTTACTTTTGATTACACGTTTTTTATCCCTTGTTGTCCTTTATTTATCGACATTAGAGTAGAATTAGTTGATTCCATTATGAAATGACACAATACCCGATTTACGTAAAAGCGCCAAAGATCTGTTTTTCTAGTAAGAAAATATTTGACCGAGGACACATTCTTGGCCGAACACCACCAAATTTTGGACTTCACCCAGGTTGGAGACAGAGTCCAATTAGGAATTTGCTTTGGTAAACGCCGCATCCAATATCACTCGTACTCTACAGGCCGAGCTACATTCTTCACTTGTTGTCGAGGCTTCCGGGGCTAGTCTTGGAGGCAAATTTGATGTACAGATCGGGGAAGCTGAGGGCTTGAGAGGACTTACTTTGGGTGGCAAGCCAACATTTGATCGAGTCGGCGAGGGCGGCAGCATCGGCGGTGACTGCAGGGGTGAGCCGAATGGAGAGGATCCGGAACGCATAGCAGAGCGAGTCAAGAGCAACGGGGTCACTGGGGGTTTTGGTAGGGCAAGCGGAGGACGTGCTCTTTGACTAGATTTGTGACCTTGTGTCGGTCTTCTCCCATTGTAGAGCGTAAAGAGGGAAAGTGAAGGGGAGAAAGAGCAATTTGGATGTACGGACCCCTAGAGTGCCAAAATTTGGCATAAGAGACACTTAAATGCCAAAAGTTACAAAAGATACACTTAAGTGCAAAAATTGGAGCAAAAATGATCAGTTAAGTACCAACGGCGAACAATTTTGGCCAAACTACCACGTGTCCATTTTTAGGCGATTTTATTTACTAGTGGAACATTTTTTTAAATAAAAAATCCACGTGGCAATTTTAAGAAAAAAAAACTTTCCAAGTCAGACTAGAAAAAAATTAAAAATCGATTTTATTTATTAAAAAAATAAAGGGAAGGGGAGGGGAGGGTACTGCAGCCCTCGCCGCCGCTGCCCTCACCGTCCCACCATCGTCGGGAATGGCCGGCAATGGTGGGTGAGGGTCGGCCGGTGTTGCCAAGCCTTAGCCAGTGGTTGGCGACCCCGGCCGACTTGCGGTGAGAGCTGGCAACCCTCACCGGATCTCTCCAAAACCACCCCTCACACAACCTAACAACAAATACCCAGCAATTAGCAACCAAACAACAAACAGGGTCAACCAACAATTAAATAGTTGGTTCGCATACAACCTTACCTAGTATGTCATACCCTGTGCACAACACACGCAATGCACATGGCCGTTAGATGATGCAGTTCATCAATCACATGCGAGTCACATCGCAAGCGATCTCACCTAGCCATTGCCACACCCTGCACATTATCAATTCATGCATGCGTGCCATAAATAATGTGATTACCTCAAGCATAATCGAAATCAATGATGTCATGTTTCTCATATGATCTCGTATCCATACGTGTTCCGATTATTATTGCCTCACAGGGCTACAACCGAACCCACGTTGGTGTTTACTAGCATAGCTAGACATCGCCCTCCCTCATGAGGTGCGGCATAGTCAAGAGACCCCCGCCTAAGATGGCATTCCAAAGGAGCATGGGCCCAGCCTCTACCGCGACTTCGCATTAGGACCCCGCCGAGTTTCAATAAATCAGACTATCACCCCTTGAACTACGGCCGAGGCAGTGGATTCAACTAACCCCTTGAACTACGACTGAGGCAATAGATTCAACTAACTGATCACGCAAGCATACCACCACAATCCACTTTTTATCTTTGAACATTAGCCAATGCACACATGCTTGCATATAAAACCTTAAATCATTTTTCATAAAAGCGGTCAATTTCTGTGTCTCTTGGACAAACCATTTTCCCCTTTCTTTTATGAAAACCATATGATTCAAGTGGATGTTCATGCAATGACACATCAAATTCACCTAATAAAATCAAGACACATGAATTTAAGTACATTTTAGCTTCCGGATGAACAATGTTTTGAACAATAATCGTGAATAGTAATCATGAACAGTGTAATTTCAAAATTCAATAATTAAAACATTATATTCAGAAATTAAACAAAACATTAATTAAAATAATTAATCAATAAATTAAGCTAAACATGCTTAATTAACACATAAAATACATAAACCACCATTTAAGCAATAATTAAGCACATAAAGCAAGATTAAGCTAAGCTAATTCTAACCATCTGTCTAACCACCTATCTTAGGGTTAATACAACTTAATTAAATTTCCTAAACCAACATTACCACTAATTAACCCATCCCTAAGTAAGTTTAGATACTAACAAAGGATTGGGGGTTAAACTCACCCGTTATGCGGGTCGACGACACAGACACGGCGACAACAACAAAGGCGACACTCAGGAACCTCTACCATAGTGATCCAAGGTGATCCCGAGGCTGAAAACAGCAGCAACAAACTCGGACTCCCTCTATAGCTAGAAAAATTTACTACCCGGAAGAAAAAAAGGCTGACCAGAGCAAAACGGGCTGGCTGAAGCTCCGGCTGTAACATCCTGAAATTCGAGCATTTTAAGGGATGAATGAACGTTAATTTCGCCAATGCATTGTTGGTTGATCTCACTCGGGCGATCACTCCGAGATATCGACCTTGAGGGGAAAGGCTAATGAGGACGAGAACTCGTGCGACTAAAGAACTTGACACAGGAAAACGACTAGACCGTGAGACTTGCGTAAGGACGATCCTCGTAGTTATGCGGGCTGATTTCGGGGACGACTAGAAGTCAATTCGCGGACAGAAATAATGGGACGACGGGTGATTCCGTCTATTGTTATCGAACCCGCGAATGGCCCTATGTCGATCCTTGATAATCGTGTACTTTGAAATAAGAATCGATTCTTCGCAATTTCATGTAGTCAAGGACGTCCATGTGTCGAGAAGTCTTGAACGTGAATTGGCATGAGTCGGTTACGCGTGAATCCTCAAAGCCGCCTGTCAGTCTGAGTAGTACCAAAATGGCATTCGGGCGAAATTGACAAGGCATGTGAATCCAATATTGGACTTCGAATTTTCGGGAACGTTCGAGAAGGACTTTTGGACAATGCTTCTTAGTCAATCGATAGTGTCAGCTGAGCCGAGTAATTGGAAAAGGGATTTTCGGACACGAGCCTACGAGGACATGGGCCGGGCAAGATCAGTGTGGGCCTCACGCCCAAGGTGGGACAACCGCCATGGAAGGCCCGAGGCAAGCAAGTGAGCCCGTTGGGCCAAACCGACAATTTACCCTCCCGAGCCCGTTGTCTAATCTTAAGCCGTTTCGAGCCCAACAAATTCCCGAGCCCATTCCTATTAATTTTCCGGCCTTTTTCCTAGGCCCGCCCTTCATTTTCAGCCCAAGGACAGATTGGGAAATGTGCAAGGTGGAAATGACCAAAATGCCCTTGGATATTTTGAAGAAAAGTCAAAAAGAAGAGAGAGAAGATGAGGTCAATTGTTTGGCAAGTGGGGCAAGCATTGATGGCCTTGATAAGGCTTATCCTTCAGCCTTCACTTCACTCTCTCTCTCTTCTTCATCTTCTCCAAAATCGCAGCCCTCTTCCCCTTGCTTCTCCTTGCAATTTCTGCAGTTTCTGCTTTGGACCTCACCGAAATTTGAGTTGTTCGTTGCCTTCCCGGTGGAATCTCGGGCCGTGCCACCTATCAAAATGTTCAGCACAGAAATTCCGTACTGTTCACGGCGGCCGATCGCCGAACGGAGCTGCCGTCCGACCCGTACGGCGGACAGAAGTCACCGGTCCTCCGTCCGTCACCGTAGCGTCGCCCCCTGCACAGCTCCGCCTTTTCTTCCGTTTCTCTCCATTTTCGACTAAACCACCGCTCATCCCAGCCACAAGTGGTTCCCCTCGACCCCCAGTGCCGCCGGTTGCTGGCCCGCCACTCGCCGGAGCTCCGGGCAGCCCGTTCAACTCCGATCGCTTCTTCCTCCTCCGGCGGTGCAGGTTTTGAGTTGCGGTGGGGATTCCGAGTTGTTGCTGCTGTGTTGAGCACGGGACCGCCTTGGATCGTCGTGGTAGAGGTCCCCAGTGTCGGGTTCGTCGCCGCCGCCGCGTCCATGTCTCCGGCCCGCTTAACGGGTGAGTTTAGCTCCTAATCCCTATTTAGTGCCTAAACTTGCTTAGGGTTGGGTTAATTAGTGGTAAGATTGGTTTATGAAGTTTAATTAAGTTGCATTAGCCCTAAGATAGGTGGTTAGATAGATGGTTAGGATTAGATTAGCTTAATTTTACTAATTGTGCTTAATTATTGCTTAAATGAGGGTTATGTGATTTTTGTGATTAATTAAGCATGATTTGATTTAATTGAATTGATTAATTGTTTTAATTAATGTTTTGTTTAATTTCTGGATTAAATGTTTTAATTAATTGAATTTCGGAAAAATCACTTTGTTCACAAATTATTGTTCACGGACATCGTTCACTAATCACTTTGTTCACATATTCATTCACGAACCGTGCATTCACGGCACTTTGTTCATCCGTAAGCTAAATTTAGTCTTATTTTGATGTGCTCTTGATTGTTGTGATTAATTGGAGTGCCGATTGTTAATTATGCTCGTGAATATTGATGAAATACGTGATTGAGTGTTGGTTGAATTGAATTTTGGAAATTGTCAAGTGAGATCGCATGACATGTTGCGTGGGTTATCTCGAAATGGCATGTCGCATGAGCATGAGTGATGTTGCATTCACGACGAGCAAAGATATAAATGGATTGCTTGATGAGGTGTTGCATGATCACATTAAATGAGAGAACCCGGCGTTGCCGAAGACCGCCAATCCCTATGGGGTTGTGCCGTGGCCGTGGGTCGCCCGACTTCGGTCGGATGCCGACGGGGAGGGGGTTCTATGTGGGATCGCGGTATGGGGGCGGGTCCCGGGCCTCTGTCGGTCGCAGCGGGACTGCGGTAGTGGGCGAGTCTTGTGCTCCTTCGGGAATGCCGTCTTGGGAGTGAGCCCTTGACGTCGCCGTGCCTCGAGGTAAAGAGGACGAAGCCTGGTTTAGCCAGAACCGCCAACCATAAGGTTGTGCCGTGGCCGGGAGAGGAGGGGTCGTAATAATCGGAGCATGTGTGAGTGTGAGACATGAGAAAGCTGTGTGAGATGCTCGATTATTCGCATGCTCTTAATGTCGTGATGATTGCATTAATTATGGTACGCACGCATGAGTTGACGTCGTGCGGGGTGTGGCAATGGCCAGTGAGATCGCTTGTGGTGCGACTCGCATGTAATTGATGAATCGTATCATCGACGGCCATGTGCCTTGCTTGCATTGTATGAGATTTGACGTGCGGGGTATGGCATACCGAGTAAGGTTGCATGCGAACCGACCGTATGATTGTTGGTTGCCCCGTTTGTTGTTGGTCGTTGTTTGGTTTTGGCTGTCTGTTGTTGGGTTGAGTGAGGGGTGGTTCGGAGAGATACCCCGGGTTGAGTTGGCGTACTAACCGGGGCTTAGGGGGAGAACTCACTGAGATTTTATCTCAACCCGTCGTGGTTAACCATTTTCAGGTCCTTAGAATGGCGTACCCGCATGGAGGATCCTGCCCTGCTCCTCCAGTGATCGACTCGACGGAGACTGAGTCCGATGGGTCCGAGTGACCGTGGTGTTGAACCCGAGGGTTCATCTTGTTTAATTGGATTAGCCTAGTTACTTTTTGGTTTGGCTTAGAGGATGGATCGGCCCTTTTTGTCGGGCTTGTAATTCGGAAAACGATCCTCCATTGGTTAATCCAATAAATTGAATAATTGAGTAGTTGTTGTTGTTCTTGCTATTCATCCCTCTATCCCTCGTTTGATTGATTGATTGTGCGGGGATGGTTCGTCTTCGCTTGCGCTTAACGAAAGATAAAATGAATGGTCGTCGACGGGTCCTGGGACGTTGCTTTCAATCGACCAAGGTAATGGGGTTGCCACGAGCTCGAGAGTCGGGGCGTGACACCGGCGAGCAGCTAGCTGGCAATCAGCGACACTTGAGGGTTGAGGGGGAACGGTTGGTGGCTGGGCTGGGTGAAAATTGGGTCGAAAAGGGAAGAAAAAGACTGAAAAGGAAAAATTGGGCAGGGATAACACAACAGTAGGCGGTTAGAGAAGCTACTGCCTCTAGCTAGCCGACGGTTCCGACTAGCGAACAGTTGTCGTGGGGCGTATGAATTGCCTCTTGAACATAGTGGCAGGTGGCACGGATGGTGATCAGCACGGGAAAGCCATGATTAACTCGGGTTTTTGGAGGAAGGTTAGAAGCAGAAGCAGAAGGAAGGAAATGAAACAAGGGAGAGAGAGGGTGTGCAGTTTTGAGAGTTGAAAAGGGAGAGAGAGTGAAGTGAGGTTGCTTTCAATGCCTCATTAAGGTAATTTAATGTTTGCCTTAACTCCCAAGCAAGTGACATTATTTTCTTTCTCTTCTTTGTCTTTTCCAAATAATATCTAGGGGCAAAATGGTCATTTCCACCTTGCTTATTTCCCAAACTGCCCTTGGGCTGAACATGAAGGGCAGGCCTAAGAAATGGGCTAGAAAATGAATGGGAACGGACTTAGGAATCGATTGGGCTCGAAACGGTTCAAGGCTAGACAATAGGCTCGAAAGGGTAAATGGTTAGTTGGGTCCAAAGGGCTCACTTGCTTGTCTTGGGCCTACCATGGTGGCTGTCCACCTTAGGTGTCAGGCCCACACTGGTCTTGCCTGGCCCACGTCCTCGCAGGCTTGTTTCCTCGGTCCGTAAAACCCGTTTCCAAAAACTCTGTTTAATTGACATTGTCGATTGTCAAAGAAGCATTGTCCAAAAGTTCGACTCGAACGTTCCCAAAAATTCGAAGTCCATTCTGGATTCTCATGCTTTGTCAATTTCGTCCAAATGCTATTTTAATACAATTCAGACTAACGGGCGGCTTTGAGGATTTACGCGTAACCGACTCGTGCCAAATCACGTTCAAGACTTCTCGACACATGGACATCCTTGACTACAAGAAATTGTGAAGGATAAATTCTTATTTCAAAGTACACGATTACCAAGGATCGACATAAGGTCGTTCATGAATTCAATAACAGTAAACGGAATCACCCATCGTCCCATTATGCTCTGTCCGCGAATTGACTTCTAGTCATCCATGAAATTGGCTTGTATATCTATAGGATCGTTCTCACGTAAGTCTCACAGTCGAGTCATTTTCCCAGGTCAAGTTCTTTAGTCTCACGAGTTCTATCCTCATTAGCCTTTCCTCTCAAGGTTAGCATCTCGGGAATGATAAGTTCCGAGTGAGATCAACCAACAATGCATTGACAAAATTCACGTTCATTCATCCCTCAAAGAGCTCGAATTTCAAGACGTCACACCTTATGGACGGGAGTTCTAGACGTAGCCATGCCCAATGTGATGGGATGATGCTTGGCTTAGCTAGAAGACACCAGCGGGAGTTCTTTTGATTATGCATGCGCTAGTTGCACTAATTATGATATACCTGAGTTGGTACTGTGCAGGGTGTGACAATGGTCAGGTGAGATTGCATGTGATACAACTTGAGTGTAATTGATTAATGCAATGCTGAGAGTGCAAGATGCATTAATTGTGACATGCATGTGTATTTACCATGCAGGGTATGGCATGACCGGTAAGGTTGCCTGTGATTTGATATCTTGTCGATGGTATTCATGGGGTTACCTAGTAGATCAAGTCGTTGACTAGGGACAACATGAATTGTTTTGCTATTAATCCGCTTGAATGAATTAATTGTGCGATAGATACCCCGAAGCGAGTTGACGTCCTAACCGGGGCTTAGGGCGATAACTCATTGAGATTATATCTCACTCATTGTTGTTCAATATTTTCAAGTCCATAATTATGGCACCTTTATCGCCATGGATTGAATAGTGCTGGAGCATGTTGTGGAGCGCAGGAGGGTTGTGTGCCTGATGGTTGAAGGAAGTAGATTAATCCTGCTTAATACCTTTGGATAATCATAGAGAAAGTCACCCGACTAAGGAGCTTGTGTATAAACTTCCTAGGGTTAATCAGTATAAAATAAAAGCAACGTTGTTGCTGTTGTTTGTGATCTTTCTACTATCCTTGCTGATTATTGACTGGATGTTGTTAACTTACTTCCGCATGTGTTTAATCACAAAATAAAAAGAATAGTTGGCGATACATCCTAAAACGTCGCATTCATTTGACCAATGTGAAGGGGTTATCGCATCCTTGGGGTTTGGAGCGTGGCAAGGAGATAGTGACATCATCAAATCTAGGATTCCCTAGAACGCAGACATAAGTGGTGCATGACTGTTGTTAGCTCGTGCCGTAAGGTGTTGGTTGTTTCAATGAGAACATTGAAAAAACCTAATTCAACTCCAAGTAAGATAGTGAAAGTACGGTTGAGCAATCAACATGATATATTTGCTTTCCAACTTGCTATTAAGGATATGGCATAAAGAAATAATAGAAATAGGGCTCATGGTGATTCGAATAGAAAAAAGAAATGGTTTAAATGCAATCATAAGAGTAAGAGTATGCGTACTCTACACTTTATTTCTTGGGGATTGTAGTTCAATTGGTTATAGCACTGCCTTGTCCAAAAGATTCTTCCAATGTATAACTTTTGGGTCAAATGGAATTCATAAGTATAGAAAGAAGCCCTATCAAATAGAGATTTTTTCTTTCGACCATATTTTGATTGTTAATACAATATATAAGGACCACTACTATAAATAGTACTACACCCTTGATCGCTATTTCAAAACCATACGTGAGATTAGTTGACAAAACTGCCAAGATAAAAAAAGAAGGTACAAATAAAAAAAAATACCAAATAAGCCCCACTTTTGAGTCTGTGGGTATAATATGGAAAAAACATTTGGTAATATGGTTAGTACATTGTAAAAATGAGTGTTTGAGTTAAATTAGGAGTGGAAAAAGCACAACCTATACTAAACTATGTCATTGTTTAGAATTTAAGATCTTTGTAATTTTTTTCAGAAAAAAATATGTAATTAAAATTATTTTTTTTTGGTAAGGGTAAGTATAATATAGCTTTCAACCAGGATTTACAAAGAAAGTGCAGCCTGGCACTAGACACGCACTCAGCGGGACAACAAGTCACTGGAGTGAGAGGGTACCAAGTTCACTAGAGTGAGAGGGTGCCAAGTTCACTGGAAAAACCAAAAAGAAGGCTACATATAAACAACCAAACAGGAAAATGACTGGGAGATGACAAATCCAGCCTTTCCACGTGTCAAAGAGAAAAGATACAAGGGTCAATTCCCCAGGCACGCTGCAATCTCCTGTTCTTTGGGGAGTCAGACACGGATTTAAAAGAAAAAGCTCTGTCTTTTACCACTTTGATCAGGTATTGCTTCATTGAGGGCATACAAAAGTTGGTAGCTCGAAAGATCATGTTGTTCCTGGACTTCCAAATGATGTAACAAAGAGAAAGAAAACCTGATGATGTCGTAATAAAAGCCTGTGTCCGAAGAGCTAAACAACCGACGGAGGTTTCAACTCAGGGAAGACTCCTCCAAGAAAGATTACACTTTGCAGCCCAAAGATAAGCGAGGAATAAGGAGACATGGCAATAAGAAAAGAGGTGATCTATAGAATCAAGAGTGAGGTTACAAAAGGCACACAACACCTGAGGTATTCTACCAAAAGACATAAGGAGAGCCTGGGTGGAAAGGCGCTTTCTAGAAATTAGCCACAGAAGGAATTGGTGTCTAGGAACAACAGCTTTGTTCCATACACTTGAAGCCCAAGAGACCCAAGCAACTTTCTTACGAATGATGGACCAAGCTGAGGCTGGGTGAAACTTACCCGAAGGATGATGGGGCCATATAAAAGAATCCTCTCCTTGATAAAGGGGGGGGATTGTGACTTGCCATAGTTGAAGTTCCTGTAGTACCGACAACCCGTCCAGGGAGAAGAGATCAAATACCTTAGCATGTCTAGTGAAGCATGATTGGTAGATGTAAGTGTCGTCAAACAGTAGGTTGAGGGGGCCCATGTCTAACCACGAGTCGAACCACAAGGAGGTGGTCTTGCCATCTCCTATCTTTCACCTAAAACAGTCTATAAACTCCCCCCTCAGCAAGAGAATTTTCCTCCAAGCCCATGAACAAAAGGTCGGTGTTGTGGCAATCCAAAATTTTTTACTTTTAAGGTGGGTAGAATGTATCCACTTGCACCATAGAAATTCTTTATCAGTGAACATAATCCATATATGCTTTAGCATTGCAGCTTTATTACTGTCCCAGATTCTCCGAATCCCTAGTCCCCCTTCTTGTTTAGGCGTGCATACATCATCGCACGGGACTTTTGCACCTCCCGGGCCAAGGCCCGGTCCTTTCCAAAGAAACTGCCGACAAATTTGTTCTATCCTGTCTACTATAGAAGAAGGTGGCCAGAAAATTGACGCCCAATAAACTTGAATAGCATGCAGGACAGATCTGATAAGTTGTAGGCGACCCACAAAAGAGAGAAAGCGATGAGTCCAGGATTGAACTCTAGCAGTTAAAAGACTTACTAGGGCATGGCAGTCAACTTTGCTCAATCTTGAAGTAATGATTGGGACTCCCAAGTATTTGACTGGAAAAGATCCTGATCGGAAGTTCAGCAATTGCAAAATTTGAGCCCTTATGTCATCTGAGACACCTGAGATAAAGACTTCACTCTTGCTTGCATTTGGAGTTAAACCGCTCTAACTAGAGAAGATGTTGAGTCCATCTTTCATACATAAAATCGAAGCTAATTTTGCTTCACTGAAGATGAAAACATCATCCACAAAAAATAGCGATGTAATTAAAATTATTTATCTCGCCTCAATCCAATCAAAATTCGTGGTCCGTAATTGGTGGGAAGAGTGAGATGGGTTCAATCGACCATACAACTGTATTTCTTTATCTTGGGATGCAAGCAAGGAAAATATATATGCGCGCGCTCTTAAGGTATTGGTCCTTCTTATTAAAAGCTAAATAAATGGCACATGCAAAAACCGGCGCACGCACTGAAATTTTGGGTCAAAGCAATGGAGAGGACAGCTAAAGAACATGACACATCAATGCGAACATGCATGCAATCCTAAGTTGTCCGAAGAGGAAGGATAATGATCAAGAGAAATTACTGGCTAGAGGTATTTCAAGTTAAATAATGGGATTACCTTAAAAAAATTTCAACAATGGCGTCAAAGTGACGACAAGTTCGTCGAAATAAATAAGTCATCATCTAATGCACGAGACAACAAAGAACAATCGATCATCGTTCATCCCCACGCTGCTCCCTGCATGTCTTTCAGAAATTCCCGCTCAAGAAAGTTTGCTTAAGAATTCGTGCCAAAAAGGCTGACGATCGAGTATTGTGAACACGCTTGATTAAGCGAATGCGTTAATAAAGATCTTAGTCCTCTTTTAAAAATCCAAAATTAGGTCTTTGTTGCTTAAATCATACTACAATTCACGTGACACTAACACTTTAGGACTGCATACAAAGAATAAACATAATATGCGTTTGGGTCGAAAGTAATAACACTAACACTAACTAATTATCACAATTGGATCAACGCTGTACATAAGCAATTTTTTTTTTTAATGACTATTGCCGTCAAATTCATTTTTTTTCAATGGAGTTATTTATTTATTTTTTGTACTAGCGAAATTGCATGGAGGATCTCGAGATGTAAAGCCATGCCCCCATCTCCATGTAATGCTCTAGCTAACACCACTGGACAATGGACGTCTTGCTGGAGCAGGGTAAAGCTCTCACTAAGTTGACTTCTTTTAAGTCAACTTTAAATTAATCAGCCAGCTAAGGGAAGTCCACCCAATCGTTCCGCTCACAATCGGACCAAATCAAAAGGCCACATGACCATGATGTAGAGAACGACAAATTGAAGATTTTGCACATTCATACAAACGAATTTTGCCTTAGGGAAGCAGCTAACTAGCTGTAATGCGTCAAAGTCCTTGAAGCACGTCCGAGTTCAGATTATATTAGAAGCAGTGCAAAGTTTCCTTTTGTTTTCCCTCGTTCATCTGAGCATAAGCATTTTGTGAATGTGTCTTTTTGGCAGAGAAAGAGAGCAAATAGCCAATATAGCCAGGATAGTTTTATTTATTTATTTATTTTGTGTTTGTGTACGTCTTCCTTATTTGCTAATCAATATTCTAAGTCTCCATCATTTTGCAGAAGAAGATTGTGATTAAGCTTGGTTGGGAGGGCCAGAGATACAATGCATTTCAGATTGCAACTTCCGCTGATGATGACTAATCCTAGAAATCATTTATCAAAGTCAACACATTGAATTACACAATTTAGCCCTTAAGAATATTTTTATCGTGTCGTAAATATTTAACTTCTAAAGAAGTACTCTCTACACAAATTGATATCCCAAAGATGGCTTTCGTTGTAACAGTTATTAATTTTGTGCACATGTCTTGGACATAATATAAATTTGCTTTTAGGGGAAATAGTGTTTTATGGACGATCTTTTCAATACAATATAAGAATCCACATCTTTATGTTGACAAATAAATTTTAGTTGCCCATTTAGTCATTCGTTGCATAGGAACTAAGGATCGACCCCGACCCCCAAACAAAAAATATTAATTTGCATAGGTCCACATAAATTGCATTCGAGTTGGTCCGCTCGTTAATTGTCTTGGAATCAGCTCAAAGTGCTAAATTGTGGAAAGAGAAATCATGAAAATGGAACTCGAAGATTGCGCAATATACGGCCGAAATTAAAATGAGCGAGAGGAAAGTTGTGGCTGAATATATGTATCCTCACGTGTTTGGTCAACTCTCAAAGGGGAATGCCCAATCAACAGCTCTGAGTGCATCATGGGATCGAGTGAACCGTAAGAGGCAAGGAAGAAAGTGGGACTTCAAAGAGTAAAATAGGAAAGAGTAAAAATAAATAAATAAATAAGTCAAGAGTAAGAATTTAATTGGGTGAAATTTTTAGTGATGAGCAAAGACTTGACTTGCCATCTTTGCCTTGCTAAGGACTTATAATCTCGGCCAAGAGTGGATGCTTTCGTGATAATTTAATGATATAAATTGATTTCATAATAATGATGTTACCAAGAGGCACGAGTTGAAAATCAATGCTTTGTTTCTCTACTTTATTTATGTTGAAATATTAACGCAGAAACTACGTGATCTTACAATTTAAATCAATGCGAAAATGCTACAGAAATAAACTAGAAACAATAATTCAATTTTAAGTGGTTCGGTTCGAGTATCGCTACCTACATCTAGAGGAGAGTGCAAACCCAAAGTGTTTAAATGTAAAACTGACAATACAAATTATAAGGTTTAAGCTCAAAACAAAATGCTCTTGCATGATTCACTAGAATGTCCGTACGTTGTTTTCATGAGAGCTTCATTAGGGATAAGCGGATCCAAGTTCCATACAGGTTCCATCTGGAACTTGGAGTCTACCTACTAGAACATATTGTTTATTTTTTGGAGACTGGAACTTACCCTGTATACCCTAAAACTTAGAACCTACTCTATCACAGGTTCTGGATTAGTTCTAGATTTTATCTAGGTTCTATATATATTATTCGTTGAACGATTACAGTGAATCATCATCTTTAATTACTATCACTTGTTATTAAAATCAATTAACTACAACCTATATTTAAACGCACGAAGAATATGAAACATTAATAAAGTAAAAGTCTCGGTCATAAAATGGAAGTTTAACTAGTGGTTCCACGTTATAAATTCACCATCGGATGACATAGATAAAGAAAAAACAGAAAAACTTATTTTAGGTACTTGGAATCTGCTTGTTGAAATAAGCTCCTAAATTTTTAAAACTTGAAATCTATCTTGCTTACCTTGAAACTTGAAACCATAGAGGTTCCCACCAATTCAGTTTTTCAATTGTAGGTTTTACCATAAAATCATACTCACTCTTTAGCTTCACTATGCAGCTCTTTCTTGTGTGGCTTGTATCTTAGCGAGAGAATAAGAGGTGCGGATCTCTGGAGTGCCAAAAGTTGGCACAAAAGGACACTTAAGTGCCAAAAGTTACAAAAGGTACACTTAAGTGCCAAAATCGGAGCAAAAGGGATCACTTAAGTGCCAACGGCGAAAAATTCCGGCCAAATTGCCACGTGTCCATTTTCCGACGACTTAATTTGCTGACATGGCATTTTTTTTTAAATAAAAAATCTACGTGGCATTTTTTTTCAAAATAAAAAATCCACGTGGCAAATTTTTTTAAAAAAAATTGTCCACGTCAGATTTTTAAAAAGTTAAAATCAATTTTATTAAAAAAAACTCGCCGATCCCCTCCTCCCCTTTTTTTTTTTTAAAAAATAAAATCGATTTTATAATAATAAATATTTTATAATTATTTAATATTATTTAATCAATAATTTTTAAACTCCACGTCGCCCAAAACGACGTCGTTTTGGCTGATTTTTGGCCGATTCAGTTTCCGGCGAGCCACGTAGGCAAGAAAATTAATAAAAAATTGCCACGTAGGATTTCCGACGGGGTTCTTGCGACTTGACACTTAAGTGATCCATTTTTTAAAAAAATTGGCACTTAAGTGTACCTTTTGTAACTTTTGGCACTTAAGTGTCCCTTTGTGCCAACTTTTGGCACTCCCGCCGTACTTTTGCCGAGAGAATAATATAAAAGAAACCTTTGCTTTTGTCCTTTTGTGATGATTACCTTTTACCCAAAAAAATATATATAAATATATTTTACATATATATATATATATATATATATATATTTGTGTAATAGAAAAGCTTGTCTTGTGGTGCCCCTTTATTTCTCTTGTACGGCCATAAGCAAGTCCAGCAAAGAAGAATTTCTCCGCTAGAATTCTAACCCACTTTGAGAATTCTTTTTCAACAAATTAATCCATATTTGAATTCAAACCTGAAATAATAATTTAACTTTCAAAGCAATGGCTCAATAATAATTAATTAATCATCTGCACATAAAAAACATAACAATATCACGGCATGGACTCTCTCACCTGGAAAGAGGACCCCTCAAGCAAATTTTCAGTTGCATCAGCATGGGCAGCAATCTGTAGAAAATCTCATGTGGTTCCTTGGTCATCCTTTGTGTGGAGTAAGGCCATCGTCCCTCGACACCAATTTCTCCTTTGGCTGATTGTTAAAAACCGCCTCCCAACCCAGGTATACCTTATGTCCTTCGATAGGATCCCTAATGCAGCATGTGCCTTTTGTAATTCTCGACCCAACTCGGTCGACCATCTCTTTTTTGACTGTGGTCTTTCTAACTCCTTAGCCATGTTCTGGGCTTCCAAATGTAACCTTCCGTGGTATAACTCTTCATGGCCGGATAATCTTCTTTGGGCCATCAATTCGCTGTCAGGTAGAGGGTTCTCAAAGGAAATTGCTCGATTCTCCTTTGGCGCCCTTTGCTATATTATCTGGAAGACAAGGAACAATATTATCTTCCGTCTTCCGAGGGCAGAATGTACATCTGTCAGCCTTGAAACAGTTCCTTTCCAAGGTAGTCAAAGACAAAGCGCTGGCGTTTAAAAGAGTGGAGGACAACCCCAGCAATAGGTGTATGCAGCAAGGATGGGGAATAGACCATAGTATTTTTGATTCAGGTCCCGAGTGAAGCATATAAATGGCTCCTCAGGCTTTTGCCTAGTTCATTAGTACTGTATCTCCTTGGTACGATCGCGGTACCCTCTCACTCCAGTGATCTGTTTGTCCTATTGAGTGAGTGCTGGTGCCGTGTTTCACCATTCCTTGTACAAGATCCATTGGTTGAAAGCTTATAATACTTACCTTACTAAAAAAGAAAAAAAATTAACAATATATTATTATTAAAATTATAATCAATTGGGGATATGCAAAATGAAAAGGAATATTTGAAGCGGGAAATTATGTGTTCCGAGAAAAAGTATTTCCCTTATATTCCTCCCGCTATAATTAATCTCTACACTTTATTCTTAAAACTGAATCCCAACATATCGAGAGGGAGGTTGTTTGATATTTAAATACTAAATTGTCCCGGTGTTAGAATTTTGAGTCTTCGTTAACGTTTTTTTTTTTTTTCAAAAGAAAAATATGTAGTTGAAATTATTTATTTTGCCTCCACCCAACCAAAAATTCGTGGTTTGTTATTGGTGGGAAGAGTGAGTATGGATCAATCCTCCTTAATTAAATTTCAGCCAAAATCTTAGTATTATGGCCAGGACTGAAGTCCATTCCCCGTGGCTTACATCCGCACCGCAGCTTCGTGGCAATGGCGCCAAAGTGGCGTTCGAGTTCGTGGAAATAGCGTCTAAGAGCTGCAATGCGTCCAGGTCTTGAAGCAATGGAGCAGTTGGGTGAACATCTGCTCGGCGTATAAATAAGTGGTCGAAGAAGCTCTCGCTTTCATCACTCATAACTCGAGCTAAATACTTCCGCGTGTGTCTAAACCTCAGCCTCATTCGATAAGAAAAATCTCAGAAAAAGCCACGATTCGAAGGTCTGTATATACTTGCTTTTGCAGAGAGATGGGTTCTTGTGTATTCTGTCTCCGATATGATTTTGTTTCATGCATCTACAGATGAAGATCATGATGAAGGTCCAGATGAAATGCGGGAAGTGCAGGACCAAGGCATTGCAGATCGCTTCTCAAGCAGATGGTGATTAATTAACCCTACATCGCATAAACCTCTCATTCCGACATATTTTCGCTTTTACAGACACACTTCTTGCGTTGATATATTTCGGAATTCTTATTCGCCCTCCGGCTCAGTTGCTTTCCGAATTCATCCAAGTTTCTAACTCCTTTCTCAAAAAGCTAACGAAACTGAACGGGTCGTCCTTTCGGTGCACTTTGCGGTGTATGATGATGCAAATAACTGGGATTAATCTAATCTTTATCATCGTACTTGCAGGTGCGGAATCCGTGGCGTTCCACGAAGAGCGTCGAGATGAAGTGGTGGTGAAAGGGAAAAGAGTTGATCCTGTGGAGATTATGGGCGAATTGAGGAAGAAGGTTGGGAAGACAAGGCTGATCAGCGTCGAGAATTAACCGGCGAAGCCTAAAGCTAGAGAATGAGACAGAATACACACAGTTCATAAGATTTTAAAATAATGTTTTAAGCACGTGTTACCCTTGGTTGTCACGTGGATTTGATTACTTAGTCAAGTAAGTGTGCTCTCGAAGTCATGTGCACTTGTTGTTTACCCTCGTACTTTGAATAATCGAGCTACCAAATTCGTTTATTAATTGCTTCTTATTTGCCTTTTTTTATTAATAACTTATTATATGTCACAGTCCAGCTCACAGAAATTATTAACGGAAGTAAACGTGGGAATGATCCCCAGTTAAATCTGGAAACCGGACAAAACCGGTCTTGCTGGTTCTAACTTGAAACTAACCAAGTTGAATCGATTTCAGGATAGTTCGATTTCTAGGTAAAACCAAATCCGGAATCGACTTTGAACCGCTCATTCATTTCTTTTTAAAAAAAATTATTACAAATTAAAAACTTCACGATAATAAAAGCCCTACAAAGACATGCAATTGCCAAGATCATATGCCCACACTTGAGTTCACATCCATCGCTTACAATTACTATCTTGAACACCAACTGATGGTAGGCCGATTCTTAAAATTACTAGCTTCTAACGTAAATTGTAAATTACAAGTGAATTTAAATATGCTATTGTAAGGGAAAAAAAATGATGGGAGTTAGTTGCCAACTCCAGTGTAACGCTAGTTTGGTGATTGATTACAAATTTTCTAGAACTAGTCCCTTTGTCTAGTTCTTGATTCTAGCTTTGGATCGAATTGCCCAAGCCATACTCATTCATAAGTGGAAGGAGTGTAAAGAATCAATTTTACCTCATGATCAATAATCTTCGCCATAAAAGAAAATCCAATTATTAGGTATTTAACCTAGGACTAAAAACCTAGATGATTGGAGAAAGCTCTTCATGAAAAATATTCTCCAACTACAAAATAATTGTCAAGAATAAGTGGATCCATAACAGTCAAACCATTGTTGAAACTCTTTATTTATTAGGTTAAGCATGGAAAATTCTTAGGTATTATGAATCATGTGACTTTAAGGAGTCTCCACATGATAAAGAAAAATTTGAATGATCCCGATGTAGCGAGCCCAAGCTTGTTGGAGAAAGGATTTGTGTTGATCCTTGATTGATTCCCTAGCCAGATTCCAATGCATTGATTGATACAGGGGATCGTAGATTTAGAATAATTTAGGAAAATTAATATTGCGCACAATTTCCTTATTTTACATTTCTTGTACTATATAAGTAGACATATACTTGTACATTGAGATAGTGCGACAAAACATATGAAATTACATTCTTCTTCCTTATTTCGTGTCATGGTATCAGAGCGGGTTCTCTAACCCAGCTTCCGCGAATTATTTTTTTTTCTCTGAATTGCCTCCGATTGTTTTCTAGTTTGTTGTTGCAATTCCCATTCCTGCAAAACAAATTAGCACATCGGATTGGAATTCGAATTTTTTATATCCAAGATGGAGAATCCAACCGGTCATGAAATTGAAGACTCACCCACACCGGAAAACTCATCCATTCAAGCTCCAGAGGAAGTGCAGCAGATTGCAAATCCCTCGGCCCCTTCAGTCCAACCTGCTCAGATTCAATGGCCATATATGCCATGGATACCTGTCCAAGGGCCATGGGCTCCTGGGCCCAATCAATGGACTCCCGGGTCTAGTCAACTGTGGGCAAACCATGGCCCACAGCCCGCCACTGAAGACCCGACTCCGTTTTTTCAGGGTCACAGACCCGAATCGAATTCGGGCGGGTCGGGAATGAATCCCTACCCGAATCTGCCACCCGGAATGATGCCGCTGCCGTTTCCGACTGCCACTGGCCGCCTCGAACCTGGCAACCCTCTGTACACTTCACAGGCGGATGGACCGGAGCTGCGATTGATCAGCCTTCAACTCACCGGATCTGACCACTATTCAACATGGGCGAGAGAGTTCCGGCGAGCCCTTGTTACAAAGGACAAAGACGGATTCCTCGATGGATCTGTCCCCTTTCCGACCGACGACCGCATGCAACGTCATTGGCGCCGGTGCAACCAACTAGTCCGGACTTGGATCGGAAATTGCGTCGCACCGGAAGTCGCGGCCAGGCTTTCTCCGACTGAAGATGCATAGAAAATATGGGAAGACATTAAAGAGATGTATGGAAAACTCGATCGAGTAAAGGTTTTCTCTCTCACACAAGCCCTCTTGGAATTGAAGCAAGGGAACCTCTCGGTTACCGCTTGCTTCAACCGGTTGTCGGCCCTTTGGACAACGAACTTGAAGCGGCGGAAGAACGCCTCGAGGGACCGGAGACGACCCTCAAACAATACAGAGAAATCAAAGAAAGGGAGAAAACCACTCAATTTCTCTTAACCCTAAACGATAATTTCATACCTTTTCGGTCACAAATCCTCGCCATGGATCCGGCTCCGACGCTCGGGATATTTTTCAGCTGGCCGTCCAAGAAGAAAATCAGCAACTTGCGACTGCCGGAGAAGGGAAAGGAACCGAAGCCATGGCCCTTGCTGCTCGGATTGCCGGTCGGTTCCATGGCGGACGACAGCCACCGCAAAGGGGGAGAGGTCTCGGACGAAACCCTAGAGGAAGTGAGGAAGACGATGCTGATTTCTCTAGAAGGGACCAAATCAACGGTCCAGATCAAAAAGGGGAATCCAATGGCTCAAATCAGCTAAGATCCAACGGTGGAGATCTTAAATATCAGCGCAGATCTGACGGCCCATATCCTTTTCGATTCGACGGTGGAGATCAGATCAGTTGGCATAGATCTGATGGCCACAATACTTCCCGATCCGACAGCCTAGATCAGCGACGAGGAAGAGGATCGGATGGCCAGTATTCAATCCCCTCAAACCCTGAATCCAACGGCCCATATAATGCCACGTCATCACCGAAAGGGGAGGCCAAAATTATAAATTTAAGGGTAAGTATTGTGAATATTGCCGTCGTCCACATCATACTATAGACACATGTTGGAAATTGCATGGGAAGCCAAATGACAGAGAAAAGAAAGGGAAAGAATTTTCTGCTTATCAGGTGTCAGCACAAGGGAATGACAACATCCATCAGCCAATTACTCATAATCAGTATCAAGAAATAATGACGGCGCTCAATCAACTGAGGACGATTGACAAAGCTGCAAATTTTTCAGGTACTTCATTGTGCAAAAATACTAATAATATAGTTGATGCATGGATTATTGACTCGGGCGCCAGTAACCACATAGTTTGCAATGAATATTTTTTTTCAAATATCTACAGCAAACCCAATCCATATACATCTGTCCGTCTTCCAAATGGGAATATTACTAGTGTGTGAAAGATTGGTACTGTCTACCTTAGCCCAAGCATTATCCTTAAAAATGTCCTTTATATCCCTGAATTTGAGTTCAACCTTATATCTATTTCCAAAGTCTGTGAGGACAATTCTTGTCAAGCCAACTTCAACTCTGAAAATTGTTCCTTTCAGGACCTTTCGACTGGGAAACTGATGGGCTTGGGTAGAATGGAACAAGGATTATATTTTTGGATCGCACTTCCCAGTGATTTTGATTTGTCTTCCTTAAATAAAAGCATACGATGTAATGTTGTTGCGAGCAATAAAAACTCCCTTTCTCATAGACGTCTAGGCCACAGCGCCATTTTTCCTTGTCCTGATTGTAAAATATGCCCTCTGGCAAAACAATCACGAGCATCATTTCCTACTAGTGGATCTCGAGCTACTAGTATATTCTCATTGATTCACATGGACATTTGGGGTCCATATTATACATCACATCGCGATGGATCTCGTTTCTTCCTTACGATTGTAGATGACTATTCTCGTGCCACTTGGATATTTCTCATGCAATCTAAAAGTCAAACTTTTTCATATTTGTCAAAGTTCTTGTCCATGATCAAAAATCAATTTGAGAAAACCATCCAAAGAATTCGCACCGACAATGGGAGTGAATTTTTTTCAAATGAGTGTCAATCTTTCCTATCATCTCAAGGAATACTTCATGAGAGTTCTTGTGCCTACACTCCTCAACAAAATGAAATTGTTGAACGTAAACATAGGCACCTTCTAGAAGTTGCTCGCGCACTCAAATACCAAGCTGCTATTCCTGAGTCCTTTTGGGGTGATTGTGTGGTCACGGCGGCCTATTTAATAAATCGCATGCCAACTAGAATATTAGAAGGGCGCACACCATTTGAAGTGCTGTTCGGAAAAAGACCAGACATTGGTCACCTTAGAGTATTCGGCTACTTATGCTACGTGACAAACGTAAGACAAAAAAATAAAATGGATCCCCGTGCTCTTCAATGTATTTTCATGGGATACCCCACTTTACAAAAGGGTTATCGAGTTATGGAGATATCCTCAGGACGGTTCTTCGTCAGCCGAGATGTTGTTTTTCAAGAAGATGTATTCCCTTTCAAGAATATGGCATCTTCAGAAGATTCCACGATGCCAACGTCGAATCAACGACAAATTTTATCCGAGGATTTTTTCTCTATGGCTCCGCAACATGTGTTAGTTGTGCTTGATCCAAATTCTGACATATGTCCAGAGACAGTATGCCCTGCATCCCAAATCACACTAGAAGAGAATTCTGAGTCTTCTACTCCAATGTCGTCACAAAACAGCAGTGGCTCTTCATCTGCACCACATGGATCCTTATCACCAATGCCGATGGCTCAACCTCGACGCTCGGGACGAATAGTGCGCCCTCCCACATGGACCAAGGACTATGTATGCTTTTCTTTGAAGACTAAAGGTACACAATATCCAGTCTCTTCCTATGTATCCTTCAGTCGACTATCACAAGAACACATGTGTTGTATTAGTCGAATTTCTGAAGAACAGGAACCTTCTTCTTATGAGGAAGCAGCACGTGACATACGATGGCAAAATGCCATGAAAGAAGAATTGGCTGCTCTTACAAAGAATAACACCTGGGATATTGTTTCATTGCCTCCCCACAGAAGACCTATTGGATGCAAATGGATGTACAAGATCAAATATAAGGCGGATGGCTCAATTGAAAGATATAAAGCTCGACTTGTCGCTAAAGGTTTTACGCAGCGTGAAGGTTTCGATTATCATGAAACCTTCTCCCCTGTTGCTAAGGAAGTTACTGTTCGCTGCTTTTTATCTGTCGCTGCAATTCGAAATTGGGATCTACATCAGATGGATGTCAATAACGATTTTCTTCATGGTGATCTCGATGAAGTAATTTATATGGAACTTCCACAAAGATTACGTAGACAGGGGGAGCCACATGTATGTCGTCTCCGCAAATCCCTGTATGGGCTCAAGCAGGCTTCTCGACAGTGGTATACAAAATTTACCACGGCACTTACAAATGCAGGTTTTCGACACTCCAAGCATGATTATGCACTATTCACATGGACCAATGGTATCTCATCGATCTACTTATTAATTTACGTCGATGATATACTTATCATGGGAAATGATGATATTGCGATTCAGAGCTTTAAGGAATATATGCATTTAACCTTCCATATTAAAGATTTGGGACCACCCAAATATTTTCTTGGTATTGAAATAGCTCGATCCAGTGAAGGAATTTGCCTCAGTCAACGAAAGTTTGTTCTGGAAATTATATCAGAAGCGGGAATGGCAGGATGCAAACCAGCTGCCATACCTATTGAGCAGAATGCCAAATTGACAACATATGACTATGATGCAAGATCTTCCTCCCCGAATGAAGATTCACTTCTTAAGGATCCATCAGCATATCAGCGACTCGTTGGAAAATTGATCTACCTCACCATGACCAGGCCTGATATTTGTTATGCAGTACAAATACTTAGCCAGTTCATGCACAATCCGAAGCAATCACATATGAGTGCAGCACTAAAGGTGGTGAAATATTTAAAGGGATGCCGGGACTTGGAATACGCTATCACGAGACGCAACATGAAGATGATGGCCTATTGTGATACAGATTACGCCACATGTCCCATGACGAGAAGATCCATCACTGGTTTTTGCATCAAATTAGGAAAATCCCTAATTTCGTGGAAAACGAAAAAAGCAGTCAATAGTTTCATTATCATCAGCTGAATCAGAATATCGAGCTATGGCAAAAACTGTTTGCGAGGTAGTTTGGTTACGAGGATTACTCTCAGACCTTGGTGTGCAAGTTGATGGCGCAAGTGAACTATTCTGTGATAACGATGCAGCTCTCAAGTTAGCGGCGAATCCAGTTTTTCACGAAAGAACAAAACATATTGAGGTTGATTGCCATTTTACTCGAGAGAAGATTCAAGAAGGGATTATTACCACTTGAGGGATTGGAACTGCAAAACAGCCTGCAGATATCTTCACTAAACCTTTATGTCAAAGGCAACACACATATTTGTTAAGCAAGCTAGGCGTCTTTGACATTTATAAGCCGACAGCTTGAGGGGGAGTGTTGGAGAAAGGATTTGTGTTGATCCTTGATTGATTCCCTAGCCAGATTCCAATGCATTGATTGATACAGGGGATCGTAGATTTAGAATAATTTAGGAAAATTAGTATTGCGTACAATTTCCTTATTTTACATTTCTTGTACTATATAAGTAGACATATACTTGTACATTGAGATAGTGCGACAGAATATATGAAATTACATTCTTCTTCCTTATTTCGTGTCAAAGCTCATTGGCATTGTCGGATGCTGTGGACCCGATGCAAGCTCGGGCTCACTGCACTTGGTGCACCCAAATATATTTCCACGTGACCTTAGGGCTAGGGGTCCATGGGAAAAAGTCAAAGTCATACAAAAGGTGGTGAATTCTCATGAATGCTAGCCGAGAAGGCCGATGATGGAGAGTCTTCACATCTTGTGAACGTGCTTGATTAAGCCAACGTGTTAATGAAGGTCCTAGTCCTCTTTTAAATATAAAATTAGGTGTTTGTTGCTTTAATCACACTATAATTTCACGTAGCACCAATACTATCTACTGCATTCAGGGAATCTATATAATATCTAGTTGGATCAAAAGAATTACTTTTTGTCCATGTGCTTTCGTGACTTTTTCTAATTAATTTTATATACTTTTTGTTTATATAATTAAAAAAATTTCAAAAATTTCCTAATAAAGTCCCTCAAATATTATATTTAGCTCCTTGATTGCTAGACAACGTTGTCTATGGTGGCTAGATTTTATATACATCATACTCGAGTAAAGTACCTTATTAGTATTTTAACCTTTGTATGGTGCTCACTTTAATGCCATAACTTTTCGACAACTCACATAAGTACCCATTTTTTTGAAAAGCGACATATTCAGTTTTATCGCCGATCTATTTGGCTAGAAATACTACGTGGATTTATTTTTGTTAATATTTTTAGTCGACATGGCTTGCCGAAACATGTGGTTGCTGAACAACATCATTTAACCAACTTTTCGCGAATCACTAAGTTGCCAAATTATTTCAAAAATGATTTTTTCAATGTTATACTAAAAAAAACATTTTTCATAAAATTTGGCACTGAAAAAATTATTTTTCAAGAAATTTGACACTTAAATGATCTACAAAAAGTTGGTTAAATAACGATAAGTGACTTTAATTAAAACAGCCACCGTATTAATTTTGATTGGAATATCCCGTCAAAGGCACTTAAATGATATTTTTTCTACGATTTTAGTACTTAAGTAAGCCAACAAGAAGTTGTGGTACTAAAATATGCGCCATACACAAATTAAGGCACTTGCAATGTACTTCATCCCATCATACTCTAACATAGTCTACGTTGGCTGAATTTTGTCACCTGCCACCAAGTGGGCATCGGCATACTCTATCTACCTTATATTTGGCATCGTCCAACAATTACATCAGTTAAAATTACTCGGACTTGATATTCGAGGATCTTGAGATGTAAATTCAAGCCCCCATCTCCGTGAAATGCTCTTATATCATTGTGCAATGGACGTCTTGCTGGAGCATTCTCACTAAGATGACTTCTTTCAAGTCAACTTTAGATTAACCAGCTAGCTAACGGAAGTCCACCGAGTCGTTCCTCTCTCAATCGGACTAAATCAAAAGGCCACATGACCATGATGTAGAGAACGTCAAATTGAAGATTTTTCACATTCATCCAAACGAATTTTTCCTTAGGGAAGCAGCTAACTAGCTGTAACGCGTCGAAGTCTTAGAATCATGTCTGAGTTCATATTATATAAGAAGCACTGCAGAGCTTCATTCTATATTTCCTCGTTCATCTGAGCATAAGCATTTCACCGATTGTGTATTTCGCTGGTAGTACTTGTGCTAACTTGCAGTATAGTTGATAGTTTTTATTTACTTCTTTATTTATTTATTTTGTGTTTGTGTATGCATTACTTATTTGCTTATCAATGTTCTAAGCTTTCTCCATCATTTTGCAGAAGAAGAACGTGAAAGCTTGTTCTGATGGCCAGAAATACAAGACCGAGGCATGTCAGATTGCAGCTGGAGCCGGTAAAGAAACCCTAGAAATCCCATATCATAGTCACCATACCCACTGAACAATTTAACCTCCAAAAATATTTTTATTGTATCATAAATATTTAACAATACTTAACAAGAAGTCTGGTATCAGAAAGACGGCTTTTTTTGTAACAATTTTTAAATTTGCCCATATGTTTTCGACACAATATGAAACTGCTCTAGAGGGAAAGATGTATTATCGATGATTTTTTTTTTACTATATTAAAATATGTATTCTTATGTTGACACTTAAATTTGGGTAATCAATATAGTCATTCGTTATGTAGAAAATTAGGGATCAAACCCTGACCCCTAAACAAAAATATATAATTTGCATAGGTCCATGCAAATTGCATTCGAGTCAGTCAGTTCGTTATGTCTTGAATTCAACTCAAAGTGATAAATTAATGAAAGGAAAATCATGAAAATTGAACTCAAACATTGTTTAATATACATCCGAGATTAAAATGAGCAAGAGGAAAGTTGCGGTTGAATATATATCCTCACGTGTTTGGTCAACTCTCAAAGGAGAATGCCCAATCGACAGCTCCGAGTGCAATATGGGATTGGGTGAACCGTGCGAAGGCAAGGAAGAAAGTGGGACTTCCAAGAGCGGAAAAGCATAAAGTAAAAAGAAAAAAAAAAAAGGCAAGAATAAGAATTTAATTGGGCGAAATATTTAGTGATGAGCAAAGGAAACCAAGAATATTCCGGCTAATTGGGCGGAGAGTCTTCGTCCTCTTTTAAAAATCTAAAATTAGGTTTTTGTTGCTTTAGTCACACTACAATTTCACGTAACACTAATACTATAATAATGCATGCTGCTTTTTGGTGCATGAATGTATTGGTTGTGGGGAGAATTGTCAAAAAATTCATTAACCCAATATGCAACTGTCAAAGTTCAGTTACAAATCCTTCACTTGTGTCAATTTAGTTTTAAACTTCTTGATGATTTGCCAATTTAGTCCTAAACATTCACTTATGCTAATTTAGTCTTTAATCTTTTAATGATTCATTAATTTAGTTCTGAATCTTTTGATAATTTGCCAATTTAGCCACTCTAATTTTAATAAGAAATCACTAATGTGGCGATCTATTCAGCGCCACCATCCTACGTGGCACAACCATTGCTAATTGGACCACTATGTTAGTGATTTCTTGCCATTTATTAAATTGGTAAATTATCAAAAGATATAGGACTAAATTAGCCATTGTATAATAGGTTTAATAATTTTTGGACAATTTGCCCATAAGCTGTAATTTCATTCTCAAGGTCAATTGTATGTTTACATAATTGCCATTAAACTCAACTTCTTCATGAGTGGGTTCAAATCCCCACTTTCTCATATGAGAATGGGAAGGTGGAGAGTTCGAATCCCCACATTCTTAAAGGGGTTGGGGTGGGATGTTTTAATTTTAGGAGTAGATTTTGACTTCCATGCTCTGCAAGAAGGCATAACAAAAGTCATTAGAATAGGAATAGCGTAGGACCGACTAAGAAAAAAAAATCAAGTTTTTTTTTTTTCGGTACTAGCAAAAAGAGAGTATTTCTATTGAAGACCATGGACGAGGAGCTCTCTCTGTCTGTAAAATTCCTGCCCAGGGAAGTTTGCTCCATGGGAATAATTCATAGTCATATAAAAGGTCATGAATTCTTAAGAATTCTTGCCAACAAGGCTGACGATCGAATATATAATTTTTATAATTTGTGAATGAGCTTAAGTGAACACGTTAACGAAGGTCTTAGTCCTCTTTTAAAAATCTTAAATTAACTATATATTGCTTTAATCATACTACAATTTCATGTAAATTAACAAATACGCAGTTGGGTGAAAAGTAATAACTCTTAACTATTTTTCCCGATTGGATCAACCTTGTACACAAACTCTTTTTTTTTTTTATGAATGTTGCCATTAAACTCATCTTTTTCAATGAAGGTTTTGTTTTTTGTTACTAGCGAATTGGCAAGTAGGATCACGAGATGTAAATCCATGTCCCCAACTCCATGAAATGCTCTAGCTAACACCATTGTGCAATGGATGTCTTGGCGGTGGACGTGAAGCTCTCACTAATGAGGCTTCCTTTTAGTAAACTTCAAATTTATCAGTTAGCTATCGGAAGTAAACGGAGTCGTTGCGTTCTCAATCGGACCAAATCAAAAGGCCACATGACCATGACGCAGGGAGCGTCAAATTGAAGATTTTGCACATTCATACAAACGAATTTTGCCTTAGGGAAGCAGCTAACTAGCTGTAACGTGTCCATGTCTTAGAGGCACGAATTCCTTCGTGTTCACACTATATAAGGAGCACTGCAGAGCTTCACTCTATATTTCCTCGTTCATCTTAGCATGGACATCGTCAGAAAGTGTTTTTCCGGGTCAAGAGGCCGCGGAGACAACATGACCAGGGTTAGTACCTGCGCTGACTTATTCTCCTAGTTTTCATTTATTTATTTTGTGTTTGTGTGCACATTCATCGTTGGATAATCCATGTTCTAAGCTTTCTCAATCATTTTCCAGAAGGAGATTGTGATTGAGCTCGGTCGGGATGGCCAGAGACCCAGGCCCAAGGCACTTGAGATTGCAACTACAGCCGCTGGTGACAAACCCTTGAAAATCATGGATCATAGTTAACATACCAAATTACACATTTTAACACCAAATTTTTTTTAATCACGTCTTAAATATTTAATATTTCTTCGCATGAAATACTTTTTACACAAATTGGTATTGGAAAGACAGTTTCTGTCCTAACAATTTTTAATTTTGTGAATTTATCTTTGACATGATATAACATTGCTTTTAGAGGGAACATTTTTTTTATTGACGATCTTTCCTAATACTATGTAAGAATCCACGTCTTTAAATTATAGATATGTGTAGAGCTAATTTAGAACGCTTCTATGTCATTGTAGGGGAAGCTGCAGATGTGGCTTTTGATGGAGAGCGTGAAGACAAGATAGTGGTGAAAGGGAAAGTTAAAGTTGATGCAGCGAAAATTGTAGAAATATTACAGAAGGAATTTGCAAAGTCAACCAAGTTAGTAGGCGTTAAAGATCTTGGGGATTGATTAATATAACCAAAAGCTAAAACCAGCATGGAAGACATTGTCCTAGATTCAAACCTTACTTTTCTAGTACGTTTACTTTATTGCTTTGTTCTTCGTGAACTACTTTATTGGTCGTGCGTGTGTATTTGTACGGTAAGCCTATGTCCTTTGGTCACTTGGATTTGTCTTTATACCCACCTTTTAGATGGCACTTTTCTTTTTTCTTACGGATTAATTACTTTAGTCCATCCTTCTTAATAACATCTCCTCTTTCGACCGCTTTTAATGATTATGTACATGAGCATAGCTTCTTCTACTTCTTCCTCTTGTTTTTTTTTTTTTTTTTTTGACCTTTCATGAATGTGTGTGGTGTGAAATAGCAAGGCGAATAATGAAATTTGTAATTCAATATGCAAGAGGAGAAATTACTAGATAAAATTGACAATGATCAATAAGGCAGCGGATATTTATTTGGTTCGGTCTAAATATCGATAACTATTTTAGGAAGAGAGTCCGCTACAAATAAATCTACTAGCTGCATTTGGTGGGCCGAATAAAACTCCAAATAGGATAACTTTTATCATATCCAATATTTGGAGTGATGCAAAATATAGATATAACTGGATATAGCCCAAATATAGTTCGGATAAAAAAATCCTGCCTAGGGGATGGAAGAGACCTGGATAGGTTATGTGAAATCTAAAAAGAAAAACAAAATAAAAATCTAAATTCCAGAATCTGTGCAAAAGCTGATGCTATCCCTGCAACTTTTGCCCTCTCTTCCCATCATCTTTCGCCCACTTCTTCTTTGACCTGTTTCCACTTTGTTCACATTCATGACTCACCCCATCACACGAAACACAGCATCACAAGGTCGAGTTTGTCCAAGATGAACTTGACAATTCTAAGGGGTTGTCACCATGTGTATGACTATTACCGGAAATAAGGATGTAGGACTCCAATGTCACGGCTTGGTATCCGGTGGAGGACACAGAGTTGAAGAGCATACCAAAATAGGGGATTTTAGGTAGGGTGTCAAAAACCGAACTGAAATTTTGTGTGTTTTTGGTTTGGTTCGGTTTCGGTTCGGTTAATCGAAAAATAACCATTAACTTTTCGGTTCGGTTTAGTTAACCGAACCAAATTGGAATTCTTAATTAAAAGTGAACAATTTCTCTTCATCATCATCTTTTTTTCATTTAGGTCAAAGAAAAATAGAAAAACTGAAAAACCGTCCCGAACCATTTGCATCCCTAATTTTAGGTTCATCCTAGTGGTAGTGGTTTGGGTGATGCTGAGCAACGTTAATAAATCACGAAGGTTTGAAATGAGTGTTCGAAGCTTTGCAAGCATTTCAATGAAGATTTGGCCTAGAAAGACAAGCACTTGTCCCACATACGTGGAGAGCTCCGAAAACAGGTAGACTTTCGATTAAGGTTTTTCAAAGACGGCATTGCGATTAACGGTGCTCGTCCGGATGTTGGTAGGGGTCAGGACGTGACAACAGAGGCCTAAGTGGCGGTAGACGCCGTGGGTAATTGTGGCCGAGCAATGGAAAGAAGTTGAGGACGATCCCCTATATATGGGAGCCTGTGTCTTTGACTCCTTTTTTTATTTTCACTGTTCTTATTACGCCCTTCAAACTCTTATTTACAAATTGACATTTTGACTTGATAAAGTCATAATTACCATCAATGAATAGTTGGTGTAGATGGATTTAGAGATGAAGCGGCCTTCTCTTGCGATAGCCCACACATGAGGCATTTTCACTCGTCGAACGGGTTACGAGAGAGAGGAGCTTTGTCTGGTCGTTATAGAAAGAGTGAAGGTGTGAAGAGTGGAGAAGGTATGAGATGATGTATTTGGAGGATTTTAAAAGATTTCCAAAATTTTTCAATCTAGGTTACACTAAGCATATGATATGATATTTTATAATTCGGGAGATATTGAGAGGATTTCTAATCCCACTTTATCATATCTTATTCTAATCCATATCCGAACGACTAAACATAACATATGAGTTAGAGAATTATAGAATTGCAATGTCCGAAATCACTTAAAAGTTTTCGAATGTTAGATTACACCCAAATCGAATGCATAAGTGTTATTTCAAAATATTTAATAGAACTCACTCAAAAAATTTATAAAAAGAAAACCCCAACACTCTTATTGATTGCTTTAAAGTGTAATAACCGAGCAGAATAACCCAAGCATGACTATAGACAACGCTTTTTATTCTGGTTCACTTCACTTGCTTGGGATTGGAAACCAAGAAGGATTGAGCAACTAAAACAAATCCTAGCTAAATCATAGAGTTGCCAGCTCAAACATGGGTGGTATCTTTTATTCAATGCAAGATCAGACTCCACCTATTAGCACCAAAAATGGCTCAATGGACCATAGGCGGATAACGAAGCCCATCAAGCCCGATACGCAGAAAGGCAGACCTACAAGGGTTTGAGCAAGACCTGCTATCAAAAGTGCCAATGGTTCAGTACCAACTATGGTTCAAGAGTGACAACATAAGTACGAAGGCAATTTATGAGGAGTTCAGTATCGATAACATAGTGGACAAGACAATATAGTTACTAGCATGGAATCGAAGATTCTGGATGACTGAAAATTGAATTAATAAGTATTGAAGGGCGGTTATTTGTTATGCTTAGCTATAAATAGCCAAAGGAGCATCATTGCGAAGACCCTTTTTTTAAAACAAAAAACAAACAAATGAGCACTTGTCTCTCTACCATCTTTTCTTTTATATCGCGTATCTACTTTTGATTACAGGTTTTTTATCCTTTGTTGTCCTTTATTTATCGACATTAGAGTGGAATTAGTCGCTTCTTTTCCAAAACAACAAAAGACCCTATTTACATAAAAGTGCTGAAAACATGCTTCTTCAATAAAAGATATTTGACCGAGGACGCATTCTCGGCCAAACACCACCAAATTTTGGACTTCACCCAATTTGGTTGGAGACAAAGTCCAATTAAGACTTTGCTTTGGTAAACGTCGCATCCGATATCCCTTACACTCTACAACAGGCCGAGAGACAGTCTTCACTTATCGTCGAGGCTTCCAGGGCCGATCTTGGAGGCGAATTAGGCGTACAGATCGGGGAAGCTGAGAGCTTGAGAGGACTTACTTTGGGTGGCAAGCCAGCACTTGATTGACTCGACGAGGGTGGCAACATCGGGCGCAACTACAGGGGTGAGCCGGATGGAGAGGATGTGAAACGCGTAGTAGAGTGAGCTCTAGAAATGGAGCGAGTCAAGAGCAACGAGGTCGCTGGGGGTTTTGGGAGAGCAAGTGGAGGACGTGCTCTTTGACTAGATCTACAACCTTGTCCTGGTCTTCTCCCATTGTAGAGTGTACTAGATCTGCAACCTTGTCCTGGTCTTCTCCCATTGTAGAGAGAGAGAGAGAGAGAGAGAGAGATCTTTTGATTGTTTGATA
Organism: Corymbia calophylla; assembly: GCA_014182845.1. NCBI lineage: Eukaryota > Viridiplantae > Streptophyta > Magnoliopsida > Myrtales > Myrtaceae > Corymbia > Corymbia calophylla. Next base: position 46,741,036 of record CM024697.1, on the reverse strand, counting down.
GTGGGGAAATGATGAATTTCGTAATTTTTTAGAAAATTGAAATGAAAATTTGACCCACTTGCAAGATTCAGAAAGTAATTCGAGAGAGAAAAAAAATGTAGTAGGCTGTTTTCTTATTTATGAGGTCTTGTATTAACTTTTTTCGATACGGCTCAGGTTCTTTCCCTTTTGATATTCGCTTTCCCATTTTATGAATTTATTATTTTGATTATTGGTTTCGTTACTTAATATTTGTGCAATTCTGTATGAGTATTAGAACTGCATAGTCAGTAATTAAAACCGAAAATCATCACATCCAATATGTATTATTAAACAGGTATTAACCAATATGTTAAGTGCCAACGGCGAAAAATTTCCAAAATTTTTCAATCTAGGTTACACTAAGCATATGATATGATATTTTATAATTCGGGAGATATTGAGAGGATTTCTAATCCCACTTTATCATATCTTATTCTAATCCATATCCGAACAACTAAACATAACATATGAGTTCAGAGAATTATAGAATTGCAATGTCCGAAATCACTTAAATAATTTCGAATTTTAGATTACACCCAAACCGAGTGCAGAAGTGTTATTTCAAAATATTTAATAGAACTCACTCAAAAAATTTATAAAAGGAAAACTCCAACACTCTTATTGATTGCTTTAAAGTGTAATAACCGAGCAGAATAACCCAAGCATGACTACAGACAATGCTTTTTATTCTGGTTCACTTCACTTGCTTGGGATTGGAAACCAAGAAGGATTAAGCAACTAAAACAAATCCTAGCTAAATCATAGAGTTGCCAGCTGAAACATGGGTGGTATCTTTTATTCAATGCAAGATCAAACTCCACCTGTTAGCACCAAAAATGGCTCAATGGACCATAGGCGGATAACGAAGCCCATCAAGCCCGATACGCATAAAGACAAACCTACAAGAATTTGAGCGAGACCTACCATCAAAGGTGCCAATGGTTCGGTACCAATTGTGGTTCAAGAGCGAGGAGATAAGTATGAAGGTAGTTTATGACAAGTTTGGTACCAATAACAGAGTGGATAAGACAATATGGTTACTAGCGCGGGATCGAAGATTCCGGATGACTGAAAATTGAATTAATAAGTATTGAAGGGCAGTTATTTGTAATACTTAGCTATAAATAGCCAAAGGAACATCATTGCAAGGACCTTTTTTTTTAAACAAAAAACAAACACATGAGCACTTGTCTCTCTACCATCTTTTCTTTTATATGGAGTATTTACTTTTGATTACACATTTTTATCCCTTGTTGTCCTTTATTTATTGACATTAGAGTAGAATTAGTTGATTCCATTATAAAATGACACGAGACCCGATTTATGTAAAAGTGCCAAAGATCTGCTTTTCTGGTAAAAAAATGTTTGACCGAGGACACATTCTTGGCTGAACACCACCAAATTTTGGACTTCACCCAGGTTGGAGACAAAGTCCAATTAAGAATTTGCTTTGGTAAATGCCGCATCCAATATCACTCGCACTCTACAGGCTGAGCTACATTCTTCATTTGTTGTCGAGGCTTCTGGGGCTAGTCTTGGAGGCGAATTTGACGTATAGATCGGGGAAGCTGAGGGCTTGAGAGGGCTTACTTTAGGTGGCAAGCCAGCACTTGATCGAGTCGGCGAGGGCGGCAACATCGGCGGTGATTACAGGGGTGAGTCGGATGGAGAGGATCCGGAACGCGTAGCAGAGCAAGCTTTGGAAATGGAGCAAGTCATGAGCGACTGGTCGCTGGGGGTTTTGGGAGGGCAAGCGGAGGACATGCTCTTTGACTAGATCTGCGACCTTGTGCTGGTCTTCTCCTATTGTAGAGCGTAAAGAGGGAAAGTGAAGGGGAGAGAGAGCGATTTGGACGTACAGACCCCTGGAGTGTCAAAACTTGGTATAGGGGACACTTAAGTGCCAAAAGCTACAAAATGTACACTTAAATGCAAAAATCGGAGCAAAAAGGATCAGTTAAATGCCAATGGCAAAAAATTCCGGCTAAACTACCACGTGTCCATTTTCCGACGATTTTATTTACTAGCGAGGCATTTTTTTAAATAAAAATTCCACATGGCAATTTGAAGAAAAAAATGTATCCAAGTCAAACTATAAAAAAAAATTAAAAATCGATTTTAGTTATTAAAAAAAAAGGGAAGGGGGAGGGGAGGGTTTAGTAGCCCTCGCCGCCACTGCCGTCACCGCCCCACCATCACCGGGAAGGGCCGGTGATGGTGGGCGAGGGTCAGCCGGAGTCGCCAAGCCTTAGTTAGTGGTCGGCAACCCCAGCTGACCTACGGCAAGGGTCGACCTGCGGCGAGGGCCGGCAACCCTCACCAGATCTCTCCAAAACCACCCCTCACAACACCCAACAATAAATACTTAGCAATCAGCAACCAAACAACAAACAAGGTCAACCAACAATTAAATAGTTGGTTCGCATGCAACCTTACTCGGTATGTCATACCTTGCACGTTACATGTCAGCACAATACACGCAATGCACATGGTCGTAAGATGATGCAGTTCATTAATCACATGCGAGTCACGTCGCAAGTGATCTCACCTGGTCATTGCCACACCCTGCACGTTATCAATTCATGCATGCGTGCCATAAATAATGTGATCACCTCATGTATAATCGGAACCAATGATGTCATGTTTCTCATATTCTCTCTTATCCACATGTGTTCCGATTATTACTACCCCACAAGGCTACAACCAAACCCACACCGGTGTCTACTAGCATAGCCAGACATCGCCCTCCCCCGTGAGGTGCGGCGATATCAAGGGACCCCGCCCAAGATGGCATTACGAAGGAGTATGGGCCCAGCCTCTACCGCGACTTCACATCCAGACCCCCTCCGAGTTTCCAATAAATCAGACTATCACCCCCGAACTACGGCTGGGGCAGCGGGTTCAACTAAGTGATCACGCAAGCATACCACCATAATCCACTTATTATCTTTGAGCATTAGCCAATTACACATGCTTGCATATAAAACCTCAAATCATTTCTCATAAAAGCAGTCCATTTCGTGTCCCTCGGACAAATCATTTTCCCCTTTCTTTTATGAAAACCATACGATTCAAGTGAATGTTCATGCAATGACACATCCAATTCACCTAATAAAATCAAAACACATGAATTTATGTACATTTTAGCTTCCGGATGAACAGTGCGTGAACAATAATTGTGAACCATGTTCGCGAACAGTGTAATTTCAGAATTCAATAATTAAAACATTATATTTAGAATAGAAATTAAACAAAAAATTAATTAAAATAATTAATCAATCAATTAAGCTAAACATGCTTGATTAACAAATAAAATACATAAAACCACCATTTAAGCAATAATTAAGCACATAAAGTAAGATTAAGTTAAGCTAATCTTAACCATCTGTCTAACCACCTATCTTAGGGTTAATACAACTTAATTAAACTTCCTAAACCAACATTATCACTAACTTCCTAAACCAACATTACCACTAATTAACTAATCCCTAAGTAAGTTTAGGCACTAATGAAGGATTAGGGGCTAAACTCACCCGTTAAGCAAGTCGGCGACATAGACGCGATAGCGGCAATGAAGGCGACACTCAGGGACCTCTACCATAGCGATCCAAGGTGATCCTAGGGTTGAAAACAACAACAACAAACTCGGACTCTCTCTACAAGCTGGAAAAACTGACTGCCTAGAGGAGGAAAATGCTAACCGGAGCAAAACGGGTTAGCCGGAGCTCCGGCGAGCGGCTAGCTGGCAATCAACGGCACTTAAGGGTCAAGGGGGAACGGTTGGTGGCTGGGCTGGGCGAAGATTAGGTCGGAAAGGGAAGAAAAAGACTGAAAAGGCGAAACTGGGCAGGGACAACACACCAACAGGCGGTTAAAGAAGCTACTGCTTCTAGTCGGCCGGTAGGTTGGCCGACGGCTCCAACCAGCAAACAGCCACTGTGGGGCGTATGAATTACCTCTCTTGAGCACGGTGGCTGGTGGCATGGGTGGTGATTAGCACGGGAAGGCCATGATTAACTCGGGTTTTTGGAGGAAGGTCAGAAGGAGAAGTAGAAGGAAGGAAAGGAAACAAGGGAGAGAGGGGGTGTGCAGTTTTGAGAGCTAAAAGGGGGGAGAGAGAGTGAAGTGAGGTTGCTTTCAAGGCCTCATTAAGGCAATTTAATGTTTGCCTCTACTCCCAAGCAAGTGACATCATTTTCTTTCTCTTCTTTTGTCTTTTCCAAATAATTTCTAGGGACAAAATGGTCATTTCCACCTTGCACATTTCCCAAACTGCCCTTAGGCTAAAAATGAAGGGCAAGCCTAAGAAACGGGCTAGAAAATGAATAGGAACAGGCTCGGGAATCGGTTGGGCTTGAAACGGCTCAAGGCTAGACAATAGTTTTAGAAGGGTAAATGGTCAGTTAGGTCCAAAGGGCTCACTTGCTTGTCTAGAGCCTACCATGGTGGCTATCCCACCTTAGGCGTGAGGCCTACACTGGTCTTGCCTAGCCCATGTTCTCGCAGGCTTGTTTCCTCGATTCATAAATCCCTTTTCGAAAAACTCGGTTTAATTGACATTGTCGATTGTCGAAGAAGCATCATCCAAAAGTTCGACCCGAACGTTCCCAAAAATTTGAAGTCTAATACTGGATTTTCATGCCTTGTCAATTTCGCCCAAATGCTATTTTGGTACAACTCAGATTGACAAGCGGGTTTGAAGATTTATGTGTAACCGACTCGTGCCAAATCATGTTCAAGACTTCTGAACAAATAGACGTCCTTGACTATATGAAATTGTGAAGGATAAATTCTTATTTCAAAGTACACGATTACCAAAGATCGACATAGGGCCGTCAGCGAGCTCAATAACAGTAAACGGAATCACCCATCTTCCCATTATGTTCTGTCCGCAAATTGACTTCTAGTCATCCTTGAAATTGGCCTGCATATCTATAGGATCATCCTCACGCAAGTCTCACGGTCGAGTCGTTCTCCCAAGTCAAGTTATTTAGTCGCCCGAGTTCTGTCCTCATTAACCTTTCCCCTCAAGGTCAGTATTTCGGGAATGATTAGTTCCGAGGGAGATCAATCCTGCTTAATACCTTTGGATAATCATAGACTGCTGTTAGCTCGTGCCGTAAGGTGTTGGTTGTTTCAATGAGAACATTGAAAAAACCTAATTCAACTCTAAGTAAGATAGCCAAAGTACAGTTGAGCAATCAACATGATATATTTGCTTTCCAACTTGCTATTAAGGATAATGGCATAAAGAAATAATAGAAATAGGGGTTATGGCGATTCGAATATAAAAAGAAATGGTTTAAATGCAATCATAAGAGTATGCATACTCTACACTTTATTTCTTGGGGATATTAGTTCAATTGGTTATAGCACCGCCTTGTCCAAAAGATTCTTCCAATGTATAATTTTTGGGTCCAATGGAATTCATAGGCATAGAAAGAAGTCCTATCAAATAGAGATTTTTTCTTTCGACCATATTTCAATTGTTAATACGATAAATAAGGACCACTACTATAAATAGTACTACACCCTTGATCGCTATTTCAGAACCATATTGAGATTAGTCAACAAAACCGCCAAGATAAAAAAGAAGAAGGTACAAATAAAAAGAATACCAAATAAGCCCTACTTTTGAGTCTGTGGGTATAATATGAAAAAACATTTGGTAATATGGTTAGTACATTGTAAAAATGAGTGTTTGAGCTAAATTAGGAGTGGAAAAAGCACGACCTATACTAAACAATGTCATTGTTTATAATTTAAGAACTTTGTAATTTTTTTCAGAAAAAAATATGTAATTAAAATTATTTATCTCGCCTCAATCCAATTAAAATTCGTGGTCCGCAATTGGTGGAAAGAGTGAGATGGGTTCAATCGACCATACAACCGTATTCCTTTATCTTGGGATGCAAGCGAAGAAAATATATATGCGCGCGCTCTTAAGGTATTGGTCCTTCTTATTTCAAACTAAATAAATGGCACATGCAAAAACCGGCGCACGCACTGAAATTTTGGGTCAAAGCAATGGAAAGGAAAGCTAAAGAACATGACACATCAATGCGAACATGCATGCAATCCTAAGTTGTCCGAAGAGGAAGGATAATGATCAAGAGAAACTACTGGCTAGAGGTATTTCAAGTTAAATAATGGGAATACCTTAAAAAAATTTCAGCAATGGCGTCAAAGTGACGACAAGTTCGTCGAAATAAATAAGTCATCATCTAATGCACGGGACAACAAAGAACAGTCGATCATCGTTCATCCCTACGCTGCTCCCTGCATGTCTTTCAGAATTTCCCGCTCAAGAAAGTTTGCTTAAGAATTCTTGCCAAAAAGGCTGACGATCGAGTATTGTGAACACGCTTGATTAAGCGAATGCGTTAATAAAGATCTTAGTCCTCTTTTAAAAATCCAAAATTAGGTCTTTGTTACTTAAATCATACTACAATTCACGTGACACTAACACTTTAGGACTGCATACAAAGAATAAACATAATATGCGTTTGGGTCAAAAGTAATAACACAAACACTAACTAATTATCACAATTGGATCAACGCTGTAATACGCAATTTTTTTTTTTTTGAATATTGCCGTCAAATTCATCTTTTTCAATGGAGTTATTTATTTATTTTTTGTACTAGCGAAATTGCATGGAGGATCTCGAGATGTAAAGCCATAACCCCATCTCCATGGAATGCTCTAGCTAACACCACTGGACAATGGACGTCTTGCTGGAGCAGGGTAAAGCCCTCACTAAGTTGACTTCTTTTAAGTCAACTTTAAATTAATCAGCCAGCTAAGGGAAGTCCACCCAGTCGTTCCGCTCACAATCGGACCAAATCAAAAGGCCATATGACCATGACGTAGAGAACGACAAATTGAAGATTTTGCACATTCATACAAACGAATTTTGCCTTAGGGAAGCAGCTAACTAGCTGTAATGCGTCAAAGTCCTTGAAGCACGTCCGAGTTCAGATTATATTAGCAGCAGCGCAAAGTTTCCTTTTGTTTTCCCTCGTTCATCTGAGCATAAGCATTTTGTGAATGTGTCTTTTTGGCAGAGAAAGAGAGCAAAGAGCCAATATAACCAGGATACTTAACTATAAGTATATATTGCTTTAATCATACTACAATTTCATGTAAATTAACAAATCCACAGTTGGGTGAAAAGTAAAAACTCTTAACTATTTTTCCCAATTGGATCAACCTTGTACACAAACTCTTTTTTTTTTTTTTTTTATGAATGTTGCCACTAAACTCAACTTTTTCAATGAAGGTTTTTTTTGGTACTAGCGAATTTGCATGTAAGATCTCGAGATGTAAATCCATGTCCCCAACTCCCTGAAATGCTCTAGCTAATACCATTGTGCAATGGATGTCTTGGCGGTGGACGTGAAGCTCTCACTAATGAGGCTTCCTTTTAGTCAACTTCAAATTCATCAGCTAGCTATCGGAAGTAAACCGAGTCGTTGCGTTCTCAATCGGACCAAATCAAAAGGCCACATGACCATGACGCTGGGAGCGTCAAATTGAAGATTTTGCACATTCATACAAACGAGTTTTGCCTTAGGAAAGCAGCTAACTAGCTGTAACGCGTCCATGTCTTAGAGGCACGAATTCCTTCGTGTTCATACTATATAAGGAGCACTGCAGAGTTTCACTCTATATTTCCTCGTTCATCTTAGCATGAGCATCTCCAAAATGAGTCTTTTCGGCAGAGAAAGAGATAACAACTTGACCAGGGTTAGTACCGGCGCTGACTTATTCTCCTAGTTTTCATTTATTTATTTTGTGTTTGTGTGCACATTCATCGTTTGATAATCCATGTTCTAAGTTTTCTCAATCATTTTCCAGAAGAAGATTGTGATTAAGCTTGGTTTGGAGGGCCAAAGACACAAGCCCAAGGCACTTGAGATTGCAACTACAGCCGCTGGTGACAAACCCTTGAAAATCATGTATCATAGTTAACATACCAAATTACACATTTTAACACCAATTTTTTTTTTATCGTGTCATAAATATTTAATATTACTTTGCATGAAATACTCTTTACACAAATTGGTATTGGAAAGACAGTTTTCGTTGTAACAAATTTTAATTTTGTGAATTTATCTTCAACACAATATAACATTGCTTTTAGAGGGAACATTTTTTTTATTGACGATCTTTCCTAATACTATGTAAGAATCCACGTCTTTAAAGTATAGATCCGTGTAGAGCTAATTTAGAACGCTTCTATGTCATTGTAGGGGCAGCTGAATATGTGGCTTTTGATGAAGAGCGTGAAGACGAGATGGTGGTGAAAGGGAAAGTTGATCCAGCGAAAATTGTAAGAAAATTAAGGGAGAAAGTTGGAAAGTCAACCAAGTTATTAAGCGTTGAAGATCTTGTGGATTGATTAATAGAACCAAAAGCTAAAACCAGCATGGAAGACATTGTCCTGGATTCAAACCTTACTTTTCTATAGCACGTTTACTTTATTGCTTTGTTCTTCGTGAACTACTTTATCAGTCGTGCGTGTGTATTTGTACTCTAAGCCTATGTGCTTTGGTCGCTTGGATTTGTCTTTATACCCACATTTTAGATGGAACTTTTCTTTTTTTTACGGATTAATTTCTTTAGTCCATCCTTCTTAATAACATCTCCTCTTTCGTCCGCTTTTAATAATTATGTACATGAGCATAGCTGCTTCTTCTTCTTCTTTGTTTTTTTTTGTTTTTTTTTTTTTGCCTTTCATGGTTGTGTGTGGTGTGAAATAGCAAGGCGAATAACAAAATTTGCAATTCAGTATGCAAGAGGAGAAATTACTAGAGAAAATTAACAATGATCAATAAGGGCAACGGATCTTTATTTGGTTCGGTCTAAATATCGATAACTATATTAAGAAGAGAGTTAGCTACAAATAAATCTATTAACTGCATTTGGTGGGCTGAATAAAACTCCAAATATGATAACTTTTATCCTATCCTGTGTTTGAAGTGATGCAAAATCTAGATATAACCGGATATAGCCAAGTTATAGTTCGGATAAAAGAATCCAGTCTAGGAGATGGGATAGACCCGGATAGGATATATGAAATCTAAAAAAAAACAATTAAAAAGAAGTAAATTTCAGAATCTGAGCAAAAGCTTATGCTATCCCTGCAACTTTTGCCCTCTCTTCGCATCATCTTTCTCCCTCTTCTTCTTCGACCTGTTTCTACTTTGTTCACAATCATGACTCACCCCATCACACGAAACACAGCATCACAAGGTCGAGATTGTCCAAGACGAACTTGACAATTCCAAGGGGTTGTCACCATGTGTATGACTATTACCGGATATAAGGATGAAGACTCCAACGTCACGGCTTGGGTATCCGGTGGCGGACACGGAGTTGAAGAGCAGACCAAAACAGGGCATTTTAGGTCCATCCTAGTGGTAGCGGTTTTAGGTGATGCCAAGCAACATTAATAAATCATGAAGGTTTGAAATGGCTCCGAAGCTTCGGAAGTGTTTAAATGAAGATTTGGCCTAGAAAGACAAACACCTGTCCCACATACATGGGAAGCTCTAAAAACAAGTAGACTTTCTATTAAGGTTTTCCAAAGACAGCATCACAACTAATGCTGCTCGTCTGGTTGTTGGTAGGGGTCACGACGTGACAGCAGACGCCTAGGTAGCAGTAGACGCCGTGGGGTAATCGTGGGCGAGCAAAGGGAAGAAGTTGGGGACGATCCCCCATATATGGGAGCTTGTGTCTTTGATTCCTTCTTTTTTTTTCCCACTGTTCTTATTATGCCCCTCAAGCTCTTGTTTACAAGTTGACATTTTGACATAATAAAGTTATAATTACCATCAATTAATAGTTGGTGTCGATGGACTTAGAGATGCAGTGGCCTTCTCTTGTGATAGCCCACACATGAGGTGTTTTCACTCATCGAACGGGTTACAAGAGAGAGGAGCTTCGTCTGGTTGTTATAGATAGAGTGTTGATGTGAAGAGTGGAGAAGGTATGAGATGATATATTTGGAAGATATTCAAAGATTTTCAAAAATTTTCAATCTAGGTTACAATAAATATATGATATGATATTTTATAGTTCAGGGGATATTTAGAGGATTTTTAATCCCACTTTATCATATCCTATCTTATCCTAATCCATATCCAGATGACTAAACACAGCATATGAATCTTGAGAATTATAGAATTGCAATGTTCGAAATCCCTTAAATGTTTTCCAATTTTAGATTACACCTAAACCGAATGCAAAAGTGTTATTTCAAAATATTTAACATAACTAATTTATAAAAAGAAAACCCTAACACTCTTATTGATTGCTTTAAAGTGTAATAACCGAGCAGAATAACCCAAGCACAACTACAGACGACGCTTTTTATTCTAATTCACTTCACTTGCTAGGAATTTGGAACCAAGAAAAATTAAGCAACTAAAACAAATCCTAGCTAAATCATAGAGTTGCCAGCTGAAACATGAGTGGCATCTTTTATTCAATGCAAGATCAGACTCAACCTGTCAGCACCAAAAACTGGCTCGATGGGCCATAGGTGGATGACAAAGCCCATCAAGCCTGATACATAAAAAGGCGGACCTATAAGGGTTTGAGCGAGACTTGTTTTTAGGGGTGTCAACGGTTCGGGTCGGTTCGGTTTTTTTGAAAAACCAAACCAAACCGAACTAAACCGAACCGATAAGGGATAATACCGAACCGAAAAGAACCGAACTGCACCGAACCGATAAGGGATAATACCGAACCGAACCGAAACCGTCCCGAACCGAATACGAACAAAACCAAAAATGCAAATCGGTTCGATTTGGTTCGGGACGGTTTTTTGGTTTCTCTATTTTTGCTTTACTTATTGGGACCTAAATGAAGAAGAGATGATGACGAAGAAAGATTGTTCACTTTTAATTAAGAATTCCGGTTTGATTCGGTTAACCGAACGGAACCGAAAAGTTAATGGTTATTTTTCAATTAACCGAACCGAAACTGAACCGAACCAAAAACGCACAAAATTTCAGTTCGGTTCGGTTCGGTTCTTGACACCCCTACCTGTTATCAAAGGTGCCAATGGTTCAGTACCGACCATGGTTCAAGAGCACGAAGGTAAGTACGAAGGCAGTTTATGACAATACCGACAATGCAGTGGATAAGACAATACGGTTACTAGTGCGGGATTGAGGATTTTGGATGACTGAAAATTGAGTTAATAAGTATTGAAAGGCAGTTACTTGTAATACTTAACTATAATTGCCGAAGGATCATCATTGCAAGGACCCTTCTTTTTGAAAAAAAAAACAAAACACATGATCACTTGTCTCTTTGCCATCTTTTCTTTTATATCATGTATTTACTTTTGATTACACGTTTTTTATACCTACGGCGAAAAATTTTGGTCAAACTACCACATGTCCATTTTCAGGCGATTTTATTTACTAGCGGAACATTTTTTTAAATAAAAAATCCACGTGGCAATTTTAAGAAAAAAAAAGTTTCCAAGTCAGACTAGAAAAAAAATTAAAAATCGATTTTATTTATTAAAAAAAAAAAGGGAAGGGGAGGGGAGGGTACTGCAGCCATCGCCGCCGCTGCCGTCACCGCCCCACCATCGTCGGGAATGGCCAGCAATGGTGGGTGAGGGTCTGCCGGTGTCGCCAAGCCTTAGCCAGTGGTAGGCGACCCCGACCGACCAGCAGTGAGAGCTGGCGACCCTCACCGAATCTCTCCAAAACCACCCCTCACACAACCTAACAACAAATACCCAGCAATTAGCAACCAAACAACAAACAAGGTCAACCAACAATTAAATAGTCTGTTTGCATGCAACCTTACCTAGTATGTCATACCCTACGCACAACACATCAATGCACATGGCCGTCAGATGATACAGTTCATCAATCACAAGCGAGTCACATCGCAAGCGATCTCACCTGGCCATTGCCACACCCTGCACATTATCAATTCATGCATGCGTGCCATAAATAATGTGATCACCTCATGCATAATCGAAACCAATGATGTCATGTTTCTCATATACTCTCGTATCCACACGTATTCCAATTATTATTGCTTCACAGGGCTACAACCAAACCCACGCCGGTGTTTACTAGCATAACTAGACATTGCCTTCCCTCATGAGGTGCGGCAAAGTCAAGGGACCCCCGCCTAAGACGGCATTCCGAAGGAGCATGGGCCCAACCTCTACCGCGACTCCGCATTAGGACCCTCGCCGAGTTTCCAATAAAACAGACTATCACCCCCTGAACTACGGCCGAGGCAGTGGATTCAACTAAGTGATCACGCAAGCATACCACCACAATCCACTTTTTATCTTTGAGCATTAGCCAATGCACACATGCTTGCATATAAAACCTCAAATCATTTCTCATAAAAGCGGTCCATTTCTGTGTCCCTCGGAGAAACCATTTTCCCATTTCTTTTATGAAAACCATACGATTCAAGTGGATGTTCATGCAATGGCACATCTAATTCACCTAATAAAATCAAGACACATGAATTTATGTACATTTTAGCTTCCGGATGAACAATGATTTAAACAATAATCGTGAATAGTAATCATGAACAATGTAATTTCAGAATTCAATAATCAAAACATTATATTCAGAAATTAAACAAAACATTAATTAAAACAATTAATCAATAAATTAAGCTAAACATGCTTAATTAACACATAAAATACATAAACCACCATTTAAGCAATAATTAAGCACATAAAGCAAGATTAAGCTAAGTTAATCTTAACCATCTATCTAACCACCTATCTTAGAGTTAATACAACTTAATTAAACTTTCTAAACCAACATTACCACTAATTAACCCATTCCTAAGTAAGTTTAGATACTAACAAAGGATTGGGGGTTAAACTTACCCGTTACGCTGGTCGACGACACAAACACGGCGGCAACAACAAAGGCGACACTCAGGAACCTCTACCATAGTGATCCAAGGCGATCCTGAGGCTGAAAACAGCAGCAACAAACTCAGACTCCCTCTGCAGGCTAGAAAAACTGACTGCCCGGAAGAAAAAAAGGCTAACCAGAGCAAAATGGGCTGGCCGAAGCTCCAGCGAGCAGCTAGCTAGCAATCGGCGACACCTGAGGGTCGAGGGGGAACAGTTGGTGGCTGGGCTAGGTGAAAATTGGGTCAAAAAGGGAAGAAAAAGACTGAAAAGGTGAAATTGGGCAAGGACAACACAACAGCAGGCGGTTAGAGAAGCTACTGCCTCTAGCCAGCCGTCGGGTCGGCCGACGGTTCCAACTAGCGAACAGCCGTCGTGGGGCTTATGAATTGCCTCTTGAGCACAGTGGCGGGTGGCACGGATGGTGCTCAGCACGGGAAGACCATGATTAACTCTGGTTTTTGGAGAAAGGTCAGAAGAAGAAGAAGAAGGAAGGAAAGGAAACAAGGGAGAGAGAGGGTGTGCAGTTTTGAGAGTTGAAAGGGGAGAGAGAGTGAAGTGAGGTTGCTTTCAAGGCCTCATTAAGGTAATTTAATGTTTGCCTTAACTCCCAAGCAAGTGACATCATTTTCTTTCTCTTCTTTTGTCTTTTCCAAATAATATCTAGAAGCAAAATGGTCATTTCCACCTACACATTTCCCAAACTGCCTTTAGGCTGAACATGAAGGGCAGGCCTAAGAAATGGGATAGAAAATGAATGGGAACGGACTTGGGAATCAATTGGGCTCGAAACGGCTCAAGGCTAAACAATAGGCTCGGAAGGGTAAATGGTCAGTTAGGTCCAAAGGGCTCACTTGCTTGTCTTGGGCCTACCATGGTGGCTGTCCCACCTTAGGTGTCAGGCCCACACTGGTCTTGCCTGGCCCACGTTCTCGCAGGCTTGTTTCCTCGGTCCGTAAATTCCTTTTTCCAAAAACTCGGTTTAATTGACATTGTCGATTGTCGAAGAAGTATTGTCCAAAAGTTCGACCCGAACGTTCCCAAAAATTTGAAGTCCAATATTGGATTCTCATGTTTTGTCAATTTGGCCCAAATGCTATTTTGGTACAATTCAGACTAACGGGCGGCTTTGAGGATTTACACGTAACCGACTCGTGCCAAATCACGTTCAAGACTTCTCGACACATGGACATCCTTGACTACATGAAATTGTGAAGGATAAATTCTTATTTCAAAGTACACGATTACCAAGGATCGACATAAGGTCGTTCGCGGGCTCAATAATAGTAAACGGAATCACCCATCGTCCCATTATGTTCTGTCCGCGAATCGACTTCTAGTCATCCATGAAATTGGCTTGCATATCTATAGGATCGTCCTCATGCAAGTCTCACGGTCGAGTCGTTTTCCCAGGTCAAGTCCTTTAGTCTCACGAGTTCTATCCTCATTAGCCTTTCCTCTCAAGGTCAGCATCTCGGGAATGATAAGTTCCGAGTGAGATCAACCAACAATGCATTGACAAAATTCACGTTCATTCATCCCTCAAAGGGCTCGAATTTCAAGACGTCACACCTTATGGGTGGGAGTTCTAGACGTAGTCGTGCCCAATGTGATGGGGTGATGCTTAGCTTAGCTAGAAGACACCAACGGGAGTTCTGTTGTACACACCGACAGAAGTTCGATGGCCCTGGAGAGGGCATAATAATCAAAACACGTGTAAATGCAAAGGTGCATGTGAAAAATATTGTGATGTGTTTTGATTATGCATGCGCTAGTTGCATTAATTATGATATACCTGAGTTGGTACCGTGCAAGGTGTGACAATGGTCAAGTGAGATTGCATGTGATACAACTTGAGTGTAATTGATTAATGTAATGCTGAGAGTGCAAGATGCATTAATTGTGACATGCATGTGTATTTACCATGCAGGGTATGGCATGATCGGTAAGGTTGCCTGTGATTCAATTGCTTGTCAATGGTATTCATGGGTTACCTAGTAGATCAAGTCGTTGACTAGGGAAAACATGAATTGTTTTGCTATTGATCCGCTTGAATGAATTAATTGTGTGATAGGTACCCCGAAACGAGTTGATGTCCTAACCGGGGCTTAGGACGATAACTCATTGAGATTATATCTCACTCATTGTTGTTAAATATTTTCAAGTCCATAATTATGGCACCTTTATCGCCATGGATTGAATAGTGCTGGAGCATGTTGTGGAGGGCAGGAGGGTTGTGTGCCCGATGGTTGAAGGAAGTAGATTAATCCTGCTTAATACCTTTGGATAATCATAGAGAAAGTCACCCAACTAAGGAGCTTGTGTATAAACTTCCTAGGGTTGTTTGTGATCTTTCTACTATCCTTGCTAATTATTGACTGGTGTTGTTAACTTACTTCCGCATGTGTTTAATCGCAAGATAAAAAGAATAATTGGCGATACATCCTGAAACGTCGCATTCATTTGACCAAAGTGAAGGGGTTATCGCATGTTTGGGGTTCAGGGCGTGACAAGGAGATAGTGACATCATCAAATCTAGGATTCCCTAGAACGTATACACAAATGGTGCATGACTGTTGTTAGCTCGTGCCGTAAGGTGTTGGTTGTTTCAATGAGAACATTGAAAAAACCTAATTCAACTCTAAGTAAGATAGCCAAAGTACGGTTGAGCAATCAACATGATATATTTGCTTTCCAACTTGCTATTAAGGATATGGCATAAAGAAATAATAGAAATAGGGCTCATGGCGATTCGAATAGAAAAAGAAATGGTTTAAATGCAATCATAAGAGTAAGAGTATGCGTACTCTACACTTTATTTCTTGGGGATTGTAGTTCAATTAGTTATAGCACCGCCTTGTCCAAAAGATTCTTCCAATGTATAACTTTGGGTCAAATGGAATTCATAGGTATAGAAAGAAGCTCTATCAAATAGAGATTTTTTCTTTCGACCATATTTTGATTGTTAATACAATATATAAGGACCACTACTATAAATAGTACTACACCCTTGATCGCTATTTCAAAACCATACGTGAGATTAGTTGACAAAACCGCCAAGATAAAAAAAGAAGGTACAAATAAAAAATACCAAATAAGCCCCACTTTTGAGTCTGTGGGTATAATATGGAAAAAACATTTGGTAATATGGTTAGTACATTGTAAAAATGAGTGTTTGAGCTAAATTAGGAGTGGAAAAAGCACGACCTATACTAAACTATGTCATTGTTTAGAATTTAAGATCTTTGTAATTTTTTTCAAAAAAAAAATATGTAATTAAATTTTTTTTTTTTGTAATATAGCTTTCAACCAGGATTTCCAAAGAAAGTGTAGCCTGGCACCAGACATGCACTCAGCAGAACAACAAGTCACTGGAGTGAGGGGGTGTCAAGTTCACTGGAAAAACCAAAAAGAAGGCTATATATAAACAGCCAAACAAGAAAATGACTGGGAGATGACAAATCCAACCTTTCCATGTGTCAAAGAGAAAAGATACAAGGGTCAATCCCAGTGTGCTGCGCAGTCTCCCCTCGTTCTTTGGGGAGTCAGCCACGGATTTAAAAGAAAAAGCCTTGTCTTTTACCACTTTGATCAGGTATTGCTTCATTGAGGGTATACATAAGTTGGTAGCTCGAAAGATCATGTTGTTCCTGGACTTCCAAATGATGTACCCAAAAGAAAACCCGACGATGTCATAATAAAAGCCTTTGTCCGAAGAGCTCAACAACCGACGGAGGTTTCAACCCAGGGAAGACTCCTCCAAGAAAGATTACACTTTGCAGCCCAAAAATAAGCGAGGGATAAGGAGACATGGCAATAAGAAAAGAGGTGATCTATAGAATCAAGAGTAAGGTTACAAAAGGCACACAACACCTGAGGTATTCTACCAAAAGACATAAGGAGAGCCTGGGTGGGAAGGCGCTTTCTAGAGATTAGCCACAGAAGGAATTGGTGTCTAGGAACAACAGCTTTGTTCCATACACTTGAAGCCCAAGAGACCCAAGTAACTTTCTTACGAATGATGGACCAAGCTGAGGCTGGGTGAAACTTACCCGAAGGATGATGGGGCCATATAAAAGAATCATCTCCTTGATAAAGGGGGGAGGGGGGATTGTGACTTGCCATAGTTGAAGTTCCTGTAGTACCGACAACCCGTCCAGGGAGAAGAGATTAGCTACCTTAGCATGTCTAGTGAAGCATGATTGGTAGATGTAAGTGTCGTCAAACAGCAGGTTGAGGGGGCTCATGTCTAACCACGGGTCGAACCACAAGGAGATGGTCTTGCCATCTCCTATCTTTCACCTAAAACAGTTTGTAAACTCCCCCCTCAGCGAAAGAATTTTCCTCCAAGCCCATGAACAAAAGGTCGGTGTTGTGGCAATCCAAATTTTTTTACTTTTAAGGTGGGTAGAGTGTATCCATTTGCACCATGGGGATTCTTTATCAGTGAACATAATCCATATATGCTTTAGCATTGCAGCTTTATTACTATCCCGGATTCTCCGAATCCCTAGTCCCCCTTCTTGTTTAGGCATGCATACGTCATCCCACGAGACTTTTGCACCTCTCGGGCCAAGGCCCGGTCCTTTCCAAAGAAACTGCCGACAAATTTGTTCTATCCTGTCTACTATAGAAGAAGGCGGCCAGAAAATTGACGCCCAGTAAACTTGAATAGCATGCAGGACAAATCTAATAAGTTGTAGGCGACCCGCAAAAGAGAGAAAGCAATGAGTCCAGGATTGGACTCTAGCAGTTAAAAGACTTACCAGGGCATGGCAGTCCACTTTGCTCAATCTTGAAGTAATGATTGGGACTCCCAAGTATTTGACTGGAAAAGATCCTGATCGAAAGTTCAGCAATTGCAAAATTTGAGCCCTTATGTCATCTGAGACATCCGAGATGAAGACTTCACTCTTGCTTGCATTTGGAGTTAAACCGCTCTAACTAGAGAAGATGTTGAGTCCATCTTTCGTACATAAAATCAAAGCTAATTTTGCTTCACTGAAGATGAAAACATTATCCACAAAAAATAGTGATGTAATTAAAATTATTTATCTCGCCCCAATCCAATCAAAATTCGTGGTCCGCAATTAGTGGGAAGAGTGAGATGGATTCAATCGACCCTACAACCGTATTCCTTTATCTTGGGATGCAAGCAAAGAAATATATATGCGCGCGCTCTTAAGGTATTGGTCCTTCTTATTAAAAGCTAAATAAATGGCACATGCAAAAACCGGCGCACGCACTGAAATTTTGGGTCAAAGCAATGGAAAGGACAGCTAAAGAACATGACACATCAATGCGAACATGCATGCAATCCTAAGTTGTCCGAAGAGGAAGGATAATGATCAAGAGAAATTACTGGCTAAAGGTATTTCAAGTTAAATAATGGATTACCTTAAAAAAATTTCAGCAATGGCGTCAAAGTGACGACAAGTTCGTCGAAATAAATAAGTCATCATCTAATGCACGAGACAACAAAGAGCAATCGATCATCGTTCATCCCCACGCTGCTCCCTGCATGTCTTTCAGAAATTCCCGCTCAAGAAAGTTTGCTTAAGAATTCTTGCCAAAAAGGCTGACGATCGAGTATTGTGAACACGCTTGATTAAGCGAATGCGTTAATAAAGATCTTAGTCCTCTTTTAAAAATCCAAAATTAGGTCTTTGTTACTTAAATCATACTACAATTCACGTGACACTAACACTTTAGGACTGCATACAAAGAATAAACATAATATGCGTTTGGGTCAAAAGTAATAACACAAACACTAACTAATTATCACAATTGGATCAACGCTGTACATACGCAATTTTTTTTTTTTTTTGAATATTGCCGTCAAATTCATCTTTTTCAATGGAGTTATTTATTTATTTTTTGTACTAGCGAAATTGCATGGAGGATCTCGAGATGTAAAGCCATGCCCCCATCTCCATGGAATGCTCTAGCTAACACCACTGGACAATGGACGTCTTGCTGGAGCAGGGTAAAGCCCTCACTAAGTTGACTTCTTTTAAGTCAACTTTAAATTAATCAGCCAGCTAAGGGAAGTCCACCCAGTCGTTCCGCTCACAATCGGACCAAATCAAAAGGCCACATGACCATGATGTAGAGAACGACAAATTGAAGATTTTGTACATTCATACAAACGAATTTTGCCTTAGGGAAGCAGCTAACTAGCTGTAATGCGTCAAAGTCCTTGAAGCACGTCCGAGTTCAGATTATATTAGCAGCAGTGCAAAGTTTCCTTTTGTTTTCCCTCGTTCATCTGAGCATAAGCATTTTGTGAATGTGTCTTTTTGGCAGAGAAAGAGAGCAAAGAGCCAATATAACCAGGATAGTTTTATTTATTTATTTATTTGTACGTCTTCCTTATTTGCTAATCAATATTCTAAGTCTCTCCATCATTTTGCAGAAGAAGATTGTGATTAAGCTTGGTTGGGAGGGCCAGAGATACAATGCATTTCAGATTGCAACTACCTCTGATGATGACTAATCCTAGAAATCATATATCAGAGTCAACATATCGCATTACACAATTTAGCCCCAAAGAATACTTTTATCGTTTCGTAAATATTTAACTTTACTTCGTAAGAAGTACTCTCTACACAAATTGATATTCCAAAGATGGCTTTCGTTGTAACAGTTTTTAATTTTGTGCACATGTCTTGGACATAATATAAATTTGCTTTTAGGGGAAATAGTGTCTTATGGACCATCTTTTCAATACAATATAAGAATCCACATCTTTATGTTGACAAATAAATTTTAGTTGCCCATTTAGTCATTCGTTGCATAGGAACTAAGGATCGACCCCGACCCCAAAAAAAATATATTAATTTGCATAGGTCCACATAAATTGCATTCGAGTTGGTCCGCTCGTTAATTGTCTTGGAATCAGCTCAAAGTGCTAAATTGTGGAAAGAGAAATCATGAAAATTGAACTTGAAGATTGCGCAATATACGGCCGAAATTAAAATGAGCGAGAGGAAAGTTGTGGCTGAATATATGTATCCTCACGTGTTTGGTCAACTCTCAAAGGGGAATGCCCAATCAACAGCTCTGAGTGCATCATGGGATCGAGTGAACCGTAAGAGGCAAGGAAGAAAGTGGGACTTCCAAGAGTAAAAGAGGAAAGAGTAAAAATAAATAAATAAATAAGGCAAGAGTAAGAATTTAATTGGGTGAAATTTTTAGTGATGAGCAAAGACTTGACTTGCCATCTTTGCCTTGCTAAGGACTTATAATCTCAGCCAAGAGTGGATGCTTTCGTGATAATTTAATGATATAAATTGATTTCATAATAATGATGTTACCAAGAGGCACGAGTTGAAAATCAATGCTTTCTTTCTCTACTTTATTTATGTTGAAATATTAATGCAGAAACTACATGATCTTACAATTTAAATCAATGCGAAAATGCTACAGAAATAAACTAGAAAAAATAATTCAATTTTAAGTGGTTCGAGTATCGCTACCTACTTCTAGAGGAGAGTGCAAACCCAAAGTGTTTAAATGTAAAACTGACAATACAAATTATAAGGTTTAAGCTCCAAAAAAAATGCTCTTGCATGATTCACTAGAATGTTTGTACGTTCTATCTTTTCTTCATGTAACACTTGTTTTCATGAGGGCTTCATTAGGGATAAGTGGATCCAAGTTCCATACAGGTTTCATTTGGAACTTGAGTTGAATCTAATCCCCCGGAGAATTGATGTAGAACATATTGTTTACTCATTAGTTTTTTTTGAGAGGTGGGAACTTACCTTGTATAGGCTTCTCCTAAAACCTAGAACCTACTCTATCACAAGTTCTAGGATTAGTTCCAAATTTTATCTAGGTTCCATATGTATTATTAGTTAAACGATTACAGTGAATCATCATCTTTCATTACTATCACTTACTACTAAAATCAATTAACTACAACCTATATTTAAACGCACGGAGAGTATGAAATATTAACAAAGTAAAAGTCTTGGTCATAAAATGGAAGTTTAACTAGTGGTTCCACATTTTCACCATCGAATGACACAGATAAAGAAAAAACACAAAAACTTATTTTAGGTACTTGGAATCTCTTGTTGAAATAAGCTCCTTAATTTTTAAAATTTGAAATCTACCTTGCTTACCTTGAAACTTGAAACCATATAGGTTCCCACCAATCCAGTTTTTCAATTGTAGGTTTTACCTAAAATCATACTCACTCTTTAGCTTCACTATGCAGCTATTTCTTGTGTGGCTTGTATCTTAGTGAGAGAATAATATAAAAGAAACCTTTGCTTTTGTCCTTTTGTGATGATTACCTAAAAAAGATATATATATATAAATATATATATATATATATTTATTTATTTATTTTTGTAATAGAAAAGCCCAATCTTTTGTCTTGTGGTGCCCCTTTCTTTCTCTTGTACGGCCATAAGCAAGTCCAGCAAAGAAGAATTTCTCCGCTAGAATTCTAACCCACTTTGAGAATTCTTTTTCAACAAATTCGATTTAACAAATCGATATTTGAATTCAAACCTGAAATAATAATTTAACTTTCAAAGCAATGGCTCAATAATAATTAATTAATCATATGCACATAAAAGAAGATAACAATATATTATTATTAAAATTATAATCAATTGGGGATATGCAAAATCAAAAGGAATATTTGAAGCGGGAAATTATGTGTTCCGAGAAAAATTATTTCCCTTATATTTCTCCCGCTATAATTAATCTCTACACTTTATTCTTAAAACTGAATCCCAACATATCGAGAGGGAGGTTGTTCGATATTTAAATACTAAATTGTCCCGTTGTTAGAATTTTGAGTCTTCGTTAACTTTTTTTTTTTTTTTCAAAAGAAAAATATGTAGTTGAAATTATTTATTTTGCCTCCACCCAACCAAAAATTCGTGGTTTGTTATTGGTGGGAAGAGTGAGTATGGATCAGTCCTCCTTAATTAAATTTCAGCCAAAATCTAAGTATTATGGCCAAGACTGAAGTCCATTCCACGTGGCTTACATCCGTACCGCAGCTTCGTGGCAATGGCGTCAAAGTGGCGATCGAGTTCGTGGAAATAGTGTCTAAGAGCTGCAACGCGTCCAGGTCTTGAAGCAATGGAGCAGTTGGGTGAACATCTGCTCGGCGTTTAAATAAGTGGTCGAAGAAGCTCTCCCTTTCATCACTCATAACTCGAGCTAAATACTTCCGCGTGTCTAAACCTCAGCCTCATTCGATCAGAAAAATCTCAGAAAAAGCGATGATTCGAAGGTCTGTATATACTTGCTTTTGCAGAGAGACGGGTTCTTGTGTATTCTGTCTCGGATATGATTTTGTTTCATGCATCTACAGATGAAGATCGTGATGAAGGTCCAGATGAAATGCGGGAAGTGCAGGACCAAGGCATTGCAGATCGCTTCTCAAGCAGATGGTGATTAATTAACCCTACATCGCATAAGCCTCTCATTCCGACATATTTTCGCTTTTACAGACAGACACTTCTTGCGTTGATATATTTCGGAATTCTTATTCGCCCTCCGGCTCAGTTGCCTTCCGAATTCATCCAAGTTTCTAACTCATCTCTTTCGCAAAGCGAACCAAACTGGACGGGTCATCCTTTCGGTGCACTCTCCGGCGCATGATGATGCAAATAACCGGGATTAATCTGATCTTTATCGTCGTACTTGCAGGTGCGGAATCCGTGGCGTTCCACGAAGAGCGTCAAGATGAAGTGGTGGTGAAAGGGAAAAGAGTTGATCCTGTGGAGATTGTGGGCGAATTGAGGAAGAAGGTTGGGAAGACAAGGCTGATCAGCGTCGAGAATTAACCGGCGAAGCCTAAAGCTAGAGAATGAGACAGAATACACACAGTTCATAAGATTTTAAAATAATGTTTTAAGCACGTGTTACCCTTGGTTGTCACGTGGATTTGATTACTTAGTCAAGTAAGTGTGCTCTCGAAGTCATGTGCACTTGTCGTTTACCCTCGTACTTTGAATAATCGAGCTACCGAATTCGTTTATTAATTGCTTCTTATTTGCCCTTTTTTTATTAATAACTTATTATATGTCATAGTCCAGCTCACAGAAATTATTAGCGGAAGTAAACGTGGGAACGATCCCCAGTTAAATCTGGAAACCGGACAAAACCGGTCTTGCTGGTTCTAACTTGAAACTAACCAAGTTGAATCGATTTCAGGACGGTTCGATTTCTAGGTAAAGCCGAATCCGGAATCGACTTTGAACAGCTCATTCATTTCTTTTTAGAAAAAATTATTACAAATTAATAACTTCACAATAATAAAAGCCCTACAAAGACATGCAATTGCCAAGATCATATGCCCACACTTGAGTTCACATCCATCGCTTACAATTACTATCTTGAACACCAACTGATAGTAGGGCGATTCTTAAAATTACTAGCTTGTAACGTAAATTGTAAATTACAAGTGAATTTAAATATGGTATTGTAAGGGAAAAAAAATGACGGGAGTTAGTTGCCAACTCCAGTGTAACGCTAGTTTGGTGATTGATTACAAATTTTCTAGAACTAGTCCCTTTGTCTAGTTCTTGATTCTAGCTTTGGATCAGAATTGCCCAAGCCATACTCATTCATAAGTGGAAGGAGTGTAAAGAATCAATTTTACCTCATGATCAATAATCTTCGCCATAAAAGAAAATCCAATTATTAGGTATTTAACCTAGGACTAAAAACCTAGATGACTGGAGAAAGCTCTTCATGAAAAATATTCTCCAACTACAAAATAATTGTCATGAATAAGTGGATCCATAACAGTCAAACCATTGTTGTTACTCTTTATTTATTAGGTTAAGCATGGAAAATTCTTAGGTATTATAAATCATGTGACTTTAAGGAGTCTCCACATGATAAAGAAAAATTTGAATGATCCCGATGTAGCGAGCCCAAGCTCACTGGCACTGTTGGATGCCGTGGACCCGATGCAAGCTCGGGCTCACTGCACTTGGTGCACCCAAATATATTTCCACGTGACCTAAGGGCTAGGGGTCCATGGGAAAAAGTCAAAGTCATACAAAAGGTGGTGAATTCTCATGAATGCTAGCCGAAAAGGCCGATGATGGAGAGTCTTCACATCTTGTGAACGTGCTTGATTAAGCCAACGTGTTAATGAAGGTCTTAGTCCTCTTTTAAATATAAAATTAGGTGTTTGTTGCTTTAATCACACTACAATTTCACGTAGCACCAATACTATCTACTGCATTCAGGGAATCTACATAATATCTAGTTGGATCAAAAGAATTACTTTTTGTCCATGTGCTTTCGTGACTTTTTCTAATTAATTTTATATACTTTTTGTTTATATAATTAAAAAAATTTCAAAAATTTCCTAATCAAGTCCCTCAGATATTAAATTTAGCTCCTTGATTGCTGGACAACGTTGTCTATGGTGGCTAGATTTTATTTACATCATACTCGAGTAAAGTACCTTATTAGTATTTTAACCTATGTATGGTGCTCACTTTAATGCCATAACTTTTCGACAACTCACATAAGTACCCATTTTTTTGAAAAACGACTTATTCAGTGCTATCGCCGATCTATTTGGCTAGAAATCCTATGTGGATTTTTTTTTGTTAATATTTTTAGTCGACATGGCTTGCCAAAACCCGTGGTTGCTGAACAACATCATTTAACCAACTTTTGGCAAATCACTAAGTTGCCAAATTTTTTCAAAAACGATTTTTTCAATGTTATACTAAAAAAAACATTTTTCATAAAATTTGGCACTAAAAAAAATATTTTTCAAGAAATTTGACATTTAAATGATCCACAAAAAGTTGGTTAAATAACGTTAAGTGTCTTTAATTAAAACAGCCACCGTATTAATTTTGATTGGAATATCCCGTCAAAGGCACTTAAATGATATTTTTTCTACGATTTTAGTACTTAAGTAAGCCAACAAGAAGTTGTGGTACTAAAATAGCGCCGTACACAAGTTAAGGCACTTGTAGTGTACTTCATCCCATCATACTCTAACATAGTCTACGTTGGCTGAATTTTGTCACCTGCCACCAAGTGGGCATCGGCATATTCTATCTACATTATATTTGGCATCGTCCAACAATTACATCAGTTAAAATTACTCGGACTTGATATTCGAGGATCTTGAGATGTAAATTCAAGCCCCCATCTCCGTGAAATGCTCTTATATCATTGTGCAATGGACGTCTTGCTGGAGCATTCTCACTAAGATGACTTCTTTCAAGTCAACTTTAGATTAACCAGCTAGCTAACGGAAGTCCACCGAGTCGTTCCTCTCTCAATCGGACTAAATCAAAAGGCCACATGACCATGATGTAGAGAACGTCAAATTGAAGATTTTTCACATTCATCCAAACGAATTTTGCCTTAGGGAAGCAGCTAACTAGCTGTAACGCGTCGAAGTCTTAGAATCATGTCCGAGTTCATATTATATAAGAAGCACATCAGAGCTTCATTCTATATTTCCTCGTTCATCTGAGCATAAGCATTTCACCGATTGTGTATTTCGCTGGTAGTACTTGTGCTAACTTGCAGTATAGTTGATAGTTTTTTTTATTTATTTATTTATTTTGTGTTTGTGTACGCATTACTTATTTGCTAATCAATGTTCTAAGCTTTCTCCATCATTTTGCGGAAGAAGAACGTGAAAGCTTGTTCTGATGGCCAGAAATACAAGACCGAGGCATGTCAGATTGCAGCTGGAGCCGGTAAAGAAACCCTAGAAATCCCATATCATATTCACCGTACCCACTGAACAATTTAACCTCCAAAAATATTTTTATTGTGTCATAAATATTTAACAATACTTAGCAAGAAGTCTGGTATCAGAAAGATGGCTTTTTTTGTAACAATTTTTAAATTTGCCCATATGTTTTCGACACAATATGAAAATGCTCTAGAGGGAAAGATGTATTATCGATGATTTTTTTTATTATATTAAAATAGGTAATCTTATGTTAACACTTAAATTTTGATAATCAATTTAGTCATTCATTATGTAGAAAATCAGGGATCAAACCCTGACCCCTAAACAAAAAAAATATAATTCGCATAGGTCCATGCAAATTGCGTTCAAGTCAATCGGTTCGTTATGTCTTGAATTCAGCTCAAAGTGATAAATTAATGAAAGGAAAATCATGAAAATTGAACTCAAACATTGTTTAATATACATCCGAGATTAATCCTCACGTGTTTGGTCAACTCTCAAAGGAGAATGCCCATTCGACAGCTCCGAGTGCATTATGGGATTGGGTGAACCGTGCGAAGGCAAGGAAGAAAGTGGGACTTCCAAGAGCAGAAAAGCATAAAGTAAAAAGAAAAAAAAAAGGCAAGAATAAGAATTTAATTGGGCGAAATATTTAGTGATGAGCAAAGGAAACCAAGAATATTCATGCTAATTGGGCGGAGAGACTTCGTCCTCTTTTAAAAATCTAAAATTAGGTTTTTGTTGCTTTAGTCACACTACAATTTCACGTAACACTAATACTATAATAATGCATGCTGTTTTTTGGTGCATGAATGTATCGGCTGTGGGGAGAATTGTCAAAAAATTCATTAACCCAATATACAACTGTCAAAGTTCAGTTACAAATCATTCACTTGTGTCAATTTAGTCCTAAACATTCACTTATGTTAATTTAGTCTTTAATCTTTTAATGATTCGTTAATTTAGTTATGAATCTTTTGATAATTTGCCAATTTAGCCACTCCAATTAATTTTAATAAGAAATCGCTAATGTGAAGATCTATTTTGCGCCAACATCCTACGTGGCACAGCCATTGCTAATTGGACCACTATGTTAGTGATTTCTTGCCATTTATTAAATTAGTAAATCATCAAAAGATATAGGACTAAATTAGCCATTGTATAATAGGTTTAATAATTTTTGGACAATTTGCCCATAAGCTGTAATTTCATTCTCAAGGTCAATTGTATGTTTACATAATTGCCATTAAACTCAACTTCTTCATAAGTGGGTTCAAATCCCCACTTTCTTATATAAGAATGGGAAGGTGGAGAGTTTGAATCCCCACATTCTTAAAGGAGTTGGGGTGGGATATTTTAATTTTAGGAGTAGATTTTGACTCCCATGCTCTGCAAGAAGGCATAGCAAAAGTCATTAGAATATAATAGCGTAGGACCGACTAAGAAAAAAAAAGCAAGTTTTTTTTTTTTTGTTACTAGCAAAAAGAGAGTATTTCTATTGAAGACCATGGAGGAGGAGAGAAGACCATGCCCAGGGAAGTTTGCTCCATGGGAATAATTCATAGTCATATAAAAGGTCATGAATTCTTAAGAATTCTTGTAGAGAGAGAAATTCCTGCCCAGGGAAGTTTGCTCCATGGGAATAATTCATAGTCATATAAAAGGTCATGAATTCTTAAGAATTCTTGCCAACAAGGCTGACGATCGAATATATAATTTTTATAATTTGTGAATGAGCTTAAGTGAACACGTTAACGAAGGTCTTAGTCCTCTTTTAAAAATCTTAAATTAACTATATATTGCTTTAATCATACTACAATTTCATGTAAATTAACAAATACGCAGTTGGGTGAAAAGTAATAACTCTTAACTATTTTTCCCAATTGGATCAACCTTGTACACAAACTCTCTTTTTTTTATGAATGTTGCCATTAAACTCATCTTTTTCAATGAAGGTTTTTTTTTTGTTACTAGCGAATTTGCATGTAGGATCTCGAGATGTAAATCCATGTCCCCAACTCCATGAAATGCTCTAGTTACCATTGTGCAATGGATGTCTTGGCGGTGGACGTGAAGCTCTCACTAATGAGGCTTCCTTTTAGTCAACTTCAAATTTATCAGTTAGCTATCGGAAGTAAACTGAGTCGTTGCGTTCTCAATCGGACCAAATCAAAAGGCCACATGACCATGACGCAGGGAGCGTCAAATTGAAGATTTTGCACATTCATACAAACGAATTTTGCCTTAGGGAAGCAGCTAACTAGCTGTAACGCGTCCATGTCTTAGAGGCACGAATTCCTTCGTGTTCACACTATATAAGGAGCACTGCAGAGCTTCACTCTATATTTCCTCGTTTATCTTAGCATGAACATCTTCAAAAAGTGTGTTTCCGGCCCAAGCGGCCCCGAAGACAACATGACCAGGGTTAGTACCTGCGCTGACTTATTCTCCTAGTTTTCCTTTATTTATTTTGTGTTTGTGTGCACATTCATCGTTTGATAATCCATGTTCTATGTTTTCTCAATCATTTTCCAGGACGAGATTGTGATTAAGCTCGGTTTGGAGGCCCAGAGACGCAAGCACGACGCACTTAAGATTGCAAAAAGAGCCGCTGGTGACAAACCCTTGAAAATCATGGATCATAGTTAACATACCAAATTACACATTTTAACACCAAACTTTTTTTTTAATCACGTCATAAATATTTAATATTTCTTCGCATGAAATACTCTTTACACAAATTGGTATTGGAAAGACAATTTTGTCCTAACAATTTTTAATTTTGTGAATTTATCTTCGACATGATATAACATTGCTTTTAGAGGGAACATTTTTTTTATTGACGATCTTTCCTAATACTATGTAAGAATCCACGTCTTTAAATTATAGATCTGTGTTGAGCTAATTTAGAACGCTTCCATGTCATTGTAGGGGAAGCTGCAGATGTGGCTTTTGATGGAGAGCGTGGAGACAAGATAGTGGTGAAAGGGAAAGTTAAAGTTGATGCAACGGAAATTGTAGAAAAATTACAGAAGAAATATGGAAAGTCAACCATGTTAGAATTCGTTAAATAACTTGTGGATTGATTAATATAACCAAGAGCTAAAACCAGCATGGAAGACATTGTCCTAGATTCAAACCTTACTTTTCTAGCACGTTTACTTTATTGCTTTTTTCTTCGTGAACTACTTTATTTTGTACTCTAAGCCTATGTCCTTTGGTCGCTTGGATTTGTCTTTATACCCACATTTTAGATGGCACTTTTCTTTTTTCTTACGGATTAATTTCTTTAGTCCATCCTTCTTAATAACATCTCCTCTTTCGTCCGCTTTTAATTATTATGTACATGAGCATAGCTTCTTCTACTTCTTCTTCCTCTTTTTTTTTTTTTTTTTTTTTTGGCCTTTCATGAATGTGTGTGATGTGAAATAGAAAGGCGAATAATGAAATTTGTAATTCAATATGCAAGAGGAGAAATTACTAGAGAAAATTAACAATGATCAATAAGGGCAGCGGATATATTTGGTTCAGTCTAAATATCGATAACTATTTTAGGAAGAGAGTCCGCTACAAATAAATCTATTGGCTGCATTTGGTGGGCCAAATAAAACTCCAAATAGGATAACTATTTGGAGTGATGCAAAATCTAGATATAACTGGATATAGGCCAGATATAGTTCAGATAAAAAAATCCTACCTAGGGGATGGGAGAGACCTGGATAGGATATGTGAAATCTAAAAAGAAAAAATAAAAATCTAAATCTAAATTCCAGAATCTGGGCAAAAGCTTATGCTATCCCTGCAACTTTTGCCCTCTCTTCCCATCATCTTTCACCCTCTTCTTCTTCGACCTGTTTCCACTTTGTTCACAATCATGACTCACCCCATCACACGAAACACAGCATCACAAGGTCGAGTTTGTCCAAGACGAACTTGACAATTCTAAGGGGTTGTCACCACGTGTATGACTATTACCGGAAATAAGGATGTAGGACTCCAACGTCACGGCTTGATATCCGGTGGAGGACAAGGAGTTGAAGAGCATACCAAAATAGGGGATTTTAGGTAGGGTGTCAAAAACCGAACCGAAAACCAAATCGAAATTTTGTGCGTTTTTTTTTAGTTTCAGTTCGGTTAACCGAAAAATAACCATTAACTTTTCGGTTTGGTTCGGTTAACCGAACCAAATTGAAATTCTTAATTAAAAGTGAACAATCTCTCTTTATCATCATCTTTTTTTCATTTAGGTCACAATAAATAAAGAAAAATAGAAAAACTGAAAAACCATCCCGAACCGTTTGCACCCCTAATTTTAGGTCCATCCTAGTGGTAGCGGTTTGGGCGATGCCAAGCAACGTTAGTAAATCACAAAGGTATGAAATGAGTGTCCGAAGCTTTGCAAGCGTTTCAATGAAGATTTGGCCTAAAAAGACTAGCACTTGTGCCACATACGTGGAGAGCTCCGAAAGCAGGTAGACTTTCGATTAAGGTTTTTCAAAGACGGCATTGCGATTAATGGTGCTTGTCCAGATGTTGGTAGGGGTCACGACGTGACAGCAGAGGCCTAGGTGGCAGTAGACGCCGTGGGTAATCGTGGCCGAGCAAAGGAAAGAAGTTGAGGACGATCCCCCATAAATGGGAGCTTGTGTCTTTGATTCCTTTTTTTATTTTCACTATTCTTATTATGGCCCTCAAGCTCTTGTTTACAAATTGACATTTTGACTTGATAAAGTTATAATTACCATCAATGAGTAGTTGGTGTCGATGGACTTAGAGATGCAGTGGCCTTCTCTTGCAATAGCCCACACATGAGGCGTTTTCACTTGTCGAACGGGTTACGAGAGAGAGGAGCTTTGTCTGGTCGTTATAGAAAGAGTGAAGGTGTGAAGAGTGGAGAAGGTATGAGATGATATATTTGGAGGATTTTAAAAGATTTCCAAAAATTTTCAATCTAGGTTACACTAAACATATCATATGATATTTTACAATCCGGAAGATATTGAGAGGATTTATAATCCCACTTTATTCTATCCTATCCTAATCCATATCTAGACAACTAAACATAGCATATGAGTTCAGAGAATTATAAAATTGCAATGTCCGAAATCACTTAAATGTTTTGAATTTTAGATTACACCCAAACCAAATGCAAAAGTATTATTTCAAAATATTTAATAGAACTCACTCAAAAAATTTATAAAAAGAAAACCCCAACACTCTTATTGATTGCTTTAAAGTGTAATAACCGAGCAGAATATCCCAAGCAGGACTACAGACAACGCTTTTTATTTTGATTCACTTCACTTGCTTGGGATTGGAAACCAAGAAGGATTAAGTAACTAAAACAAATCCTAGCTAAATCATAGAGTTGCTAGCTGAAACATGGGTGGCATCTTTTATTCAATGCAAGATCTTTTTTTTGGTCGAAAGTTTGAAAATTTCATTACTAAGGAATGAGGTGAGATACATCAGAACATAAAATTTCGAAAAGGTTCGATGGGGGGTATTGGGGCCAGTTGCCCGATAACGTGTTGTTGCGTTGGGCCTTTGCAGCTCAATCCGCTGCTCTGTTTGCATCTCTTTTGCAATGGGTGAACTTGATAGGCCGCAAATTTACTAAGAGGCCCTGGGCTTCTCGGAGGTATGTTTGTACTTCCTAGCAAAAGTGAATTTCACTTTCGGGCGTCTGATATGTGGGATTGACTTGCTGCTGATATGCTATTTCGCTTATTGCCTTCACCAGCTCAAGCTGGTTAGTTTCCACTTCCCATCTAAGGGCTTCATTTTCTGCATTTCTGTTTGTCGACAGCCATCTTAGGGTTTCGAGGATGGCCTCTGCTTCTGCTTGGATCAGCGGTTCCACCTATTAGCACCAAAAATGGTTCAATGGACCATAGGCAGATAACGAAGCCCATCAAGCCCGACACGCAGAAAGGCGGACCTACAAGAATTTGAGCGAGACCTGCTATCAAAGGTGCCAATGGTTCGGTACCAACTGTGGTTCAAGAGCGAGAAGATAAGTATGAAGGCAGTTTATGAGGAGTTCGGTACCGATAACAAAGTGGACAAGACAATATAGTTACTAGCATGGGATTGAAGATTCCGGATGACTAAAAATTGAATTAATAAGTATTGAAGGGCGGTTATTTGTTATGCTTAGCTATAAATAGCCAAAGGAGCATCATTGCAAAGACCCTTTTTTTTAAACAAAAAACAAACAAATGAGCACTTGTCTCTCTACCATCTTTTCTTTTATATCACGTATCTACTTTTGATTACACATTTTTTATCCTTTGTTGTCCTTTAGTTATTGACATTAGAGTAGAATTAGTCCCTTCATTTTCAAAACAACACAAGACCCGATTTACATAAAAGTGCCAAAAATCTGCTTCTTCGGTAAAAGATATTTGACCGAGGATGCATTCTCAGCTAAACACCACCAAATTTTGGACTTCACCCAATTTGGTTGGAGACAAAGTCCAATTAAGACTTTGCTTTGGTAAACGCCGCATCCAATATCCCTCGCAGTCTACAACAGGTTGAGAGACAGTCTTCACTTATTGTCGAGGCTTCTGGGGCCGGTCTTGGAGGCGAATTTGGCGTACAGATCGGGGAAGCTGAGAGCTTGAGAGGACTTACTTTGGGTGGCAAGCCAGCACTTGATCGACTCGGCAAGGGTGGCAACATCGGGTGCAACTGCAAGGGTGAGGTAGATGGAGAGGATGCGGAACACATAGTAGAGCGAGCTCTGGAAATGGAGCGAGTCAAGAGCGACAGGGTCGTTGGGGGTTTTGGGAGAGCAAGCGGAGGACGTCCTCTTTGACTAGATCTGCGACCTTGTCCTGATCTTCTTCCATTGTAGAGCGTAAAGAGAGAAAGTGAAGGGGAGAGAGAGAGTGGTGGTTCTTTTGATTGTTTGATAGTGGAGAAATGATGAATTTCGTAATTTTTTGGAAAATTGAAATGAAAATTTGACCCACTTGCAAGATTCAGAAAGTAATTTGAGAGAGAAAAAAACGTACTAGGCTGTTTTCTTATTTATGAGGTCTTGTATTAACTTTGATGGAATTGTGGAGTCTGATGGAGAAATATATTATTGTGGGTAGACACTTCCCAGTAGATCACCCATCCTGAGATATTAAAGGAAATAGAGTTTATGTTACTGTTAATAGCATATATGTAATTTCCTTTAATATGTATGCCCTAAACTCCTATTATAAATAGGGCAATTTCTTTTATAGTTGTAACGCTGAAGCTTTGTAACCCAAAGCTTGTAACACTGATACTGATAGTGAAGAGATTGCCTAGTGCGGCACCGTGGTTTTTCCCTTCTTGATTTTGGAAGGGTTTTCCACGTAAAAATTCTTGCTTGCCCTCTTTTTCTTCCCTGCTTTTATTCTTCACATATTCGTGTTCCCCCAACAACTGGTATCAGAGCCTGGTTTTGGCGAAATAGTGGGAGCAAATATGGACGAAGGAAAGGTGAAGATTGATCGGTTCGATGGTAAGGATTTTGGTTTTACGGAAGATGCGGATCGAGGATATGCTATATCGGAAGAATTTGCATCAACCTCTCGTACGGAGAGAAACCAGAATCTATGAAGCAAGCGAGTGGGAATTGTTAGATCGACAAGCTCTAGGTTTGATTCGTCTTACATTGGCACGGAACGTTGCTTTCAACATTGCCAATGAGGCGACAACGGTGGATTTGATGGCAGCGTTGTCTGACATGTACGAGAAGCCTTCTACATCAAACAAGGTATATTTGATGCGTCGTCTTTTCAATCGAAGATGGACGAGGGTGCTTACGTGACGGATCACATCAACGAATTCAACATGATCACGACTCGGTTGAGTTCGGTGGATATCAAATTTGATGATGAGGTAAAGGCTTTAATTTTATTATCTTCTCTACCTGAAAGTTGGAGTGCAACTGTGACTGCAGTAAGCAGTTCGTGCAGTAAGAAAAGTTGAAGCTTCAAGCAATCCGAGATTTGATTCTTAGCGAGGATATTCGCGAGAAGAGAATCGGGTGAATTTTCGGGTCTTTGCCTTAAATATTGAAGGCGAGAGGGAGAAGCAATCAACGTGGGCGAAACCAGTACCATGGTAGATCAAAGTCCAGAGGGAGAAGCAAATCAAGACCTCGTGGTGAAATTATTTGCTGGAATTGTGAAAAGAAGGGACATCTGAAACAGGATTGTAGAGCTCCAAAGAAGAAAATTCAATTTCGAGATCGAAATCAAGAGGAAGAAAAATCCGTGAATGTAACTTTTGAAGAGACACAAAATAGTGATGCCTTGATTTTGAGCATTGATAGTCCAATTGAGTCGTGGATTCTTGACTCAGGTGCGTCGTTTCACTCTACTTCATGCAAAGAATTAATGCACAATTTTGTTGCTGGAAAATTTGGAAGGGTTTATCTTGCTGATGATGAACCTTTGGATATTATGGGAAAGAGTGATATTTATATAAAATCTACTAACGGATATCAATGGAAGTTGCATAATGTCAAATATGTTCCAGGACTTAAGAGAAATCTGATCTCTATAAGTCAACTAGACAGCACAGGTTACAAGACTATTTTTGGGGATGGCTTTTGGAAAATTGTTAAAGGTGCTCTGGTTGTAGCACGTGGAACAAAGTCAGGAACGCTTTACGTGACTGAAATCAATAGAGAAACGGCAGCAATTGCTGAATCAGAAATTGATTCTAAATTATGGCACCGCAGGCTTGGACATATGAGCGAAAAAGGAATGAAGATATTAGCATCTAAGGGAAAATTGCCTGATTTGAAGTCCATAGATATTGGTTTATGGGAAAATTGTGTTATGGGTAAGCATAAGCGTGTTAGTTTTTCGAAGATTGGAAAAGAACCAAAGAAAGAAAAATTAGAGTTGGTGCATACAGATGTGTGGGGCCCAGCTCCTGTGCAATCCCTTGGAGGCTCACGCTATTATGTCACATTTATTGATGACTCCACCAGAAAGGTATGGGTTTATTTTCTAAAAAATAAATCTGACATGTTTGCTACTTTTAAAAGATGGAAAGCTGAAGTGGAGAACGAGACTGGCCTGAAAATTAAATGTTTAAGGTCTGATAATGGCGGTGAATATGGTAGCAAGGAATTCAAGCAATTTTGTGCGAGAACGGAATCGAATGACGAGAACTGTTCCCAATAGACCGCAGCAAAACGGAGTTCGAGAGGATGAACGAGAACTCGAATGAGCGTGCAAGAAGTATGAGATTGCATGCGGGATTACCCAAGATGTTTTGGGCAGATGCAATTAATACAGCAGCATATCTAATTAATAGGAGACCTTCGATTCCACTTGATTTTAAGTTACCAGAAGAAGAATGGAGTGGAAAGAAGGTAAGTCTCTCGTATCTGAAAGTCTTTGGTTGTGTTTCCTATGTTCATGTAGATTCTGAAAATAGAGATAAACTTGATGCAAAAGCTAAAAAGTGTTTTTTCATTGGATATGGTTCGATTATTTTGGCTATCGGTTCGGGATGAACAAAATAGAAAAATAATAAGAACCGCTGATGTTACGTTCAATGAGAATATGTTGTACAAGGACAAATCCGTGGCGAGAATCTAGTGTGAAGGAAAATTTGGTGAAAAATACAGAGATTGAATTGGAAGAGAATTCTAAAAGTGTTGGTTGAAATTCCTAAAACATTTGTTGCTGAACAAGAATCACGTACACCGATCCCACTTTGAGAATATCTAGTAGAACACCTAAACTGCTGAGAGATATTCTCCGTCATTGCATTATTTGCTTTTGACTGATGTTGGCGAACCAGAAAATTTTTCGGAAGCAGTGCAGGTTGAAGATTCTGTTAAGTGGGAGTTAGCAATGCAGGATGAGTTGGATTCACTCGAGAAAAACAAAACTTGGGTGTTAACTCAGTTACCAGATAGGAAAAAGGCATTGCAGAACAAGTGGGTGTATCGGGTCAAAGAAAAACCTGATGGTAGTAAGAGGTACAAAGCAAGGTTAGTAGTAAAAGGGTTGCAGCAAAAAGAATGAATTGATTATACGGAGATTTTTTCTCCAGTTGTGAAATTAACTACTGTCAGATCAGTATTGAGTATTGTTCTTTGCAGAGAATTTACATCTAGAGCGAGCTAGATGTTAAGGCGCATTCCTCCATGGTAATTTGGATGAGGATATTTATATGGTACAACCGTAAGGTTTGCGGGATCTGGAAAAGAAAATTATGTCGCAAATTGAATAAAAGTCTCGTATGGCTTGAAACAGGCTCCTCGACAACTTGGTACAAAAATTTGACACATTTATGTGTGGTAACGGGTTCACTAGAAGTGACATGGATCACTGTTGTTATTTCAAAAATTTGATGACTCGCTATATTATTTTGCTGTTGTATGTGGATGATATGCTCATTGCAGGATCTAGCATGAGAGAGATCAACATACTGAAGCAGCAATTGTCAAAAGAGTTTGAGATGAAGGACTTGGGCGCAGCGAATCAGATTCTTGGGATGAGGAAGATCTAAAGGAATTCTAAAGTTATCTCAAGAAAAGTAAATTGAAAAAGTGCTTGACAGATTCGGAATTCAGAATGCAAAGCCTAGAAGTACTCCTTTAGGAAATCACTTCAAGCTCTCAAAGGAGCAGTCACCAAAGACGAATGAAGAGCGGGAGTATATGGCTAAAGTGCCTTATGCATCAGCTATTGGTAGTTTAATGTATGCAATGTTGTGTACTAGACCAGACATAGCTCATGCGGTGGGAGTTGTGCGAGATACATGGCAAATCCGGGAATAAAACATTGGGAAGCTGTAAAGTGGTTATTAAGATACCTGAAAGGCACTTCAGGTATGTCATTATGTTTTATGAAAAATAATGCAACTTTACAGGGCTTTGTTGATGCAAATCTTGGTGGTGACTTGGGTAATAGGAAAAGCACTTCAGGTTATGTTTTTACCTTAGGTAGCACAGCGATCAGTTGGATATCTAGACTTCAGACTTGTGTATCTCTCTCAACCACTGAAGCAGAGTATGTGGCTATATCTGAAGCTGGTAAGGAGATGATTTGGTTGAAAAATTTTCTGAAGGAGATAGGCAAAAAGCAAGATAACAGTGTTCTTTTCAGTGATAGTCAAAGTACTATTTGTCTTGCAAAGAATCCAGTATTTCACTCGAGGACAAAACACATTAAGTTAAAATATCATCAAATTCGTCAGTTGATAGATAATGGGACATTGTCATTAAAGAAGATTATTGGTGCAGAAAATCCAGTAGATATGTTAACAAAGGTTGTCACCACTGAGAAACTGAGGGTATGCATTGCCTCAGTTGGCCTCCATGGTGAGTGATGAGGGGGGCAGCCGCACTAGGATAATTTGGGTTGAAAAGATGAAGACTATAAAAGATTATTGCTGTTTTTTGAAGATCAGCCTCCAAGTGGGAGATTGATGGAATTGTGGAGTCTGATGGAGAAATATATTATTGTGGGTAGACACTTCCCAGTAGGTCACCCATCCTGAGATATTAAAGGAAATAGAGTTTATGTTACTGTTAATAACATATATGTAATTTCCTTTAATATGTATGCCCTAAACTCCTATTATAAATAGGACAATTTCTTTTATAGTTGTAACGCTGAAGCTTTGTAACCCAAAGCTTGTAACACTGATACTGATAGTGAAGAGATTGCCTAGTGCGGCACCGTGGTTTTTCCCTTCTTGATTTTGGAAGGGTTTTCCACGTAAAAATTCCTGCTTGCCCTCTTTTTCTTCCCTGCTTTTATTCTTCGCATATTCGTGTCCCCCAACAAACTTTGCTCGATACGGCTCAGGTTCTTTCCCTTGATATTCGCTTTACCATTTTATGAATTTATTAGTTTGATTATTGATTTCGTTACTTAATATTTGTGCACTTCTATATGAGTATTAGAACTGCATAGTTGGTAATTAAAACCGAAAATCATCACATCCAATATGTATTATTAAACGGGTATTAATTAATATGTTAAGATCCATTTGATAGTTAATCCAAAACCAAAGCACGAACCTTTTTTTATGATTTGTGGATGGCTTCAGTTGGACTTTCACCACCACCTTCCTGCCCTTGTCCACAACCCACCGCCCGAGCTCTCTTACTAAGTTGAGGAGCTGGTCCATGAAACTATCCATTTTTCAAAGGAAACAACGTAGTGAGGAAAAATTCTCAAAATCAATTTCAAGTCGAGTATGGATCGAAATTTTTTAAAATAAATTAAATTGATCAATTTATATTGGATCATTTATGATTAATCTGAACCCGATCCAACACACTAGTTTGATGGGCCTACCTATATGCAGATTTAAACTTGAGAAATTATTCAATGTTAATTTCATAATAACTATATTACCAAAGGCACGAGTTGACTCAAAGCAAAAAAGTTCAGATGAAAACCAATGCTTTCTTTCCTCACTACTTTTTGACTTTTTCTAATAAAGCATGGCTTGATTAATCGTCGTGCACGGTACGCATATCTAACATGTTCAACATGAACGACTGACTTTTGTAGCGCTAGTGATACAAAAAAATAATTATGAACCAGTACACCAGATATTGGGCAAGTGGACATGTCTCATACCCAATTGCATCTCATCATTTTATATATTTTTTGTTAAATTTCTCTAGTGTACCTAACGAAAGTTCACTAAAGTCAATAATTTTTTATAAACATTGTTCTCTAAAGATAACGCTCACGTTCTTATCATTTGGGAATTTATGTCAAGGATTTTGCTAAAAAGTGCTCCAAGTGCACTTGTTAAAAAGTGTCTTGGAGGATCCTCTGAACATGATTTGTTAACATTTTCCCATACGGTGTTTTTCTAGCGTTATGTGCTATGAACCTTTGGAAAATGAGAACAGTTCCAATTAGGTATGCTTAACTAGTTCGGGGCGCCAGTTAACAAGATCAAGATTTAAGTAGTAAAACTAATTATAGCTGTTTCTTATATTTATGAGGGTTTAAAAAGTTAAATTAGTCCATATATTTCTCATGAAGGTTTTCCATTGGCTGAAAGCCAAAACCCAACATGGTCGCCTGCTATATGAGTAATTTCAGTTAATGGAAATGAGTAAATTGCTATAGCTTTCTATCACGCCACAATTCTTCTCTAATGTTTAATTAATCTAGAAAAATTGAAAATGTAATTAACGAAACATTAAATCTCAACGCTCGTCCTGCTTAAATTGGACCTTGCATGTAGAAGACAATATATATAGATGCGATTATACGAATAGAAGATTATGCAGAAAAAAGCACAAAAGAAAACTAAGCGACTCGAAGGACAACTGTTAAGCACTCTTAATTTGAATCCTTAATAAATCTTTTTCCTAGACGGTATTAGCGACCAATTCAAAAGGGGTTTGGTTGGACTCTGAATTTTCGCCCGGAGATGCACCTATGACCTAAGGAGGTGGTCGGGTTTCGATTTTAATACAAAATGAAAAGGACAACAATCGACAGCGAGGAAATTGCTAGGAACTGTCGTTAGATTTATGGCGTAACTTCGACAGAAGCCTCCGTTGAATTGCTTGTGTTGCCTTGCTCAAGAAGCCGAGGATAACGCGTCATCAACTAAAAGGAACAAATTTCAACGTGTGCCCC
The DNA here is from genome assembly GCA_014182845.1 of Corymbia calophylla. Classification (NCBI taxonomy): domain Eukaryota; kingdom Viridiplantae; phylum Streptophyta; class Magnoliopsida; order Myrtales; family Myrtaceae; genus Corymbia; species Corymbia calophylla. The sequence goes on along the minus strand of CM024697.1, from coordinate 46,701,746 downwards.
GGGTACATAAGCCATTCATCAATGTATATAAGCCCTTCATCTCGTCCCAGCTACAATCGCTATACTCATTTTTCTAGGCTTACGTGCGCCTGCTCTAGTATAACATTCAGCTTCCGTTGATTTGATCGGAGCACAACTGAGAAAACATGAAGGTTTGTGTTTTCTGCTTCTGTGATTATGTTTGGGTGTCCAGATCTCTTGTTTCTCTTCTCTTTCATCTCTTCGAGTTAACTGGTTTCGCGTGTTGATGATGGCTGTTCATTGATCCACAGAAGAAAATCGCGTTGAAGGTTCAGATGAACTGCCAGAAATGCAGAACCAAGGCTCTTCAGACCGTCACCGAAGCAGATGGTAACGACTCTCTTCTTCCCGTGAACTGGGTTTGTGCTTAGTTTAATCAGCCCCGTTCGCTGATGTTTTCATGGCGTCTGATCTTGAGTCATCACTTCTGCACAACCTAAGTTCCTCCAAAACGAATTAATGATTTTCGCTGCGGTTGTTGCAACTGTTTTAAATTACACGATGAATTTCCCTGACAAGCTATGCTGTCGACATGTGCAGGTGTAAACTCAGCGGCCTTTGACGGGGAAGACAAGGTGGTGGTGGTTGGGGAAGGAGTTGACGCAGTGCTTCTGGTTAGCCGTTTAAGAAAGAAGGTCGGTCCAACTCAGGTTATTAGTATCGGAGACGAGAAGTAACACTCATGTAAAAAAGATACTCTCATGAAAAAAATGACAAGTCAGATTTTTCTATTTTGTTCTTTTCCTATTTTGCGAGGGAGATTGTCGAGTTTCATTAGGAGGCTGTCAGAAATTTTTGTCTTATTTTTCTTGTCTCTTTTTACAATTATGATTCGATGTGGTATTAAATATGTTAATTTATTTAGTGAGATGTTATATATGCAGTCTCTCTTTTTTTTCAATAAATTCATTAGTCTTATTCCTTGTTTTTGTCGTTGAGTAGATCGAGAGTCTATACGTGACCCTGGAAGCAAGTCAATCAAAGTAAAAACTTCGTTGTTTCTTTTCTTTTTTCCTGTTTTGTTAATCTATTTCAGACTAAACTTTTCACGAATTCATTTGACGAGAGAGAAGGGAGAAACATGGTCGTGTGAAAAGGTCATCAAGAGTCACGGTGTTGGTCGTCTTTTAATAATATAAAATAAGGTCTTTGTTCCTATTTGTTGGTACCCAAAATTAAATACGCTTCACATGGCGGTCATGTGAGCAAAATTCTCCTCGAAGCCTGATGAAATGACATTTGATAGAGCACATACGTGAACTATTTTATTAGTCGTACGTGTGTATTTGTATTGTAAGTCGATGTTCTTTGGTCTTCTGGATTTGTCATTATACCCACATTTTAATGAATGAGTCATGAAAAATATGTATTACTCTTATGTATTATTTTGACTTTGACCTTGAGTGCACTTTGATAATAGACTGATAGAGCACATACCGTATCTGATGTATTAACTACAATTTCGGGACCAATTCTAATTGGAATCAAGCTCGAGACCTCTAAATCTAATTCATGACTTTAGAGCACGTATTGGAGCGTTCTATGAGGGTCTTGGTCCTTCTTATTAGATACTAAATAAATGGCACATTGACCAACCACCACAAGCACGGAAATTTTGGGTCAAAACAAGGGAAAGGACAGTTAAAGAACATGACACATCAATGCAAACCAGCGTGCAGTCCTGAGTTGTCCGAAGAGGAGAAATAATGATCAAAAGAACTGTTTGGCTAGGAGGCATTTCCAGTTAAAATAATGGGATAACCTCAAAATAAATTTCAGCCCAAAACAAAGTATTGACAAGGACTGAAGCCCACTCCACGTGGTGTACATCCAAGGCTGGTTCCTAGGACGGCAATGTGAGTTCACGTGCTAAAAACCTGGGAACTAACCAGGTCTGGTACAGTTCTCTGTCAAGCCTTAAAACCACTGGTTCTTGAAACCGACCAAGTCGGATTGGACCCAGATAGTTCGGTTCTTGAATATGATGGAACTGAATTAGCTTTGAACCGGTCATGCATTTCTTTTTAAAAAAATTATTACAAATTAATAACTTTACAATAATTAAAGGCACACAAGGATGTATGCAATTGCCGAGATCGCATGCCCGCCGTTGAGCTACATCCATCTCTTTCCTACCCAGATAAAGCTTACAATTACAAAATTAAAAATGAAAACCCTAGCTCTCACTTCGCTCTTGCTTGTTCTTTCATTTCTTCTATCTTTACCTCTCACTTTCACTCTCATCTCTATCTCTCTGTGTTCTCTTGCGTGGCTCTGTCTCTCCCACTCGAGATCCCTCATTTCTCTTTATTTCCCTTGTCTTGCTCGGGGCCTCACCACTCAACAAGACAAGTAACCACTCTCGCGGAGTTGTGGGTCTCACTATATCGGGCACAAATCGAAGATGGGGCGGTTCTTACTAGTTACTAACATAAATTTGAATTACAAGCGAATTTAAATATGGTACTACAGAAAAAAAAAAATAAGGGGAGTCAGTTGCCAGTTGTAGGGAAGGGCTAGTTTGATACTCTGTTCCAATTTTTCCAGAATTGGCCCCTTTGTTCAATTTTGGTTCCTAGAATCAGAATCACCCAAACTATATTCATTCCTAAGTGGAAGGAGTGCAGAAAATCAATTGTACCTCGAGAAATAATCTTCGCCATAAAAGAAAGTCCAATTATCAGGTATTGGACACAGGACTAAAAATCCAGATGGTTAGAAAGTTTTTTTGATGAAACATGTTTTCCAACTACAAAGCAATTTTCTTGTAATGAGTAGATTCGTTACAGTCAGGCCATTGTTCTACTTTTTATTTATTAGGTTAAACATGGAAATTCTTAAGTTTTCTGAATCACGTGAGCCTGATATATTACAACCATTGACTATAACAAGTCTCCATATGACAAAAAAAAAAAATAAAATTGGATGATTCCGATGTAGCGAGCCCAAGCTCAGTGGCACCGTTGGATGATGTGGACCACCTGATATGAGCTCGGGCTTGTTGCACCTGGTTCACCTAAATATCTCTCCACATGACCTCAGGGTAGGGGTCCACATGCACCTTCTGCATTGCACCTGACAAGGTTTGGCAAAGCGTGAAACCTTCTCCACTGCATGTCTTTCGAAAATTCCATCTCAAGAAAATTTGCTCCATGGGAGTAAGTCATAGTCATGTAAAAGGTGGGAATTCTTGAGAATTCTAGTCGAAAAGGCTGACGATGGAGAATATAGTCCTAACTCGTGAACGAGCTTGATTAAGCCAACGTGATGGTGAAGGTCTTTGTCCTCTTTTAAAAATATAAAATTAGGTACTTTAATCGCACTACAATTGCACCTAGCACCAACACTATCTACTCAACTCATTCAGGAAATCCATGTAATATGCGGTAGGGTCAAAAGGAATTACTTTTCATCCATGTTCTTTCACAACCTTTTCTAGTTAATTTTATGTACTTTTTATTTATATAATCACATCCTACTTTCACAAATCTCCTAATCAAGTCCCTCCGACATCAAATTCAGCTCTTCGGCCATCAAATAGCATTGTAGCATGACGTGGATAAGATCTTCCTAATGTGGGCATCCACATTGGCTAAATTCTATGCACATCATACTCCGACATTGTCTAAATCAACTAAATTTTTTCACTCATCTCCAGGTGGCCATCGCCATACTTTATCAACATCATAATTGGCTCGTCCAATGGCTACGTTAGCTGAAATTACTCAGACTTGGTATTCGAGGATCGTGGACTTTGAATCCATGCCTCCATCTCCATGAAATGTTCTAGCCACACCATTGTGCAATGGACGTCTTTCTGGAGCATGTGAAGCTCTCACTAAGGAGACTTCTTAGTCAACGTTAGCTAACGGAAGTCCACCGAGTCGTTCCGCTCTCAACTGTAGTGTCTTAAAATAAAGTGACATGTCAACTGCTTATAGAGGGCCTCCTTGAATGTTCCACATACTTATAACTAGCATGTGACCCATGAGATGCACAAGTTAGATATAGTAATATTTCCATGTGATATAACCCACTTAACACCAAATTTTAATTTGATGTACTATGTAAATATGAGTGTTGAAATTAAGTCGTTGCAAATAAGTAATAACATAAATGAATATAGTAAGTATACGACAGTCAATCATGCACCTCGCTAAAATATATACATGCACTAAGCGACCTTCATCACAAAAGGAAAGCTAATTGATTACTAAGTGTGATGCTCAACACAAGCTTCTCAAGCCTTATCAATCATAACTTGCTACTCAATTTAACATGTAATTTATGTTACCTTTTGGAGCTGCCACTAATCGGCTATGGTAAATTAGGAGCATTTTATTTGTATGAACAAAAGATTAATTGAATTCAAGGACTTGATTATGCTAGATTAATTTAAGACATTTTTAGTACTTTTCTCTTTATTTTGAGAATGTATTGCAAGTGGGCTTTATTAATAAATCCTAAGTCACTAACATGTAAAGGGTGATCATGCGGGTACATAATGAAAAAATGGTGGGAGGACCTTGGTTGCGAAGTCGATTGGCCGATCCTGTGGGTTACATAGGTTGTAGCCGATAACAATTAAGTGCTAGATGGCCGTGTCGACACTAGTGTTTGCAAAATGGGTTGTGTAAGGAGGAAGAACTTGAAGTAGTAAGTACTAGAGATGGACACAACAGACATTGCGCTTTCAAGGTAGCTAGTCAAGTCTCTTCACTCAATAATTTTGATATAGTCGTATGATGTAAGGAAAAGTAACTCAATGTAGAAGAGAGGCCCTCATAGGTTTGAACTCATCATTCAGGGGCATAAAAAATTGCATGACAAGCATACGATCACGACATTCAGCAATTTTGTGAGTATCACTAGCCCCCTCCAAGCACAATTCAAACAAGGTTAACTGATTTCAAATAGCATGCATAGAGGATAGAAAATCATTAATGGATTGACTTGGTCCCTGCTGCATCTGATGTAAATTCCGTAACAACTACTGGTGGCCAAAATCTGAATTAGGATAATGACCAGCAAGAATATCACAAGATTACTTTGCCGTATTAAAAGACCAAACTGGAGTTGAAGTGTTTTGAAACCATATGAGAATATAATGATTTTTACATCCCATTCTTCCAAAAGATCCACAAATTTAGCTTGGTTTCATCGTAAATTTTAGTAAGCGCACAAATATTTCTGATGACATAACTCCAAAGGCGACGCCCTTTCAAGAAGCTTGATATTTCATGAGCCCATAAAGCATAATTAGAACCATTACAAACATTAAAGCATAATTAGAACCATTACAAACATTAAATGGGTATTGAGAAGTCCAATTCATACATGATAGGTACCTTGCCAGTATAAAACCAACAGAATCCACCATGTCGAGAGCAGATATGGACAAAACAAGGCCAAAAATGAATAGAACGTCGAAATGCCTAAAGAACCGGTCGGAAAATATAAAAAACCAGTCAGAAAACTATCAAATCAATCGGAAATGCAACAGAACCAGTCCAGGTGGTCTTATATGAACCGGTCCACACTGATCAACTATCAACACTCAAAGATGACGTGGCGCTAACGTAGTGGATGACGTCAGCAGTGCGGAGGACCATTGTGGCAATTGCAAGCGAGTCTCTCGGTGGAGGTGCGTGAGATGGCGACACGTGGAGGAGCGTCTAGTAGTGGTTGACGATGTCTTAAAGTTCCATTTGCAAAAAAATTTTACCAAACACAATTACATTTCCTTAAATAGTTTTGGGCTTTAGCATTTGTATTAAACTAAAAGTCATTGGAAATGCTAAACCAAACGCACCCAAAATTTCACGAGCTACCTTAGTGGAGGGCAACGAATCATGGTTTGGTGTTTGTTTTTCGAAATATGCAGTGGACTGCATCCAAATCACCACTGAACAGTGGCAGGCTCCAGGCTCCCTAGGTCTGCGACATGGCGACACATGTGGCGGCATTTGGCATCCATTGGTGACGAAATTTTAGGATCCAACTCATTTGAGGGCGACAAGTCTGATAATGATGTTGGTTTTTTTAAATGAGTAGCGAAATATGTTGAATAGCAACTAAATTCTTTGATCTTGGCAAAGAGTTAGGAGCAGTGCAATTGGCATCATGGCGACCACTATTTAATAGACTTAAGGGGCATTCCATCTATAACAATGTCTCAGATATTAAGTCGAGATTTGTAATTTGTAGTAAATGAGAGGAAAGGGTAGTATATTCACATTACCAAATGAAAAGTACAAGCCCTCCCTTGTATAGAGGGTGAGAAGGTAATTAGGCTTATTTATAATTAATATAAATAACGATTAACCTATTCTCAAATATATATTTCTAACATCTTTCTTTTCTTTTCTTTTTTTTAAGCTCGGGTGTGGAGGGAAGTTGGAGTAACTCCGCCAAGTACGAGAACGAGATAAACACGTAGGAAAACAGCTCGCTCTTGATTTTAGTGGACTTGACACACGCATTAAGTACCGTGGGCTCATAGTCAGTGCCAGTCGTTTTCGGTGTAAAGCTGTTTTTTGTTACCCCTTTCGTCATACAAGTTTGATTGGTTTAGGAGCAAAACAAGACGATCCATTTTCTGAGCACCGAAGTGTTTAAGCTTATTATCAGTTATCACAGCCCCGGAGGTTGGATTGGTAATGTAAACTTAATTAAAATATTGTCGCCAGCGCCGGTCGGCGTCCACATCAGTTCCGACCGGCCAAATTTGGTCGGATGGACTGAATTTGCACAATCGCAAAGGCTTAGGACTTAATCGGTAAAAAAAAGAAGTTTAGAACTGAATTGACACAATTGCAATAGGTTTAAGACTTTTTTGGCAATTTTCCCGAAGAATCCACATCTTTAAATTATAGATCTGCATAGAGCTAATTTACAACGCTTCTATGTCATTGTAGGGGTGGCGGAATATGTGGCTTATGATGAACAGCGTGAAGACGAGATGGTAGTGAAAGGGAGAGTTGATGCAGGGAAAATTATAAGCAAATTAAGGAAGAAAGTTGGGAAGTCAACCAAGTTATTAAGTGTTGAGGATCCTGTGGATTAATCAATGAAACCAAAAGCTAAAACCAGAATGGAAGACATGGCCCTAGATTCAAACCTTACTTTTCTAGCACATGTACTCGTGCGTGTGTATTTTATTAAGTCGATGTTCTTCGGTCGCTTATAATTGTCTTTCTACCTGCATTTTAGACGGCACATTTTCTTACAGATTAGTTTCTTTAGTCTATCCTTTTTAATAATACCACGAAAATTTCATGAGTAACCCCAAATTTATCGCATGTGTACCATTAATTTTGTTATAGCTGTAGCATTTTCAGGTTTTTCATAATATTTATCTTATGGATTATCATATCATGTCATCATTTGTCGCACACATCAGCAAATTTAACAGTAAAATTTGACCAAAGCTAACGAAAAGTAAATTTGTCATGGGTCCGATTTGGGATTTTGATGATCAAAAAAGTAATTTGAGGTAAATTTGTCATACGTGTACCAACTAAAGATATTCCTTTAATCAATAATTAGTATGGGATAAATTTTGTTGTAAGTGTACTAATTTTAGAGTTTTTTTTGCAGTATTAGCCCTATTAAAAATGAGCAAACGACTATAGTTTTCTATCACATAGCAATTCTTATCAAATGTTTAATTAATCCAGAAAAAAAACTGAAATTGTAATTAATGAAACATCAAATTCTAACGCTCGTCCTGCTTAAATTAGGCCTTGCATATATAAGATAATATTTATAGATGAGATTATACGAACAGAGGACGATGCAGAAAAAGCACAAAAGATTAATCGTAGAAAAACAAGAAGAGTAAGTGAGACAAAGGACAACTATAAAGCACTCTTAATCAATCTTTTTCCTAGATGGTATAAGCGTACAATTGAAAAGAAGGTGGTCGGCTTCCGATTTTAATGCAAAATGAAAAGGACAACAATCGACAGCGAGGAAATTGCTAGGAACTGTCGTAAGATTTTTGACGTCACTTCGCAGAAGCTTCTCTTGAATTGCTTGGGTTGCCTTGCACAAGAAGCCTAGGATAACACGGCATCAACTAAAAGGAACGAAATTCAACGTGTGTCCGTGTGAACATAAGCCCTTCATCGGTGTATATAAACCCTTCATCTCGTCACAGCTACAATCACTACGCACTTTTGATCTGAATATATCCAAGAAGCTATGAAGGTTTGTGTATTCTGCTTGTGTGCTCATGTTTGGGTGTCCAGATTTCTCGTTTCTCTTCGCTTTCATCTCTTCGAGTTAACTGGTTTCGAGTGTTGACCATGTCTGCGTTGATCCGCAGAAGAAAATCGTGTTGAAGGTTCAGATGAAATGCCAGAAATGCAGAATCAAGGCACTTCAGACCGTCTCCAAAGCAGATGGTAACGACCCTCTAAATCAGCTGAACTGGGTTTTATGCTTAGGTTAATTGGCCTCGTTTGCTGATGTTTTCATGGCGTCTGATCTTGAATCATCACCTCTACTCAACCTCAGTTCCTCCAAAAAGAATTAATAATTTTCACTTCGATTGTTGTGGCTATTCTAAATGACAACGTTAAGCAGATGGCATCCACAAAGTCTCTGTGGATTTAGATTTAGTGTGTCCCTTACGCAATGAATTTCCATGACAAGCTGTTTTGTCTGTCAACATATGCAGGTGTAAACTCAGTGAACTTTGAAGGAGAAGACAAGGTGGTGGTAGTTGGAGGAGTTGACTCAGTGCTTCTGGTCAATCATTTAAGAAAGAAGGTCGGTCCAACACAGATTATTAGCCTCGGAGAACAGAAGTAACACCCATGTAAAGATAATACTCGCATGAAGAAAATCACATGACTTAGAATCTTCTTTTATGTCCTTTTCCTATTTTCGAGAGAAAAAGAGAGATTGTCGAGTTTCGTTAAGAGGCTGTCAAGATTTATTTGTATAACTTTTCTGGGCTCTTTTACCATTATGAATCGATATGGATAATGATATCAAAGATACTAATTAATTTAGTGAGATGTTACATCCATTTTCTTAATAAATCTATTTGTCTTATTAATTGTTTTCGTCGGTGAGCAGATCGAGGGTGTACACATGATCCTGGAAGCAAGTCAATTGAAATAAATACTTCGTTCTTCATCTTCTTTTTCTTTTTTCCCTATAAATCCATTCGCGACTAAACCTTATACAAATTCATTCGCGGAGAGACCGGCAGAGAAATGATCATGAGAAAAGGTCGACAAGCCTAGGAATTCAAGCCAAAAAGGTGGACAGCTCGTTTGGGAAGGTCTTGGTCCTTTTTTAATAATTTAGAATAAAGTCTTCGTACAGACGGTCCGCCGAATTTGTGGTTGGGTCAAATCAATAACAAAGATCTGCTAACGACAACAGGTAGTAAAGAACGATTGCCCAAATGTTTAGACCGCGGTTTCATACTTCAATTATGGAATTCAAGACTTTATACAATCGGATCAACCTTGAATATCTACAACATTTTTCGTTAATATTTCCCATTAAAGGAAAGATTATCGATTTTCTGCACTCCTTCCACTTAGCAACTAAAGGCTTTGATCTTGGTAGAGAGCTGGGAGTGATGTAGTCGGTGCAGCTGGTATTGTGGCAAATTGGCAATCACTGTGTAATGGACTCAATAGGTGTTCGTTAGATAACAATGACTTTGATATCAAGTTAAGATTTATGATTTGTGATAAATCAGAAAAAATGTAATATATTCTTGTTACCAAATGAAGAGCACAAGCCTTCCCTTATACATAGGGTGAGAAGGTAATTAAGCTTAATTATAATTAATATTAATAACAATTAACCTAATCTCAAATATATACAGCTAACATCTTCCTTTTCTTTTCTATTTTACCTTTTTAACTTGGGGGTGGAGGGAAGTTGGAGTAACTCCGCCAAGGACGAGAACGAGAGAAAGACGTAGGAAAACAGCTCACTCTTGATTTTAGTGGACCAGGACACACATCAAGTGCCGTGGACTCGCAGTTAGTGCCGGTCGTTTACTGTTTAAAGCTGGTTTTTTTTTTTTTTAATCTTTTTTCTTTTCTCGAACAAGTTTGACTGGTTTAGGAGCAAAAAGAGATGATCCGTTTTCTGAACACCGAAGTGTTTAAGCTTATTGTCAGTTATCCCAGCCCCGATAGCGGGTTGGTAATATAAGCTTACTCTTAAGTGATCTAGAGTCCCACTCGTAACCGAATTTTCATGCATTTTTGTTTCAATTTGAATTTCAGTTCGGATAATGAAAAAATGACCATTTTGTTATTTCAAAGATAGTTTCAGCTCAGTTTAGTTAATCAAATCGCATTGAAAATCGCTCAAATATTACAATTTATATAATCTCTCTCATATTTAAACCACCAATTCTATCTTGAAACCGACCAAATCAGATTGATTCCAGGTTAGTTGGGCACCCGAGTATCCTCGAATTCTGAATTAGCTTTGAGCGAATCATCCATTTCTTTTTTTTAAAATTATTACAATTTAATAACTTTACAATAATAAAAGGCCCACCACGACGTATGCGATTGCGAAGATCACATGCTCACCCTTAATCTCACATCCATCTCTTTCCAGTCTAGATAAAGCCTGCAATTACAAAATTAAAATTCAAAACCCTAGCTCTCACTTGGCTCCTGCTTTATCTTTCATTTCTTCTATTTTTGCGTCTTACTCTCTCTCTCATAGAACGCGGCTCTGTCTCTCTCTCGGTCTCGATTTTTCATTTCTCTTGATTTCCCTTCTCACCACTCGAAAAGACAAGTAACCGCTCTTGCGGTCTCGCACTCTCCATCTTGGTCGATCTTGGTCTCGAGGTCTTGGCTCTCACTATCTTGGACGCGAACCGAAGGTAGGGCAATTCTTAAAATTACTAGTTACTAAAATAAATTGTGAATTACAAGCGAATTTAAATATGGAATTGCAGAAAAAATAGAAAAAAAAAATCATAAGGGGAGTTTTTTTCCAATTCTAGGATAGGCATAGTTCGGTGCTAGGTTCCAAATTTTTTGGGCGAAACTGGCACCTTTGTTCAGTTCTTGGTTTCAGTTCTGGATTAGAATCACTCAAAACTATATTCATTCCTAAGTGGAAGGAGTGTAGAGCACCGGTTGTGCCTTGAGATCATGATAAATAACCTTCGCCAAAAAAGAAAATTATTAGGGATTGGAAGTAGGACTAAAAACCCAAATGGCCAGAGAAAGTTATTTCATAAAAAATATTTTTCAACTATAAAGCAATTGGGAAAAAGTGCAGTATCAGTACCTTAACTTGTATATGACGTTCGCTTTAGTGCCATAACTTTTCGGTGGCGCATTTAAATGCCATAATCGGAGAAAAATGATCACTTAAGTGTTATCGCCGATATGTTTAACCAGAAATCCTACGTGACTTTTTTTATTAATATTTTTAGTTGACGTGGCTTGCCGGAACACTTATATGTCGAACAACGTCGTATAACCAATTTCTCTTGGATCACTTAAGTACCAAATTTTTTGAGAAATGATCACTTAAGTGTCAAAATTTTTGAAAAACGATTTTTTTTAATGCCAAATTTTTTGAATTTTTTTTTCAATGCCAAATTTTTCAATACAAAATTTTCATTGACACTGAAAAAGTCATTTTTCAAAAATTTTGGCACTTAAGTTATTGTTCTTCAAAAAATTTGACACTTAAGTGATCTATGAAAAGTTGGTTAAGCCATATTAACTACCATGTTAGCTAAAAAATTTAATAAAAAAAGTCACATGCTAATTTTGACCGGAATATCTCATTAGAAGCACTCAAGTGATCATTTTTCTCTGATTTTGACACTTAAGTACACCTGCGAAAAGTTGTAACACTAAAATAAACACCGTATATAAATTAAGACACTAATAGTACACTTCTCCCAAAATAATTGTCTTGAAAAAGGGGGTCCGTAAAAGTCAAACTATTGTTGTTACTCGTTATTTATTAGGCTATGACTTTGACGAGTGTTCACATAATAAAGAAAAACTTGGATGATCCTGATGCACTGAGCCCGAGCTCATCAGCACCGTTGGATGACATGGACCACCCGATGTGAGATCGGGCTCTCTGCACCTGTTGCACCCAAACATCTTTCCGCGTGACATAAGGGCTAGGGTCCCACATGCACCTGTGACATTGCACCTAACAATGTTTTGCAAAGCTCACCTAACTCCCCCCCGTCACTGCATGCCTTTCAGGAATTCCTGCTCTAGAAAGGCTGACGATGTTTTATACGAATAAGTCGTAGTCATCTAAATGGCGGTGAACTCTTTAGAATTCTAGCTGAAAAGGCTGACGATGAAGCCAACACGTTAGGGAAGGTTTTAGTCCTCTTTTAAAAATATAAAATTAGGTCTTGTTTCTTTAATCATACTACAATTTCACGCAGCACCAATACTATCTACTACATACAGGGAACCCACGTAATATGCGATGGGGTCACGAGGAATTACTTCTTGTCCACGTACTTTCACGACTATTTCTAGTAAATTTTAAATATTTTCTATTTATCTAGTCAAATTCAACTTTCACAAATCTCTAATCAAGTCCATCTGCCGTCAAATTCAGCTCTTTGGCCATCAAATAGCATTGCAACATGACATGGACAAGACCTCCCTGAAGGGTGTCTACATTTGCTAAATTTTATGCACATCATACTCCGACATTATCTACATTGACTAAATTTTTTCACCCACTTCCAAGTGGGTATCGGCATACTTTATCAACATCATAATCGGCATCGTCCAATGGGAACGTTAGCTGAAATTACTTGGACTTGGTATTCGAGGATCGTGGGATTTGAATCCATGCCCCCATCTCCATAATAAGGTCTAGCTATGCCATTGTGCAATAGACGCCTTTTGCTGGAGCACGTGAAGCTCTCACTAAGAAGACTACTTAGTCAACTTTAAATTAATCAGCTAGCTAACTTAAGTCCACCGAGTCGTTTCGCTCTGAAGCGGACCAAATCAAAAGGCCACGTGGCCCTGGTGTACAGAACGTCGAATTGAAGATTTTGCACATTCATACAAACGAATTTTGCCTTAGGGAAGCAGCTAACTAGCTGTAATGCGTCCAAGTCTTAAAAGCACCTCCTAGTTCATATTGTATAAGAAGCACTGCAGAGGTCCGTTTTGTTTTTCCTCGTTCATCTGAGAATAAGCATTTCGCCGGATGTCTTTTTGGCAGAGAAAGAGATCACAGAGACAACACGACCATGGTTAGTACAGGCACTAACTCATTCTAATAGTATAGTTGACAGTTTTTTTTTTTTTTTAATATTTATATTGTGTTTGTGTACACATTCATTATTTGCTAATCAATATTCTAAGCTTTCTCCATCAGTCTGCAGAAGAAGATTGTGATTAAGCCGATGTTGAGAAACCCTAGAAGTCACACATCCTAAAGTCAACATAGCCCATTACACTATTTAACCCCAAAAAGTATTTTATAATGTGGTAAATATTTAATATTACTTAGCAACAAGCACTCGTTACATAATTGGTATCGGAAAGATGGCTCTAGAGGCAGCAATGTTTTATCGACAGTTTTCTTTTTAAACTACATAGGAATACACATCTTTAGTTGATATTTACATTATGGCCACCAATTTAGTCATACATTATATGGAAAATTAGGGATCGACCCAACTCCTAGACAACAAATATCAACTATTGTCCAAGAAAACAAAATCTATCATTATGTGTGCTTATTTATGATTCTTGTACACGCATGTGTGTGCTTTTGCTCTAGTACGTACACGGTAATGAATGAGTGATGAAAAATATGTATATATTATTCTTATGTATTCTTTCAATCATGACTTAAGTGCACTTTGGTAATCAATTAACAGGAAAAGTGATTGAAAATTCCTAAACATTTTAACTTAGAACCAATTCAATTATTCCGGCTAATTTTTGTCGGATATTACTAATGTGGATGTCCGACAGCCTACATGGCATGGATGGCACCGATATGAATAATTTTTAATAATATTTTAATAATTTTCGAATTAACTAATTATTTATTCTTTTCTTTTTCCTTTTCCTTTTTTCATTTCTTTCTCTCTCTTTTTTCCCCATCACTTCTTCCTCTAGCAAGGGTTCAACAACTGGCTAGAATGTGTAGGTTGCGGGGAAAATTGTCAAAAAAGTCATTAACCTATTGTACGATTGTCAAGATTCAGTTATAACAATAATGCCAATTTAAATCTAAATTTTTTTATGATTTGCTAATTTAGTCATAAATATTTCAATTATGCTAATTCAATCATAAATCTTTTGATGATTCGTTATTTTAATTTGAAATATTTTGATGATTTGCCAATCGGGTCTTTCCAATCAAATATAACCAAAAATTGGTAATGTGGTGATCTATTAAGTGCCATCATCCTACGTGGGATGGCCAACACTAATTGGATTGCCACGTTAATGATTTTTGCTAATTACTAAATTAGTAAATCATCTTAAGATTTAAGACTAAAATTAATTGCTGTACAATCAGTTTAATAATTTTTGGACAATTTTTCCATAGGTTGTGGTCGCATTCTCGCGGTGTATGTCTACCTAATAGCCATTAAACTCAAATTTTTCAATGAAGTTATTTTTCTTTTTGGTCCTAGCAAAAAGAGAATATATCTATCTGATACCATGGAGGAGGAGCTGCCCCTAGATGTAACCGCATTGTATGTCTTTTAGAAATTCCCGCTTAAGAAAGTTTTCTCCATGGGAAAAATCCGTAGTCATATAAAGAGTGCCGGACACTTCAAATATCAAAACTTGATACAGGGAAACACTTAAGTGTCAAAATTAGAAAAAAAAAATAGATCAATTAAGTGCGAATGGTGAGAAATTCCGGTCAAATTGCCTGTGGCATTTTCCAGTGACTTTTTTTGCTGACATGGTAATTCTTTAAAAAAAAATTGTCCATGTGGCATTTTTTTTTAAATTATCACATCAGCAATAAGCCCCAAAATAGATTTAAAAAAAAATTTAAAAAAAAGGGGGATGGGGAGAGGGTTTGGTGAGGGCCATGTAACCATTGTCATTGCCACCCTACCATCGCTGGGAAGGGCCAACAACCCATGGCTGACCCTTGCCCCACCGTCGCTAGCCTTGCCTGGCGATAGTGGGGCGGCGGTGGGTGTCTCCTTCCCCCTTTTTTATTTATTATAAACAAATTTAGTTTTTTTATATAATTTAATTAATATTTATATTAAAAGCCACGTTAGCGCCAAAATGATATCGTTTTAGCTATATTTGCTGACTAAGCTTTTCGGCAAGCCATATAGACAACTTATATTATTAAAATAAGCCATATCGGATTTTTGGCACCCTTGACTGGACTTGGCACTTAAAGGTCCCATTTTCAAAAAAAGTTAGATTTAAATGTACCTTGGGAATTTTTGCCACTTAAATGTTCTCCCATATCAAGTTTTAGCGTTTTTGTTGTACTTCTGCCTCATATGAAAGGTCATGCATTCTTAAGAATTCTTGCCAACAAGGCTGGCGGTTGAGGATAATTCTTATAACTTGGGAACGAGGGTAATTAAGTGACACGTTAGTGAAGGTCTTAGTCCTCTTTTAAAAATAAAAAATTAGGTCTTTGATGCTTTAATCATATTACAATTTCACGTAACTTAACATAATGCACGGTTGGGTCCAAAGTAGTAACTCTAACTACTTTTCACAATTGGATCAACCTTGTACATACATAACTTTTCTTTTTATGAATATTGCCATTAAAATCATCTTTTTCAATGATTTTTTTCTTTTGGTACTAGCGAATTTGCATGGAGGATCTCGAGATGTAAATCCCTGCCCCCATCTCCATGAAATGCTCTAGCTAATACCATTGTGCAATGGATGTCTTAGCAGTGGACGTGAAGCTCTCGCTAAGGAGACTTCCTTTTGGTCAATTTCAAATTAATCAGCCAGCTAACGGCAGTCCACCGAGTCTGTTGAAATTTCTTACGCTGAATATGGATCGAGCGAATCGGATAAAATTAGTCGGAAGGAAGGAAAAGAAATTGGACATCGGATTTACGTGGTTCGGTCTGAATATCAGAACCTATGTCCATGGGGAGAGTAGCACGGAATTCTACTATAGAACCAAGTGATACAATGGAGATTACACCCACTTGAGTACTCAAACACTCACTCAGTGTTTCTCAGCCCCCAATTACACCTAATAACTCACACAATGTTTAACCCCTCATAATTTCCAGTGAAATTCTCACTCAAGAAATTAAATAAATTCTACTAACAAGAAAACACCCAGATGAACAAATTCTACTAACAAGAAAACACCCGGATGTAATTACAACGAGAAAATCTCCCTTATGCCGAGAGCTCCCACGCGTTACTCGCGCTCTTCTTGCTCTCTCTTTCTGGAGTTCTCTGTACCCGGCTGCTCCGATGTCCTCCTTTCATAGGAGAATGGAGGGAGAATAAAACAAATGGCGCCCATCTTCAGAAGTCACACGTCTCCA
Organism: Corymbia calophylla; assembly: GCA_014182845.1. Taxonomy (NCBI): domain Eukaryota; kingdom Viridiplantae; phylum Streptophyta; class Magnoliopsida; order Myrtales; family Myrtaceae; genus Corymbia; species Corymbia calophylla. Next base: position 46,685,197 of record CM024697.1, on the reverse strand, counting down.
TGCAATCAATGATGGTAGGCGTGCATGGCCATCATGCACCGACGAAGGAGCAAAGCTTCTGCCTTCTCTCTTTTCTTCATTTGATAAGAAAGGACAAGGGCAGCCTACAAGACAAGCTTCTGAAGCAGCAGCACCCACCAATTTCCATGGGAATGCATGCACATGGCCATGTGCATGCATTTAATGAGGTGGAGAACAGTTGCACGTCCATGGACTATTTTGCCTCTTCTTTGACTTTTTATCCTCTGTAATTAGAAGACAACTCAAAAGCTGGAGCTCCTGTTTGCATTAAATGAAGGCAGGAATTTTTGGACTTTCCCTTTTGCAGCTGCACGCCTCCTTCTAACTGCACTTGAGAGTCAAACACGCATGTTCTTTCTTTTCTACTACTTCCCTTGTCTTCATTCTTCCTTCTCCGTTTTGCATGGAGAGCATTTAATGTAGAGAGTCCGGCCAGCATGCAAAATCACGGATAATCACAAAAATCCAATTTGGATTTTATTTTTCAAGACAAACTCACATGCTTTTATTTCGCATCAGACACGCACGCAGAAGACAACAAGATCACGTACAATTAATTCTTGATTCTCACGTGACCGAGTTTACATATTCTCGTCAGTTTGATTTTATTCAACGGAGCTCAAACTCGAGACATATTTTTAACAGAGTCATTGCGTTCTCAGTCGGATTAAATCAAAAGGCCACATGACCATGCCGCAGGGAGCGTCAAATTGAAGATTTTGCACATTCATACAAACGAATTTTGCCTTACGGAAGCAGCTAACGAGCTGTAACGCGCCCATGTCTTAGAAGCACGAATTCCTCCGAGTTCATACTATAAAAGGAGCACTGCAGAGCTTCATTCTATATTTCCTCGTTCATGTTAGCATAAGCATCTCCAAAATAGGTCTTTTCGGCCGACAGAGATCACGAAGACAACATGACCGGGGTTAGTACCTGCGCTGACTTATTCTCCTAGTATATTTGATAGTTTTTATTTATTTATTTTGTGTTAGTGTGCACCTTCATAGTTTGATAATCCATGTTCTAAGTTTTCCCCATCATTTTGCTGAAGAAGATTGTGATTAAGCTTGGTTTGGAGGGCCAGAGACCCAAGCCCAAGGCACTTGAGATTGCAACTACAGCCGCTGGTGACAAACCCTAGAAAATCATGTATCATAGTTGTTGCGAAAAGGGCAAGTGATCTAACAATAAAATTGACAAAATAAGAAATTAAATCGAATGCCAAATTTACATGGTCCGATCGTAAAGGCCTACATCCACAAGGAAAGTATTGACGAATTCCACTATAAATCAAACGTACAACAAAGATTACATATTCAAATCACTCATTCAGTTTTTACCAAGTCCCAATTATATTCAACATGTCAAACAGTATTTAGCCCTCACAAATCCTTGCAAAATAATCTCTCAATTTTGCAAAGGAATTGACAAATCTTATTGCATGACTTCACGACTATAGATGCTAATCTTTTCTGGATATAATTGACGAACGATGACCAGCAAAAATAACTCCTCCCAAGCACTCGACGAGGAATCCGGGCTTCGAAACCCCTCTACGTCAACCGCGACCTTCAACCAGCGCATGAGCCATGATAAATATAATAATCCTCTGAACTTTTGCCGACTTCTGCCAGGACTACTACCGTATTGACCGAGTCAAAGTCTTCAAGTCCACGTGGAATTTTTCACTTCCTGAGAAAACATGTCTTCAACTTAATTAAGAAAGATTTCCTGAATTATCTTTTATTCTTCTTCTAACCGAGTCTTTCCTTTTCTTGTTTTGTTTGTATTCCTTGTCCAACGAAGCTTGTCCGAGATTTGAACTTCCATGGCAAGTATTTGATAATAATTTATCATGAGTCGAGTTTCGTCAACAGACTCAAAGTCGAGACATATTTCAACAATAGTTAACATATCCCATTACACATTTTAACCCCAACAAATATTTTTATAATGTCGTAAATAGTTAACATTACTTCACATAAAATGCTCTTTACATAAGTTGGTATTAGAAAGATGGCTTTTGTCATAACAGTTTTTAATTTTGCACATTTGTCTTTGACATGATATAATATTGCTTTTAGAGGGAACAATTCTTTTTCGATGATCTTTCCTAATACTATATAAGAATCTACATCTCTAAATCATAGATCTGCATAGAGCTAATTTACAACACTTCTATGTCATTGTAGGGGCGGTGGTATATGTGGCCTCTCATGAAGAGCATGAAGACGAGATGGTGGTGAAAGGGAAAGTTGATGCAGTGAAAATTGTGAGCAAATTAAGGAACAAAGTTGGGAAGTTGACCGAGTAATTGAACCACAGGGATTTACCCCAGTAGCCACCCTCTTTACATGGAAAGGAGGAGGTGGGGATTCGAATTTTCACCTTTTCAGGGCAATTGGGGTGGGCACGCTGTAGTTTTAAGAGTGAGTTTCGACTCCCATATTCTACATGAAGACAAGGCAAAATTTTGAGCGCTAGAGTAGGCATAGGGTAGGATGTAGAGTAGGATCGGAAAAAGAAAAACAAGTAATTTAGTGTTGAGGATATTGTGGATTAATTAATGAAACCAAAAGCTAAAACCAGCATGGAAGACATTGTCCTAGATTCAAACCTTGCTTTTCTAGCACATTAACTTTATTGCTTTGCTCTTCGTGAACTATTTTATTAGTCATGCGATTGTAATTCAAGTTGATGTTCTTTGGTCGCTTATATTTGTGTTTATACCCGCCTTTTAGATGGCGGTTCAAGTCGTGAACTATTTGTGTTTATACCCGCCTTTTCGTGGATTAGTTTCTTTAGTCTATCCTTCTTAATAATACCACGAAAAAATCTAGAGAGTTAATACAACGAAATACCTAAAATGTCGCATGTGTACTGTTAAATTTGTTATAGGTATAGCAGTTTGGGATTTTTCGTCATATTTACCCTATGGATTTCCATGTGGACTTGTCACGTCACCATACCATATTACCATGTGTCATTCACGTCAACAAATTTAACGGTAAAATTTGACGGAAGCTAACAGAGAGTAAATTTATCATAAGTGTACCAATTTAAGATTTTTGGTGATCAAAATATTAGTTTGAGGTAAATTTGTCACACATGTATCAGCTTAGGATTTTCTATGGTAAAAAAAAATTAGTTTAGGATAAATTTGTCATAGATGTGTCCATTAAGAATTTTTTTATGATAAAAAACTCAATTCGTGGTGAATTTATCGTAAATATACCAGTTTGGGGTTTTTCGTAGTATTAACCCTTTAAAAAATAGGCAAACTGCTATAGTTTTCTATCCTATGGCAATTCTTCTTGAATGTTTAATTAATCCAGAAAAAAATTGAAAATGTAATTAACGAAACATTAAATCTCAACACTCATCCTGCCTAAATTGGGCCTTGCATATAGAAGACAATATTTGTAGATGCGATTATACTAATAGAAGATGATGCAGAAAAAGCACACAAGATTAATCGCAGAAAACCATGCAAAGTTAGCGACTCAAAGGACAACGGTTAAGCACTCTTAATTCGAATCCTTAATAAATCTTTTTCCTAGATGGTATTAGCGAACAATTCAAAGGGGGTTTGTTTGGAGTCTCAATTTTCGCCCGGAGACGTACCTATAACCTTAGTAGGTGGTCGGGCTTCGATTTTAATGCAAAATGAAAAGGACAACAATAGACAGCGAGGAAATTGCTTGGAACTTGTCGTGAGATTTATGACGTCACTTCTCTAGAAGCTCCTCCTGGATTGCTTGGCTTGCCTTGCACGAGACGCAAGCGTCATCAACTAAAAGGAACAAAATTCAATGTGTACATAAGCCCTTAATCTTGTCCCATCTATATCCGCTATACTCATTTTTCTAGGCTTTCGTGCGCTCTCCTCTATAATATTCGGCTTCCATTGATTTGATCAGAGCATATCTAAGAAAACATGAAGGTTTGTGTATTCTGCTTCTGTGATTACGTTCGGGGTGTCCAAATCTCGTGTCTCTTCTCTTTCATCTCTTTTTGAGTTGGCTTGTCTCGCGTGCTGATGATGTCTGTGCACTGATCCACAAAAGAAAATCGTGTTGAAGGTTCAGATGAACAGCGAGAAATGCAGAACCAAGGCACTTCAAACGGTCTGCGAAGTAGATGGTAATGACCCTCTAGTTCACTGATGTTTTCACAACGTCTGATCTTGAATCTTCACTTCTGCTCAACGTCGGTTCCTCCAAAACGGATTAATAATTTACACTTCGATTGTTGCAGCTGATCTACATGACAATGTTAAGCAGGTGGCATTTGCAAAGTCTCTGAATTTAGATTTTGCATGTCCCTTATGTTAGCTGGGTTCACTCCTATGTGGAGAAAGTCCAATGAGTTGCAAGTTCAGAAAGGCTTGAGCCCATATGATAAGTTATATAGAGAAATAAGTTTTCTCACTATATTTGAAGTGGTAGCCGTAAAAGATGTAGTAATAAGAGAAAAAGAGAAAGCAGAAAATCTGGGGATTGGGGCAACTTTTGATTTACATCAAGCTAACATCGGAGTTTGATTCGTGGTCCGATTGAGCTGAAATTTTATCAGCGTGGTCGTGGCGCAATTTTCTCAAATCTGAATGATTTGATTTTCGTTTGAAGTTCCCTACATCAGGTTTTTCGTGAATTGATCAAAACCTACGTTTTTTGTCAGATTTATCCTTGATCTCTTGTGAAATTCATGTGTATTGCCAAAAATTATATTTTTGAGGTCTTTGCTGCTATGTACCTCTAGTATTTGCTAGAGAAGAACATTGTTCACCCAATTTTGTTGATAGTAAAGATTTTCGGATGGACTCCGATCCCGTGATTTTTTATCTCCTCACACAGACGAGGTTTTGCACGTAAAAAACGTCTTGTGTTTGCGTACTTGGTATTTATTTTACTCTACTATATCGGTTCATATTAGGTTTACACAAGAGAGGAGATTATTTTATTCCGCTGCATTAATTCGATATTGTTCGAATTGTTACCGTTCTCCCATAAGAGTGGTATCAGAGCTTCTGGTTATCGCTTATTTTTATGCCTTGTGTTAAACAATGGAAATAAATACGAGTAAAATGGTTACACTGAATGGTTCGAATTATCATATTTGGAAAGGGAATATGGAAGATCTTTTATATGTAAAAGATTTTTATTTGCCCGTATTTGCCGAGGAGAAACCGGAGAATAAAACTGATGCTGAATGGTCTATATTTCATCGTCAAGTGTGGTTATATTAGACAATGGGTGTATGATAATGTTTTGAACCATATTATTAAGGAAACACATGCACGTAGTTTATGGGATAAGCTCAAATAATTATATGCTGGAAAGACTGTGAATAATAAGTTATTTTTTATAAAATAGATAATGGCTCTGAGATATGAAGATGGTACTCGTTTGACTGATCATTTAAATTATTTTCAATGAATTATAAATCAGTTTGCTGCGATGGGAATCAAGTTTGATGATGAGATACAAGCACTATGGTTGCTTGGTACTTTGCCGGACTCATGGGAGACATTCCGAACGTCTTTGTCTTATTTTGCCCCGGATTGTATGATTACCATGGGTTTGGTCAAGAGTAATATTTTGAATGAAAAGATGAGAAGAAAGATACAAGGATCGTCCTTTTCACATTCTGATAACTTGGTTGTTGAGAAAAGGGGAATAAGTGAGTCTCGAGGTCCGAGAAATAAAGATAAGAGTAGAGATAAAAGCAGAGGTAAGTATAATAAATTTACTAATGTTGAGTGCCATTATTGTCATCAAAAGGGACACATTTAGAGGTTTTGTCGCCAATTAAAAAGGGAGAAACAAAAGGAGAAAGGTAAAGAGAAGAAAAGTGATAGTGACAATGATAATAATCGTGTTGTTGCACTTAAAGAAGACTTTCTCATTATTTTTGAGAATGATACGGTGAATTTTGTATCTTATGAGACTAGTTGGGTAATTGATAATGGTGCATCTATTCATGCTACATCTCGTAGGGATTTCTTTACATCATACAAGTCAGGTGACTTCGGATTTGTGAAAATGAGAAACAATGGGCTAGCTCAAGTTGTAGGCATCGGTAATGTGTGCCTAGAAACTAGTAATGTCACAAGGTTAGTATTGAATAATGTTAAACATATACGTGATATCTGCTCGAATTTGATTTCTACAGGCAAATTGGATGATGAGAGGTATTGCAGCACCTTCAGTAATGGTCAATGGAAGCTCACCAAAGGTTCTCTTGTTGTGGCTAGAGGTCAAAAATATTCTTCGTTGTACGTTATATAGGCAAAGTTGTTCATAGACAAAATTAATGCGGTAGACAGCGAAGATGCAGCTGAGTTATGGCATAAGAGGCTCAGTCACATCAATGAGAATGGTTTGTCAATATTGGCTAAGAAAAAGCTCCTTTCTGGATTGAAAAGTTCAGCGCTAAAGAAGTGTTCTCATTGTCTAGAAACATAACAAAGTTACATTTAAAAGCTCCCATCCTTCAAGAAAGTCAGGTATATTGGATTTAGTGCATTCTGATGTTTGCAGTCCTATGAAAACAAAATCACTTGGTGGTTCTCTTTCAAGGAAAATTTGGATTTATACCTTGAAAGCTAAAAATCAAGTATTATATACTTTTAAGCAATTTCAAGCTTCAGTTGAGAGACAGACTTGAAAGAAATTAAAAGTATCAGAATTGATAACAGGGGAAAGTATATTGGACCTTTTGATGAATATTGCAGACAACAGGGTATTCGACATCAAAAGACACCTCCCAAGATGCCTCAGTTAAATGGCTTAGCTGAGAGAATGAACAGAACATTGGTTGAAAGGGTAAGATGCTTACTTTCACGGTCAAAGCTACCTGGATCCTTTTGGGGTGAGACTTTAAGTACAGTTGCATATATATTGAATCTTACTCCATGCGTTCATTTAGAGTTTGATGTTCTTAATAGAGTTTAGACAGGTAAAGATGTTTCTTATGATTATTTGCGTATCTTTGGGTGCATAGCATTTGTGCATATTTCCAAAGATGAGAGGTCTAAACTTGATGTGAAAACACGATAGTGCATATTTATTGGTTATGGACAGGATATGCTTAAGCTAAAAATTTTATGATCCAGTTGAAAAGAAAATTGTAAGAAGCAGAGATGATTTCAGCACCACAGGTTAGTGATGATTTGGATCCAATTCCTCTTACAAATATTCCTACACAAGTTGATGAAAAGCAGCAGGAAGTCAATGTCCCAAATAATGCACATGTTCCTGAACATATTGAAACAGATAATATTATTTCTAAACTAGAGGCTCAATTAGATGTTCCACTAGATGTTTCAGTCTGGAGATTCGTTAGAGACCGACAACCTTTCACCAGGTATTCTGAAGATGAGTATGTATTATTGACTGATGCAGGTGAACCAGAGTGTTATGCAGAAGCAATAGAAAATTAGTACAAAAGCAATTGGTTTGATGTTATGCGAGATAAGATGCAGTCACTTTATGATAATTATACTTTTGAGCTGATGAAGTTATCTAAAGGTAAAAGAGTTTTGAAAAATAAGTGGGTATACAAGTTGAAGCAAGATGAACATACTTCACAACCACGGTACACAGCTAGATTGATTGTTAAGGGATTTGGTCAGAGAAATGGTATTGATTTTGATGATATATTTTTTCTAGTAGTGAAAATGTCTTCTATCCATGTGGTACTAGGCTTGGCAGCTACCCTAGATTTGGAAATTGAGCAAATGGATGTCAAAACAACCTTCCTACATGGTAATTTGGAGGAAGAGATATACATGGAACAACCTGAAGGTTTCAAAGTGAAAGGAAAAAATGATTATGTGTGCAAACTGAAGAAAAGTCTCTATAGCTTAAAGCAAACACCGAGACAGTGGTACAAAAAGTTTGCGTCAGTTATAACAGAACAGGGCTATAAGAAGACTTCCTTGGATAACTGTGTGTTTGTCCAAAAATTTTATGATAATGACTTTATTATTCTCTTGCTTTATGTTGATAATATGCTAATTGTTGGTAGGAATGCTTCAAGAATTGAGTTATTAAAGAAACAATTGAGCAAGTCTTTTGCCATGAAAGACTTGGGCTCAGCGAAACAAATTATTGGCATTAGAATTACTCAAGACAGAGATGCTAAGAAGTTATTTTTGTCGCAAGAGAAATATATCGAGAAGATCCTTTAGAAATTTTACATTGACAAGGCTAAAGTGGTTAGTACTCCTCTTGCTACCCACTTTAAGTTAACTATGAAGCAAAGTCCTACGACTGATAAAGAGAAGAAATATATGAAAAGTGTTCCATATGCCTCAGCTGTAGGAAGCTTAATGTATGCGATGGTATGTACATGCCCAGACTTGGCACATACAGTTGGCATTGTTAGTCGCTATTTGTCAAATCCAGGCAGAGAGCATTGGAATGCAGTAAAATGGATTATGAGGTATCTGCGGGGAACTTCAAATTTGAAACTCAGTTTCGAGACTGGGAAACTTGAGTTAGTTGGATACACATATTCCAACTTGGCAAGAGATATTGATACTCGTAAATCTACTTCTGGTTATTTAATCTCTTTTGCGGGTAGAGTTGTGTCATGGAAGTCAAGATTGCAGAAATGTGTTGCACTTTCTACAACCGAAGCTGAATTTATTGTAGCGAATGAAGCTAGTAAAGAGATGATATGGATGAAGAAGTTCTTGGAAGAACTTGGGTTCAAGCAAAAGAGGTGTATGCTAATTTGTGATAATCAAAGTGCAATTCATCTTGGTAAGAATTCATCTTTTCATTCTAGATCGAAACATATTGATGCTAGATATAATTGAATAAGGGATATTCTAGATGAAAAGTTGTTGGAACTTGAGAAAATTCATACGAACCATAATGGCTCTAATATAATGACGAAGACTATGCCAAGAGAGAAGCTTGAACATTGCCGATTGATAGCAAGGATGGTGAATCCTCCACATTGTCATGAGGGGGAGATTTGTTAGCTGGGTTTACTCCTATGTGAAGGAAGCCCAATGATTTGCAAGCCCAAAAGGGCTTGAGCCCATATGATAAGTTATATAGAGAAATAGGGTTTCTCACTATCTTTGAAGTGGTAGCCGCAAAAGACATAGTAACAAGAAAAAAAGAAAAAGCAGAAAATCTGGGGGTTGGGGCAACGTCTGATTTACATCAAGCTAGCATCGGAGGTCGATTCGTGGTCCGATTGAGTTGAAGTTTTGTCACCGTGTTCGTGGCACAATCTTCTCGAATCTGAACGGTTTGATTTTTGTTTGAAGCTCCCTACGTCAGGTTTTTCGTGGATTGATCAAAACCTGCGTTTTTTGTCAGATTTATCCTTGATCTCTTGTGAAATTCATGTGTATTGCCAAGAATTATATTCTTGAGGTCTTTGCTGCTATGTACCTCTAATATTTGCTAGAGAAGAACATTGTTCACCCAATTTTGTTGATAGTGAAGATTTTCGGGTGGACTCCGATCCTGTGATTTTTTATCTCCTCACACCGAGGAGGTTTTCCATATAAAAAACGTCGTGTTTGCGTGCTTGGTATTTATTTTACTCTACTATATCGATTCCTATTAGGTTTATACAAGAGGGGAAGATTATTTTATTCCGCTGCGTTAATTCGATATTATTCGAATTGTTATCGTTTTCCCATCACCTTACACAATGAATTTCCCTGACAAGCTATGCTGCCAACATATGCAAGTGTGAGCTCGGTGGCCTTGAAGGAAAGGACCAAGTGGTGGTAGTAGTTAGGGAAGGACTTGATACAGTGCGTCTGGTCAAACGTTTAAAAAAGAAGGTCGGTCCGACTCAGATTATTCGCCTCGGAGATATTAATATATTAGAGAGATATCCTATGCAGTGCTTTTTCTCAACCGTTTAAGAAATAATATTGGTTCGACTAAAATTAGTCGTCTCGAAGAAGAGAAGTAACACCCATGTAAACAAAATACTCTCATGAAGATGTTAATATATTGGAGAGACATCATATACAGTGCTTTTCTTTGTAAACTTTTATGTCTTATTCCTTATTTTCGGTGATTAGATAAGGGTCTACACATAATTCTAAGAGCAAATCAATCAAAGCAATTACTTTCTTATTTATCTTTTGTTTTTACTTATTTTATTATTCCATCAGTTAAGTTATACCTCGAGCTTGAATCACTGACGGATATCGATCGGCTTGTTAAAGAAAAAGGAAATCTTTGACAATGTGCAAGGTTGGATCGATCAAGAAGGGCGCTCTTTAATTCTCGTAGTGGAGGAAGAAAGTCATCGATAAGAGGCAAAAGAAATGCCACTAAAAGAAAAGGATGGGTTCGTCTTTTGTACAATTTATATTTATTTATTTGTGGGAGCCACGCCAATTCCAATAACGGAATTTGAAACTGAGAAGGATTAAGCAACTTAAACAAATCCAAGCTAAAACATAGACTTGCCGACTCAAACATGGAATGCATCTTTAATTCAACGCAAGATCAGACTCAATTTTGGACTTCGCCCAATTTGGTTGGAGACAAAGTCCAATTAAGACTTTGCTTGGTAAACGCCCCAACCAATATCACTCGCACTCGATAGGCTGAGCTACATTCTCCAATTTGAGAGGTGTCATGTTTGTAAACCTGTCAAAATGGTTTCCAAATTCAATTAGTAACCCAAAATTATTTGCATGGGTCATACTAAATTTTGCGGACCAACATAATGAGGTTACAAAATGAAGAGGCCAAGAAAAGTGAATTATAAATAGGCCATTACGAATCCATTTAGAACTCACTTAACCCATTCTTCTTCATCTTCTTCAATTACTCGGCCTCAGATGAATCCAAATTGGGCCATGATTATGATCAAGTAAAGAACTGCCCACTTGTTGTTGACACTTCCAGGGCCGCTCTTGGAGGCGAGTTTGGCGAGCAGATCGGCAAAGCAAGGGCTTGAGAGGATTCAACTGAGGTGGCGAGCCGGCACTTGATTGACTTGGTGAGGGCGGCAACATCAAGGGTGACTCTGAGGGTGAACCGGCTGAAGAGGATGCGGAACGCGTAGCTGAGCAAGCTCTGGAAACGAAGCAAGTCGGGAGCAATAGACGGGGTCGCTGTGGTTTTGGGAGGGTAAGCTGAGGACGAAGCTCTTTGACTAGATCTGCGACCTTGTGCTGGTCTCCTTCTTCCATTGTAGAATATAGAGGGAGAAAGTGAGGGGAAGGCGAGTAAAAGTGTATTTGCTAACATTTCTATTTCCATGAGCAATTTATGTTTAGAAATAGTTTTTCTGCTGTAAAAACAAAGAAGTAGATTTTTTTTATTTCTTGTTTCTGTTCCAAATTTATTTTCTGGCCATTTTTTTATTCCAGTGATTAGAAAAATTGATTGAGTTACCAAACAGATTTCCATTCTTTTTTTATTCTAATGAATAATAGAACAAAAAAATAGAAAAATAAGGATGATTACCAAATAGACCCGGAAAGTGTTGGCTTCTTTTTTATTGCTTAAGGCCGCGAAAATTATGAATTTCATAATATTTTGGAAAATTGAAATGAAAAATGGACCACCTTGCAAGATTGAGAAAGTAATTCTAGAGAGAAAAATGTACTAGGTTGTCTCCTTTTTTACGAGGTCTTGGATTAATTTTACTCAATACGGCTCATGTTGTTTCTTTTGTTTTTTGTTTTTTTTTTTTTTGTTTTTTACATTTGCTTCAAAGTTCCACTCCTTGTATAATTAAGTTCACTCCATTTTTCACGAAAAAGGCAATTGCCCTAATGTATTCAATTGCATTTTAAAATGGTAGCTCACAAATTTACTTTTCTTTTTTTTGTTCATTTTCGATTTTTATTTAAGATCTAGTTGTCATAATTAAACATTTCACATGTTTTGTGTTTGTTCAACGTCACTATCTCATGTATATTAAAGGAATTATGTTTTCTTTTAATTTTTAGGTTCTATTTCTAAAAAGGGTTAGTATCGCAAAAAATTTCAAACTCATACACTTGTTGAAAAAAATAATTTCCCATATATATAATTGTTTTTAAGCTGTCAAGCAAATTTATGGGTTAACTGTCAAGTACAATCTAGAGATTAACATTGACAACTTTGAAAAAAATCTTATTATCATAACCTTTTACTTTTGCTTTGCATAACACCATCAAAACCATTCTTATCTTGATATTTTGGAAAATATTTCATGGATGATATTAATTTTTTTCAAAATGATGAGATTTTATGGTATATTAAAAAAATTTCTTGCTTAATAAATGTTGTGATTTAATTATGTTTCATATTTTAAAGTTTCACATTGAAGAATATAACTATGATTTTATTTTGGAATTATAGAGGTTTTTTTTTTTTTTTTTTCAATCGACCAACCCATTATATGTATTTGTGTACACAAGACAGTTGATAAGAAAGACTTTGACGGTGATACACTTAACAAATGTGAAAGTTTATAAACAAATTATTACATTAAAAAGTCTGTTAAAAAAATTTTATATTATGCTTGTCAGTTAATCCGTAAATTTGTTAAATAACTTTGAAAAGTATTAGGTTTCTTGAAAATTTCTCTCTTCGATAAAACTAATATCTACATAAGTAAAATCTAACAATAAATTGAAAACCATCACCTCTAATATACAAGGCATATCCACAAGAAAAAAAACACATGAAATCTCAATTATGGCGATTAGATCATACATAGAATTAGAAAAAAACTAAATAAATAAAAAAGAAGAAGAAATGTAAATAAGTTTGGGCCACCACTTTAAATTGCAATTGAATGATTGATGGTGATTTTATCTTTTTGGTGAAAATTGGATGGATTTAATCATATAAGGGGTGGAAATAGTGACACCTTGTCCTGTATGGATATTAGAACTGCACAATCAATATTTAAAATTGAAAAACGTCGTATCAATAATATATTAGTAACCGGGCATTAACCATTATATTTAAGATCTCGTTTATATTTTGCCAAAAACCAAAGCCAGTACTTGTTGATTTGTGTATGTCTTGGGCCAAACTTTCACCATCACCTTAACGCCCCATCCTTAACCCAACCTCGACCTCTCATTAACTTGACAAGCCAGTTTATGGAGCCATCTATTCTTAAAGGCAACAATATAAGGATAAAAAAAATGCTAGAAACAAATCCCGGGATGGGTCGGGTCGGGTCGGGTCGGGTCGAGTATAATTTGAGAAATTTGCATTGTAAACAAATGAGTTGATTTGGGTTAAATAATATATGACTCAACCCCACCCATTTGATGGCCCCACCTATATGTAAGTTCAAACTCAAAAAATAATTTAATGTCAATCCACGGTAACTATGTTACGGAAGACACGAGTTGAGTCAATCCAGAAAGTTCATATGAAAGCCAATGCTCTGTTTTTTCCCCACTTTTGGACTTTTAGTACTAAAGCAATGGCTTGATTGGCGGTCGCACACGATACGCCTATCTAACATGTTCAACATGAACGACTTATTAGGACAACAATAGACAGCGCGGAATTTGGTGGGAACTATCGTAAGATTTATAACGTCAATTTACCAGAAGCTTCTCTTGAAATGCTTTTCTTTGTTCTTTATTTTTTTTTCTTGGGTCTTCCTCCGTCAATGCTGCCTTGCTCGAGAAGGCTTAAGAAACGCGTCATCAACGTGTGTTTCTGTGTACTCCAAGTGTATATAAAGCCGTTCGCCATCACCCTCGTCTTCTCACAGCTCCAATCGGTATCCACTCATTTCTCTTAGGCTTACGTGCGCGGGCTCCTGTATAACATCCTGCTTCCGCTAATCTGATCAGAGCATATCTGAGAAAACATGAAGGTTTGTGTGTTCTGCTTCCCTGATTATGTTTGGGTGTCCAGATCTGTTGTTTCTCTCCATTTTCATCACTTTGAGTTAGCTGGTTTCACGTGTTGACAATGTTTGTGCACTGATCCGCTGAAGAAGATCGTGTTGAAGGTTCAGATGAATTGCCAGAAATGTAGAACCAAGGCTCTTCAGACCGTCACCGAAGCCGATGGTAACGACCCTCTACTTCCCATGGACTGGGTTTTGTGCTTAGGTTAATCGGCCTTGTTCGCTGATGTTTTCATGGCGCCTGATCTTGAATCATCACTTCCGCTCAACCTCAGTTCCTCCAAAACGAATTAATAATCTTCACTTCGATTGTTGCGGCTGTTCTAAATGACAACGTTAAGCAGATGGCATCTACAAAGTCTCTGTGTATTGAGATTAAGTGTGTCCCTCACGCAATGAATTTCCATGACAAGCTGTTTTGTCTGTCAACAAATGCAGGTGTAAACTCAGTGAAATTTGAAGGAGAAGACAAGGTGGTGGTGGTTGGGGAAGGAGTCGACGCAGTGCCTCTGGTCAACCATTTAAGAAAGAAGGTCGGTACGACTCAGATTATTAGCCTCGGAGAAGAGAAGTGACACCCATGTAAAGAAAATACTCATGAAGAAAATGACATGACTCAGATTTTTCTTTTCTGTCCTTTTCCTATTTTCACATAGAGAGAGATATTGTTGACTTTCAATAGGAAGGTTTCGGAATTATTTTGTATTACTTTTCTCACCTCCTAATACAATTATGATTCGACATGAATAACGATATCAAAGATGTTAATTTATTTAGTGAGATGTTACATATGCAGTTAATTTTTTTAAAAATAAATCTGTGTCTTATTCCTTGTTTTTGACGGTGAGTAGATCAAGGGTCTACACATGATCCTGACAGCAAATCAATCAAAGTAAATACTTCTTTGTTTATCTTCTGTTTTTTCTTGTTTTATTAATCTATCTGCAGCAGAACTTCTTACAAATTCATTCGATGAGAGGGGGAGAGACATGGTCATGGAAAAAGGTCGACAAGTCTAAGAATCCAAGCAATAAAGGCGGACAACTCATTTGCGAAGGTCTTGGTCCTCTTTTAATAATATAAAATAAGGTATTCGGTCCTTCTATGAACAGAGAATCCACCTAATTTGTAGTTGGGTCAAATCAATATCTGCTAACGACCAAAGGTGGTAAAGAACGATGGCACCGATGTTTAGGCCGCGGTTTCATACTTCGATTAGACGACTCAAAATTTCTTATCATTGGTTCAACCTTGACTATCTACGACCTTTTTCATGAATATTACCATTAAAGTCATTCCTTGATTATCAAAAATTGCATAAGGATGACCAAATATCTTTCCAAGTCGCCAACCCCATGAAACACATCTTCGTACCAGTTTGAAATAGACTTCTTGGTAAAAGAATCGAGTTCTGTCGTCCCGTGTGGAACTACTTGAGCTATATAATCATTGTTTGGTCCCAAATGTAGCATTCTAACATTCTAAGAGGTAAGTTCAGTGGTTAGTATGGATTCGTTGATCATATGTTCAAATCATGTAGAGCGTCTTCCAACGTAGAATAAGTGACATGCCAACTTCTTATAGAGACCGACCAAAAAAAAACTTAATAGAGGGCCACCTTGAATGGTCCATATACTTTAACTAGCATGTCACCTATGAGATGCGCAGGTTAGATTTAGTAATATTTCCATGTGATATAACCCATCTAACACCAAATTTAACTTTGACGTTATATGTAAATATAAGTGTTAAAATTAAGTGGTTGCAAATAAGTAGTAACATGAATATATATATGAATAGATTTCAGATTCGTGGATTTAATTACGCTAGATTAATCTAACGTTCTTTTGATACATATTTCTTTAATTCAAAAATGTTTTGCACATAGTCTTTTTCAATAAATCCTAAGCCACTAATATGTGAAGGGTGATCATGCAAGTATGCAAATAAAAAAGGATAAGAGGACCTCGGTTACAAGGTTGATTGGCCAATTCAGTGGGTTCCGTAGGTTGTAGCTGATAACAATTAGATGCCAGATAACCATGTCAATACTAATGTTTGCAAATTGGGCTGTGCAAGGTGGAAGAACTTGAAGTAGCAAGTTTGGCATTTGTTGGTGTGGAGATGGACACGGTAGTACGTTGTGCTTTCAAGTTAGCCAGTCGAGTCTCCTCACTCAATAATTTCTATACAAACATCTAAATACAAGAAAAAGAATCACTACGTGGAAGAGCAGCCCTCATAGGGTCAAACTCATCATTCAGGGTCATCAAAAATTGAAAGGGTCAAAAAAGTCCTAAACATATTGCATTGGTTTCAACTTAGTCATAAACTTTTTAATGATGCTCAATTTAATCCTAAAAATTTTCACTTAGTATCAATTTAGTCATAAATCTTTTAATGGTACCAATTTAGTCATAAACATTTTGAATTGGTGTCAATTTAATCTTAAACCTTTTGATTTGGTGTCAATTTAATCATTTTAACTAATTTTGATGAGATTTTGTTAATGTGGGCATCGGTTAGCTTAGTGGCACCTCTAGCGCTAACATGGACAATTTTAATAATTTTTGAATAATCTTTCGATTTTTTAATATTTTTCTGATTTCTTTCTTTTTTTTCTCTCTCTCTCTTGCCTTTCTTCTCCTTTAAGTGGTGGCTAGTGGGCAAGCATGGCCGGGTAGGCGGCGAGACCAACCTACCCTCGCCATGTCATCACCTATTAGCTAGCCACCACCTAGAGGAAGAAGAGAGGAAGAAGAAAGGGATAAAATAATAATAATAAAATAATAAAAGAATAATAAAAAATAAATCGAAAAATTATTAAAATGTTATTAAAAATTATTCACGTTAGCACCAATAGTGTCGTGTAAGCCAGCCGGCATCCACATCAACAAAATCCAACCAAAATTAACAAGAATGACTAAATTGACACCAAATCAAAAAATTTATAACAAAATTGACACTAGTTTAAAAGGTTTTGGACTACATTGGTATCACTAAAAGTTTAAAATTGAATTGGTACCAAATCAAAAGATTTAGAATTAAATTAGCACATTAAAAGGTTTAAAACTAAATTATCACTAGTGTGATAAGTTTATGACTTTTCTCACACTTTTTCCAAAAATTGCATGATAAGCATACCATCACAATTTTCAACAAATTTGCAAGCATCAGTAGCCCCATCCAAGCATGGTTCAAACAAGGATAACTAATTTCAAATAGCAAGGATAGAAAATCTTAAATGGATTAACCTGCCTTTGGATGTGTGTAATATAAATTCCTAACAATTGATATTGATGGGCCACATCTGAATTGAAATAATGACCGGCAAGAAGATCCCAAACTTCCTTTGCCATATTAGAAACACCAAACTAGATCGGATAGATAGGATTGAAGTGTTTTGAATCATACGAGAATATGATGATTTAATTCCATTCTTCCAAAGGATCCACAAATTTAGCTTCAGTTTCTCAGAAATTTTATTAAGCGCACAAATATCTTTGGTAACATAACTCCAAAGCTGGTGTGCTTTCAAGAAGCTTCATATTTCTTAAACCCATAAAATATAATCTAAACGGGTATCAAGGGATCCAATTTATACATGATAGTCACTTTACCAGTATAAAACCAGCAGAATCTAGTATGTCGAGAGTAGATAGGACAAAACAAGGCCAAAATGAATTCAGGATGTCGAAATACCTCAAAAATTGGGCGGAAAACGCCAAAAACCGGTCAAAAAACAATCAAACCAATAAAAAATGCGATGGAACCAGGCGGTCGGTCTTACCTGAACCAGTCAATGGTAAAAAATCAGAGATGACATGGCGCTGATGTAGTGGATGACATCAGCACCGTGAAGGACCGCTGCGCTTGCAAGCAAGCATCTCGATCCAGTCGCGTGAGATGGTGGCGCGTGGAGGCGTGTTTAGCGATTGTTGACGATGAAACTTCCCAAGCTGCCTCGATAAAAAGGCGGCAAGTCATTGGTTGGTTTTTTTTTTTATTTTTTATAAATAGGCGGTAGAAGGCGTCCAAATCACCATCGAACAGTGGTGAGCTCCCTAGGTCTGAGAAGGGGCGATGTGTGTGGCAGAATTTGGCATCCATGGGTGATTTGGCGGAAGTGTGCCAAGCAACAACTAAAAGCTTTGATCTTGGCAGAAAACTTGGAATGACATAGTTGGTGTGGCTGGCATCGTGACAGCTACCATGTAATAAACTCGCTAAATGGAATAAAACTTAAAATCAAATTAAAAAATTAAAAATAGTAAATAAAATAAAAAATGTAAAAAATTTATAATTTGTTTTAAATAATTTCACCAAAAAGTATATATTTTGTAAAAAATATTATAAATGAAGAGTACAAGCCTTCCCTTATATATGGGGTGAGAACTTAGAAGGCAATTAGGTTTTAATTATAATTAATGTAAACTACAATTAACCTAATCTCAAATAGATACATTTAACAACTCTTTCCTTTTCTTTTTCTCTTTCTAACTCGGGTGTGGAGGGAAGTTGGAGTAATTCCTCAAAGTACGAGAATGAGATAAAGTTTGAAAAATTAGTTTTTCAAAATGATTTTAGTGGGCCAAACAAATAAAAATTTGCCATTGCAGCTAGTGCCGGTCGTTTACAATTTAAAGTTTGGCTGGTTTTTTTCTTTTATCGAGAAGGTTTGATTGGTTTAAGAGTAAAAATACATTGATCCATTTTGTTGTAAATGAGAGGAAAGTATAGTATATTATCACAGCCTCAAAGGTTGGATTGTTAATAGAAGCTTACCTTAAGTGATATGGAGTCCCACTAGTCATAGGTAAAGGTGTTAGAAACGAACTAAAATCAATATGATTTGAACCAAATTTTTATGTATTTTCAATTTAGTAGAAATTTTGATTTGGATAATGAAAAAATAACTAATTTTTTATTCTAATTCAAATAATTTCGATTAACAAAACCGAATTGAAAATTGCCAATTTTCTTAATATTACAATTTATATAATTTATCTCATTTTCCACTAAATTTCTTTTTAAAATTTCAAAAATAAAATAGAAAACCGAACCATGAACTAAACTGACTTTTCTATTAGGGTTATATTTGATTCGGGATGTGGTTCGGTTTAAGGTTAATGCACAACTAAATGGTTCGATTCGGTTTGGTTTTTTGAAAATCTAAATCAAATTGAACCGTTGATGTCCTTAGTAACAGGTATGTAGCCCCTCTGTCATTCATCATCCTCATGATAATTTGATTCATTTGGAATGTGAGTTTGATCGAGCCATGGTGTAGGATCATCACGACCCTAGTCCTACTAGCACAATAGCGTAATGGCAACGACAAAGTCTTTTAGATGAGTAGCACAAACATTTTATCATGAATGTGAAACTCTAATGACAATGTTTATGGGGATTTTATTGACACATGAATTTTTGGTTAACAATTTAGGCAATTTTTACGCAAAGAAAATAAAAAAATGTATATAAATAAAACGAAAATAAATAAAAAATGGGCTTACTTAGTCTAGTCTGCGCAGCCCACAAAAGCTGTCTCTGGACCAGTGTCGGCTTAAATCCTCCAAAATCATAAATGGTTTAATTGATAGAAAAGAACCCATCACATAAACAAGCCTAGAAACCGGGCTAATCCGGATTTTGTGTTAATAAGGCTATGCTTATTTCGTAAAAAATGAATAATTCGAAATATATTTTCTTAAAAATAATCGTTTGAATTAATTAGTTAATGAAAAATATTTTTATTATTGATAATTTATGTATCAATATTTTTCGTGACCAGTGAACTTTTAATTCATTTTCATAAGTAATATAGGATCGGTTTAAGTAAAATATTTTTCAAATAATTTATTTTTCGCAAATTAAATAGAGCCCAAAACCCGTTAAAGACGTATGGCCCATGAAGTAAGAAAGCCCAGGCCTCTTCATCTCTCTTTTCTCCCCTGTGGCCTGTGGGTCACCGAAGTCGAAAGAGATCTCCCAGCCGAAAGTTGAAATCACAGAATCGAAAAATTCGTTCTAAGCTTCTTCTTCGCGAACGCCGGTCGACTGCGACGCTGCCCCCAAGATCTCGATCCTCTATTCCATTGCCGTTCGCGGCCAAAGACAGCCCCTAGGTATTTACATCATTGCTTTGTTTATCGACTCTTCGAACATGACTCCGTGTTCTGTTTTCGAACTGATCACCAAGTGTTCGTTAAAATGCCTGAACGAAATTCGGAATACAATTTCGAGAAGCATTCTTATGATTTATTGTTTGGAATAATCGTTGTGTAATACACCTGTTGGACTCATTTACAGCGTCTCTGTTTCTAGTGATTTTAGACTATGGCTGAGACCTCCACATGCCATGACTACTTTGATTTGTTGTTCAAATCCATCCATATTTGTTGTCTCTGATCCTGATATTCTGCCATGTACAGATTCACGCTAATCAATTATCTAGACGAGCAAAGTATGTCAACTTACACCACAAGTAACGTATACCCAAGGGGTCATGAATTCGTTTTGGCATCTAACTAGTTATGTCACCCAATTTAGATTATTCTTGCTGGTCACTATTCTCTTGCTTGGCTGATTGGTGTTGTAGTGCATTAATGATGCTTGATAATTTTGTGCTTCTGAATTTGATTACACTAGTGAATTTCATTGAGCTGTCCTGTGGGCTAATTGAGGATCTGTCAATTGCACTGATTGCTATTCGTCATAGTGGCTAGGGAAGCTTTCGTGTTGATATGATAGGAGGCAGATGCGCCTACTGTGTTGCATTATAATGTGATTTTGTCTCGAGATAATATGAAGGTAGAACCATTTGTTTTGCAAAATACATGGACTGGTGAATTCTGACCAGGGTAAAGAGGATAGATGTCTTACTCTTGGATCTGTTGATAGCCTGGAAGGTCTTACCTTAGACGGATTAGTTCTTTGCCATGAACTAACATTAAAAAGTATGAGTAAAGAATAGAAGCAGAGAGCAGTGAGGTGTTTGGTGAGCAGATATGCGTGTACGAAGTGAGTATTTTTTTATTTTTGAGCTAAATTTTCATTGTGCCATGTTGCCATCTTCTCTGCTTGCTATTCATGCTTTGAGATTGTAAAAAATATGAGTCCTTTCATTGGTGGTAAATTGGTCGTTCATCCTCAAAAGATAAAGAAAAAGAGATATGAAATAAATAAAAAATGGTAAGAAATTACTAGTTTTGATTAGGGAATTGAGTCTTAAGAATGGGTTTAGTCCATATTCAATTAGTTCATATTCATTTAGTATAGGAAGTTATTTTAGGGTAAAATGAATTTAGTTAGCTTTCTTTAAATGAAATACAAATTGAAATAAAAAATTGAATTATAGAAAATGTCAACAAATAAATGAAAAAATAAAAAGATAAAAAATATTTAGACTTTATATTAGGTTTATCTTTAAGTAGTAGTTCTTTTAGTCTTTGATTTCATTAGTTAGAGTTTAAATAGCTAATTTCTCCTAGCCAAACTTAGACCTCAGTTTGTGATTCTTTTAAATTTTTTTATATGTTGTGATTTGCTTTTTATAATTGAATCGTTAGGTTACATTATAGAACCATAGAAAAACACAAAAAACATCGCATGAGCACTTAGCATAAGAGAAAAGGTTCATAATTTTGAAAAAGATCGTGTGGACACCTTAGTTGACAAATAATCAAATTTAGGTACCGGAAGGGCACTAATTAGAAATCTAGTGTAATCAAACCCTAGATATACTTGTTGACACCTAAATTTTGACCTAACGTGTGGCTATACTTGCAGGCTGACTCACAAGAAGGATACATTTGGAAAATATGTTTAGCCTAATAAGGGACCATGAACCTTGCCCATAATATGAGGAAGGGGACAGATAAATTGCACACGTAAGGATAGAAAATTCGGAAGGAAATCAATTGGAATCCTCGAGGAATTCATGGGATAAGACGGATGAAATGGAGGGAAGAAAACGAAAACATTTGTGGCAAGTGTGGGCTATGGAAACTTACAAAAGGAAGCTAATGAGCTGGAAAATAAGAGGGGATCAATCTAATTGGCTATGCAAGGAAGGTGGGAATTCCGATCAGCCATTCTTGTTCGAATTTTGGTAAATGAGGATCTAAATTTCTGATTAAGAATCAAGAGCCAAGATATCGGGTGAACGGGAAGGCAGGAAATTCGACAAAAGAAGGAATCAAGACGTGAAATAGGAAAGATTGAGCTGGCCACCAAATCGCGTACCAATTTGCAAACCATGAATTAAGGCAATGAGAAAAGGAAACTCAAAAATTGCCCGTAGAAAGAGACGCTCGGGGCCATTATAAAAGGAGGGGAGAAGAGCACGAGAGGATAATCAATTTTCTCATCACCACAAGAAGCTCTCTCATGACTTCACAATGTTATGGTGCCTTGCATACATCACAACGCAGTCCTTTTCTTAAGTCCTTGGTCTTCAAATGAGTCTCCAATAGCAGCTACAAAAGCTCTATCCTCATTGAAGATCTCCATCGTTGATCATTGCTATTGTCCACTGCTGGTTCGCTGTTGGTCGTTGCTGTTTTGCTGCTGGTTGCTGCTGGTTTCGTTGCTGTTTTGCTGCTGGTTTGCTGCTGTTCTCTGCTGATGTGCTGCTGTTCGTTGCTGTTTTGCTGCTGGTCGCTGCTGTTTTGCTGACGTTCATTGCTGTTCTTGTGCGTCGTTGTTGCTACATTGCTGCTGGCGATTGCTGCTACATCCCTTTAGGTGCTTCTTATAATATTGTGCTTTCGGTTTGTGCCAATCTCTCTTAGTTTGCTCAAACTAAGAAACCTTATGATAATGATAATATCATTTTTTTTTAAATATGTTCAGGTTCATATTTTTTTCATGATCATGATCGTTTGATGTTATTTTATTGTTTGCTCAATTGCTTGGTCATATTTTACACGTTAATGGTGTAGTATTACAAAATCCAGCAAAGGTTGTATGCAAAAACATTTTTTTAAAAAATAAGGAGAAAATGTACAAGTCTCCGAACTCATGATTTTTGGTTCGCAGAAGTAAAATGTACTCTCACATTTTACTTGGGTGTCTAATCGACCTAAAACCGATTAGTGGTGGCTCCAATAAGTAAGATAAATATCATGGTTGAATTGAGTACCAAGTTGCGATTGGTAGGACTTGGGAGAGTCCGTGCTAAGCACTGTGCTTAGTAATCCATCAACCTCCTTCAGGAGGGTTGCGACAGTACTTTCGTATCTCATTTGGCAATTAGCCGGTCCTTATATTCTAGTGGCGGCTTCTTGTTATAAAGAATTTTTGTAAGATTAATCAATTAAAATGAACTTTTCAACATTGTGCAAATTACTAATTTAGAAGGGCACGCGCCAATTGAGTATCGTTCATACTTAACTCAACATTACTTTTAAATCCACCTTTCCTCATTTGGGAGGATTGCAACAGGTCGCTGACGCTGGTCGACCATTCCTAAGGATACAACTAATTCGTCAAAAGACAGAAATGCTCTTGCCTCAAAAGACATTAGTGAATTACTATTGACCGGACCTTCTTCGCTGTCTATGTTTGTCCTCTCTGTTCAATAAGCCGCTCATAAAATGAACCGTTATGAATAATCTCAAGATTCTCAAAGGGCGTAAAACACCGCCAATTACCATCATAATGGGTTTATGATGTGGTCAACCTAATGAACTTAAGGCTGAAAGGAGTAGCTTTGGTTCTCAACGTATGAGCACAAATATGTGCAAGGGGCTGCATTTTGATTTCATTTTCATCTCCCATGGATCATTTGAAAGATTCTTTATCGCATGAAATTTGTTGTTGGCCAACTTGATTGGTTTGCTTCCATTGTCCAATTACTAATCTTTAATTTTTTATTTTTTATTTGGATAAGTATGTTACAAGTCCTAGAACTTGTTAGGAGAATAGAACTGAAACCCAAAACATTTAAATAGTACAATCAAATCCTAAACTTTTCAAATTAGTGCAATGAAATTCTCCCGTTAATTCCGTCAAATTTGGCTAATAAAAAATGCTGACATGATATTTTATGTAGACATGGTTTTTTTTTTTTTTTAATCTCTTACATACCTTATGATTGACTAAAGTAATAAAACGATGTTTTGGATCAAATCTTAATTTTTCTACACACAAAACTTATTTAAATTAGATTAAAAAAAGTTCAAAAGTTTTTCAAAGAAGAAACAAACTATAAAAGCAAAAAACTAAAATGAGATGTTTACAGGTGGGAGAGCCTCTGCCTATGGGCCATCCCATCACCAGAAAGGACCGGCAGGGTGTCGATAATGATTGCCGGCCCTCCTTGAGGCGCCGGCATTTGCTGATGCAGCCCAGCCTTTCCAATGATGGCGCAGAGGTTCACAGACGGAGTCCCGCAAGTTTTTTTTTCCCTTTTTTGGTTTTTGTTTTTACTTTTAGCCTTTTTTCTTTTTTTTAGTTTGTCTTTTTGCTTTTGGAAAAGTAAAAATTTTGTGTTAAAAAACTAAGGAATCGTACCAAAACGACATTGTTAATACTTTATTAAATCTTAACGACATCAAACACAACCTAGGAAGAAATAATTAAAAAAAAAAACACATCATCATTTCCCATTAGTCATATTGAATTGAGTTAATGAAAGATTTAATTAATTAATTTGTCAACATTTATGATTTGATTACACTTTCAAGAAGTTTAAACTCAATTGCACTTTTCTGAGGAATTTTTAGTACTTGTAGTGCACTTCACCCATTTTTTTTTTTTAAATTCTTGCATTTTGCACTTTTTAGACCAATATTCAAATATAGATCTTGTCAAAAGGAAAAAAAATGTCGCGTAGAGAGAGAAAATGGCTAGGACTTAGAAAAGCTTTCAGGAAGATAGAAGAGGAGATTACTTGTCAGTGCATGAAGGTCTGCAGATGGTTCTCTCGCTGCACACTGTGATTCATCGCTATGACACCTAAGGGTAGGCAAATGCATCTTTCACGCGGGGTTCGTAAACTCCTCTTCGCTTTTTCCTTTTGTTGGGTTTTCGCTTCATGGGAAGTAGATCATGGGAAGCAGGATATCTGATAACAATGGGCTTTGGGGACGATCATTCGCCAACGAAGATTGGAAGGTGAAGCTCTTTGAAGATAAGTTTTAACAGTATCTCAACCGTCTGTCAAATGAAGATCAAATGCGACTACTAATCTGTTGGAAGGTCGAACATATGCCGCTTGAACCTAAGCTCTTAGCCTTAAGAAAGAACCAATTTGGGGAATGAAGCGGTGACGATGGAAGATCAAGCCCACGGCTGATCGTTTTGATCAATAAACTTGATCCGACAGTTTGAAATAACTGAAGTCCTGCCTACTCAGAGGAATATAATTCGTTTGATGCTAGGCAGGAAAGATTCAGATGGAAAATTTTTCATGGTGTTTATGTTGGCTGTAATATCTGACTGAATGAAAAGGCATAGACTTTGACTTGGTCAAAATTTAGGCCCAAATGAAAAAGAAAAGGAAAAGGAAAAGTAAAAGTAAAAGTAAAAGATATTTAAGGGGACAAGGGGCATGCAGAACAAAAAGCAAGGAGAAGAAAAGAAAATTGGCTAATCTATATTCACATTTTTACACACTTCTTGTCAATGTTCAATATCAATATAGTTTTTGTGTATTAAGTGAGGCGACAAATCCTCCCCAAAAATCCATTTGAAGAAAAATATGAATTTATAAATGTGGTGAAATGCATGTTAGTGAAAGAAATGTTGATTTTGCAAAGCAGTACTCCCCATGAATAATAATACCGCAGGGACGCCCTTTTTGTGTGACTGGAGTCTCAATTGGTTGTTTGTCTATGTATCCCATACGGTTTCATATGCATATTAGTATCGCAGAAGCCAAAGGATTGAGGAGAATGAAATGAAAGAAACCTGACTTAAAGAAAAAAGGAAAGTATTTCATATCTAGACATATTTGACTTAAGCCGGTGATAACAAATCCTCTCTCTTTATCCAAAATTTCCTCAGCAGAGTAAGATCCCTAAAGGAGCAAATTCCCCCAATGGACCACAACCTATTTTGGAGCTCTTGCCAATGAACCTTTATCAGACAGAATCCTCTGATTTAACATATAAGGGGGTGTCGTTCCAAAATTAGTTCAACTGAGAATGGAAATGACTTGTTCCATCTCTCATTTTGCAGATTAAGTAGTGTTTTTGATCATAGTGACACCATCTCTTACCAAGAAAACACGATGAGGCTGAGTCACCCAATTAGGCGCAAAATGGTGTATGTCATTCCTAATTGAGTCCATTTAGAATATGGAAATAAGATGTCCTATTTCCTTTCTTGCAGGTGATAAAACGGACCAAGTTGCCTAGTGGGCAACATTTCTCACCCATGATGTAGTTTTAGGCTAAGTAGCACCGACACTGATATGTGACATGATACAACATGACACGCCGCCATGTTGTTTCTTAAAAAATAAAGAATTCCGACATGTTGGGACACGTTGTATATTAAATGTATATTTTTATATATACATGATAAATTATCATTTTGATAATTATTTCAATCAAATTAATTTGTTCAAATTCACAAATAAAATTATAATAAAAGAGTTTAAAATGAATTACATTAAAAATATTAATCCATTATTTGTTAATATTATTCATTATTTCAATTTGAAAAATTCAATTCCATTCCAATAATCCATAAAACTTGGAGGGAAAGAAAAAGCAATTCACATTTTGGACTCGCATGTTAGAGCATAATGAAAAAGAAGAAAAATATAAACTTGGCGGATGAATTATGTGTCACAAGAAGTGAGTAAAAAAGAAGAAGAGAAGACTAAGTTTCCTTCTATCCCATTTATTATTTTTAAATTTTTTACATATTTATATTTTGATCCCTCAATTATTGAAACTTTTTAAAATTGATTCCTTATGTGTTGGAATTCCCAACTCAAGCATCGGAGAGTGTCGGGAAGAATTGACCAAATATTGGATTTTCCGACACATGTTGATTGAGTGTCGAAGAGTATCGAACACGTGTAGAAGTGTTCACCACGATATGAAGGCTTTTGGAGAGTATCAGTGCTTCCTAGGTTTTAGGGCCTATTTAATAACTATCCCATTTTTCTATTTTTCAGTTCTTTTGTTCTTTGGAAGAACATAAATTTGTTTGGTAAAGTCGGCTAATTTTTTTATTCCTTGGAATAAAAAAGTGCCTAGGGAATAGATTTGGAACAAAAACAACAAGTTAAAAAAATACTTTTTGTTTCCAAGAACAGAAATGGAAAAAAACTATTTTTGAATAGAAATTATTTTAAAAAACAGAAATATTATCAAATACACCCTGAAACCCTACATGTTTCTTTCGAATGGCAACAGTTTGCAGACTTTTCACTCTCTTCTATCCGTTCTTAAGTCCTAAGTGTGGAACCATAGTCTCCAAAGTCCTAGATGAGTAACCTCAGGCATTTGAAGTCTTGGGTGTAGAAACCTTGGGCAATAAAGACCTAGGTGAGTAACTTAGGCGTCTCATGACCTTTGTTCAGAAAATTAGGCATTTCAAGTCTCGTGTGAAACTATAGGCATCTTATGTCCTAAGTGTGGAATTATAGGCATCTTCAATCCTAAGTATGGAGCTTTAGGCATCTTAAGTCCTAGGTGAGTAACCATAGGCATTTTTAAGTCCTAGATGGATCGTGTTAGTCATTCTAGATCTTGAGTGAAATACCTCTGGAACTTCCAAGCTTTAGGGCTACGAGCGTAGATGGACATGAGAAGAAATTCAAATGAAGGGTAGCATGGTATATGTTCCAATCTAACCATTAAAACTCTCTCTAACATGTGTCACATGTTCTCCATAGGTTCATTCAGACGTTTTGTTACCAAATGGCAATGATGGAGAATGACATTGCATAGATTCCAATTTATTAGTCGCCAATCATTTTCCAACATGTTTTGTTGTCATTCCTGATAGGAAATGTCAAACTCCCAAGAAGGCGAATTCAAATGATAGGTAGTGTTGTGTCAATTTCAAATTTTCAATCCCCCAGATTCATGCCCTAACACATGCTTTCCTATTATTCACAAGGTTAGCAAGTCGTCGTGCCATATGTAAATACCCTTTCCCCTTAAAACAAGTGAAAGTCAAATGAAGAGTTTTTATCACAAAGAAAAATTTTGGAGTCGTTAAGCTGTCATGACCCTCCCAGCATGATCCAAGGAAGATAGGTTTAGAGGTAATGCTGAGTTGGGGAACAATGGTCTGCAACCAGCGCAAGTTCTCCTAAACCCCCACCTCACATTATTATGATCGAAATTGATTTATCCATGAAATCCAACCTAAATAGGAGTCCTTGTGCCTATATTTCTAGTTACACCTAAAGTGAGATATCCTTCTATCCCTCATTTAGCTCCTAGCCGACCTCAATAGACTAATGGCAACTCCTATTTGGGATGGCCTTCAAAGATAGATCGATATCAATTATAATATCCCTGTCGCAAGAGGTAGCGATTTGGGAGAATCCATGCCGGTTGAAGACCGTGGATTACTTGGAAACTCATCTTCCCCAGATCGCATTGGGAGGGTCGCAACAAGTTGCTTACCCTGTTCATTCTTATGTCTTTGGGTTCTTCAACTAGCAGCTAGTAGGACGAGAGTAATGTTGACAAGATTCTAGTAGTTGGATTTTGGATATTGTTGGGTATTATGAATTGTGTATGTGTGATGATATATGTTGGGTGTAATTGAATTTAGAGATGTATATATATATTTTTTTTTTGGTGACCCAGGGAACCCCCGCACGGCCGGCAGCCGGGTGGTAAACCCTGGGGCCAATGGGAGCTAGCCACCACACTCCCACCAGCAGGTTAAGTCACCAAGTGCCTCCCCCAAGTTTCGAACTCCTCCCCTTGAAGCGCAAGGGTCACAGGAGCCTAACCAGCGGAGCCACCGCAGCGGGTGTATATATATCATCTTCGATAAATCTGATCCTATAACCAACTCCTTGTTTTATCGAATGTATAGATGTATATATACTTTGATAGCAAATTTAAGTTGGTTTTGTTTTAAGCTACGTCCTCTGGGTAAGAATCCGGTCGTATGATTGCCTATTTTTGTTGGAATTGGGGGTGTGACATTGGCTATAGGGATGGTGGTTGCTATGGAGGGCGTGATGGCTATGAGATATGTGAAATATGAGGGAGTTGTGATGGAGACAACGAAGTTGGTGATTGTTACCGTCAAGATCGTGTTGGGAATTGCAAAAGGCGCGATAAATTTGATGAATTTCGCTGAGGTACAAATTCTTAGTTCCGATGGATATTTTACTGCATGGGAAGTTATTGGTTGGCTTGGAAACCAGATTAATATATATATTACAAGGATACCCTAGAAATTGAAGGGCAGAGCTTTCTTAAGGTGGGATAAATTGAAGGAGCAATGTTTCAAGGAAGGAAAATCACCTGTCATGACTTGGTAGAAGATGCGCAGGTTCTCATAATGTTGATTTTTGCCTATGGATAACAAGGAATATTTGTTCGTTCAGCAAGATACGGACCCCAGGAGTGCCATAACTTGGCACGGAGGGACACTTAAGTGCCATAACTTACAAACAGCACACTTAAGTGACAAAATCGGAGCAAAATGGATCACTTAAATGCCAACGGCGAGAAAATACGGCCAAATTGCCACGTGTCCATTTTCCGGCGACTTCATTTCTTGACGGAGCATTTTTTTCACGTGTTAATTTTAATAAAAAAATTTGTCCACGTCAGATTTTAAAAAAATTAAAATCGATTTTATTAAAAAAAAAAAAAAGGAAGAAGAAGGAGGGGATCGGCGAGGGCTGCACCGCCATCGCCGCCCCACCCTCGCCGGGAAGGGCCGGCGACGGTGGGGAGGGTCGGCCGGGGCCGCCGACCCGCGCCAAATCGGGCGAGAGCTTGCGGGCCCTCGCCGCAAGCCGGCCGGGGCCCGGCGACCTCGGCCGACCCTCCCCACCATCGTCGGCCCTTCCCGGCGAGGGTGGGGCGGCGACGGCAGCGGCGACGAGGGCTGCACAGCCCTCGCCGATCCCCTCCTTCTTCTTCCTTTTTTTTTTTTTTATAAAAAAAATCGATTTTATAATAATATTTTTTATTATTTAATATTGTTTAATTAATAAATTTTTATAAATCCACGTCAGCCAAAACGATGTCGTTTTGGCTGATTTTTCACTGATTTAGTGTTTTCGGCGAGCCACGTAGGCAAGAAAATTAATAAAAAAATGCCACATAGGATTTCCGGCAAGGTTTCGACCGCTTGACACTTAAGTGATCTATTTTTTTTGAAAAGTGGCACTTAAGTGTACCGTTTTGTAAGTTATGGCACTTAAGTGTCCCTTTGTGCCAAGTTGTGGCACTCCCGCTGTACTTATGTCGCAGGTTCTCATAATGTTGATTTTTGCCTATGGATAACAAGGAATATTTGTTCGTTCAGCAAGATCAAAGGTATGTACAGTGGGAAAGAGCTGGTGACTGCGAGGCTCGTTTTACAGAATTTCCAAGATCATGCATATCCATTTTTTATTATGGTTTGAAAAACCTCTTGTCACTCTTCTTTTCGACTATAAACGATGGAATCGTCCATTACGATATATAAAAAACAATCAATTTGAAAATGCTGTAAGAAATGAAGTGTCACAATTTTTTTTTTTACATGTCGAAACAATGAAAAGAAAGAATATCTTTTATGTATCCCCCAGTTTGTCAACTTTTTTGGAAATGATACAAAGGAAATTTTCTTTGTTGACAAGAGAAAAACTACCCTATGATGAATTGTATGATCATTGGATTTATACCAATGAACAAAAAAAGAAAAATTTGAGCAAAAAAATTAAAAATCGAATGGAAGCTCTAAATAAAGGATCCATTTGAAAAAAGAACTAGATTGGGTAGTGATGAAAATAAAAAAGAATACTTGCCTAAAATATCTGATCCTTTTTTGAATTGGCCCCGTCGTAGAAGGGTCACATTTTTTTTTCATCCCCAATCCTAAATAAAATTTCCATAAAAAATTACATCGAGACAGGTTGGATAAATAATATTCATGGTATACTTTTTACTACCGATCAGGAAAAATTTGAAAGACAAATAGATACATTTGATAGAAATTCATTATCAACAGAAAAAAAAAAACTTTCTTAATTTCCATTTTTAAAAACCGAACAAAGAAGAATTCATTTCGAAGATCAAATAAAAATTTTGAAAATTTTCTTCAACGCAGTTATAAGTGAGCCCAAGACTAAAAGAATTAAAAAAAATCTACTGGAATAAAAGAAATAAGTAAAAAAGTTCCTCCACGGTCACATGGTCATACAAATTAATCAACAATTCGAAACAACAGGAGGGAGAAAACGAAGAAAACGTGGCAGAGGATCATCAGATTCATTCCAGAATGCATGTTTCCAGTTGTTCTTCCAATTTTCATTTGAAATGGTAGATGATTTTGAACTCAAACATTCGTTTCAAGTTAGTGATGATTTTTGCGATAGCGGAGAGATTGAAACGGATCCAAATCATGAAGTCAGGTTTCTTGTGATAAAAAATAAGTTATTGAAGGAGGAAAGCTAGGATTTCTAGGAATGTTTTTTTCTTTGTCGACATAGTTATTCATTGATAATATTAGGGAAAAGGAGAGCCCATAGAGAGGACATCATTATACAAAGAGATAAAAAAGGACCTAAGGGGTAGGAGATAGTCATTGACTTGGCAAGGCTTTTTTCCTATGGCCTTTAGCTATCCAATCGAAAATCAAATTGAGTTGTCTAAAACAGCAGGCTACCCATACATTCGAAAAGTGGGCCAGTAGCTTGCTACGCTTAATTGTCCGAATCCTTCTTATTTTAGTTAGGTTTAAGTTTAACGAGAATAATACATATATTGAATCCTATATCAATGATATTCTTTTTCTTTCTTTCTCTCAACCTTCCCTTTATCTGCATACTTTTTTTTTATATCAGAATTAGATTGATTTTTTTTTTTTGTTTATGTAAGAAAGATTTCAGTTGCTACAATGATATGACCAATATATCATATCTTGACTGCTTTTTTGTATCCAGATAATGTGAAATGATGAGTTGGTTATTAGTTCTATAGTTATTTCATATTTCCGAGTTACTCGACTTGAGTTTTGAGAATACAAATGATTTTTTTTTATAAAGAAAAAGAAGAATAAAAAAGTATTAAATAATCGTTGCTAAGCGCTCTTACTTTGCAAGTGAATTGATTTCAGCTCTTTAACCGCACTATTCTTATCTGATCGAAGTTATCTCCTTCAAACACAATTATTTTGTTCTGTCAGGACTGGTAGTATTGAAGAGAGAGGAGTAGAGCTATGGTTATTGTCTGCACAGCCGAAGACACTTGAACCATTCTTGCACATCCGTCAATGAGGACTCTTGACGAGTCACGATAGACAGCCGCAATGGAACCTTCCATGGAGAAAATATTAGGTGAGTTCAATATGCTACGTGGGATATACATGAAGCCATTTAGTGATCGACACGTGTTGATCCATGCCACATGAAAGATTATTTCAAATTTATTACAGACCCTCTCTCTCAATTCGAGCCCACATTCAAAATTTATTGCGTGCCCTCTCTCTCTCTCCTCGTTGAAATCGCTCCATTCTATTACGGACATAGGGAATGAGTTAGAGCAGCTAATAGGGCTTCAACAGGCGATGGTGGGGCTCAGGGAGGCGGTGGCGGAGGCAGCGGTGTCGTGGTTCATGAGCAGAGAGGCACTTTGCAATGGAGAGAGAGAAGAGTAGAGCAAAGGTCGCGAAGAGTAAGGAAGCGTGAATGGAGTAATTTATTTTACGTCTCCGTTGTAGCTGAAGGAAGTGATTTCAATAGGGAGAGAGAAGGCACGCAATAAAATTTTGAATGTGGGCCTGGGGAGGGAGAGAGAGAGACTTCTGTGTAGGCCGGATAGACACGTGTCTTTTGCCGAGTGATTTTATGTATAACTCACATGTCATATTAAACTTAAATAATATTTTCGCGATTGAGTTTGTGATACCCGAAACAGATGGATCTATCTAACAAATTTGGTTGGAATCTTTCCTCAAAGCAAGAGCTTTTGATTGATTCTGTTGATGTGATTCCAGGAGATTTGCCTTACGATCATATAAACCGGCATTTTGAAAACTGGATGTGGGAAAAGTGAGCGAACACAAGTCAGAACTCGTAAATACGCATGATCCGTAACAGAGAAAGACTCAATTTTCTGTTGATTCAAAGGGTAAGTTCATTACAAAGGAGAATAATACGAATTTACATGGTCTGAATTTCCTAATGATTCACCGGCAAAAGATAAATGGAAAGCTATTAAAAGTAAATAAAATCTCTTATAATGTTGTCTGGAATCTAAATACCCCCATCTCTAAAAACATTAACAAAACAGGGCAACTCGGGTAGGCTCTGAAGATTGTGGCATCCGGAGATTTGGAGTTCCCGGAGACGAGAAAGGCTGGAAATACTTGGAGGGAGGCCAGAAATCTGAGTATCGGACAGTTTCAGAATTGCCAGAGAAGACAATGTCCCAATGTCGCAGTCGATTCTCCCCTCTAATCTCTGACATAACGAGAAATCTATCTCTTCCAGCTTCTCCAAATTCAGTATAGCTTTGGAAACTCCTGTATGAAAGTACCCCTCATCCTAAGCACTTTCATGGCTTTCAAATCCTTGACTGAAGTAGGTAACTCCCGAATCACGGTGCCGGATAAATCCAGGGATTGCAGTGAGCTGAGGTTCCCTATTCCATCTGGAAGATTGATAGACTTCTGCAGTTCTTCAGAGACAGTATTTGCAGATTCTCCAGCGACTGGATGGACTCCTGGAGGGTACGGATTCTAGAGCCATCTAGAGCAAGGTATTGGAGAGACTTTAAGTGCCTGATCGAATTGGATATAGTAGTGAGGTGTGTACAATTGCGAGCGCTGAGAGTTTTGAGCTTTTTCATTAAACCTTCTTGGAAACCAATCCGAGAAATGGAAGTTCCATCAATCAGCAGCTCTTTCAATCTTTCCATGGGATCCATAGTTGGCCAATCATTGATGAGACTACATACCTTCACGTTCAAATAAACCAGCTCATACAGATTACAAAATGATGGATAAATAACTGCTAAATTAGAGCAATCTTCCGGAATAAGTCTTTCCAGCTTCAAAACTTTCAATTTTGTTGCCTGCAAGATAAATAGGATACAACAATAAACATGGAGTTCCTGAGAAACACGTCGTCAAAAGAAAAAATGCATGGAGATAGTGAATTCATTCCACACCTGATTAAGCAGGAGCCAACCGCTCCAGCCTTTGTCAACTTGACTACCCAACAAATCAAGAACCACCAAGTTTTGCACATTTAGAATTAGCGATTTATCGTAAAAAGCCCCGGGACATCCTTGCCATTCAAGCCACCTTAATCTCAAAAAATAATCCTGAAAGTTTCCTTGAATGTCAGCCCGATCCAGCTTGAGGAACCTCAATTTCTGTAATTTGTCAAATCTGTCATGTCTGATGCTGACCACGGATCTTTCAGCAAACTCCAGCCCAAGGGCTACAACTTTGTCAGTACCCTGTCAATCAAGCAAAAAAAAATGAACAAAAAAAATTGGAACAATAGCTGATCAATTGGCATCTAAAGAAAAACAGAAGTGCGCAGTGCTCGCAGAAGTCACCTTCCCTCTTGATAGTACATCCAATGCCTCTTTGAGGTTCCACAGCCTACTGCGCTGGCACGGTTCATCCTTGTTTTCACTCTTGACAATTTCCCGGCCAAAGTTCTTCAGTGTAGCATGCATGCGTAGTTCTTTATTCCCTTCAAATTCTACCAAAGACATGGCATGAAGAGATAGAATTGACATACAAGGAAAATACTCACAGTTATCCCACATGTAATGGGGGATTCTTTTGTCCATTCCGTTGAAGAAGCATGCTATATCAAGAAATATCTGCCGTGCTTCATCATCTAGGGTGGTATAGCTCTTGAAGAGGGCTTCTCGGACACTCTCATCAGGAGCTTTTTTCAAATGCATCAGTTTTTCCTTCCACACATTTTTGTCCTTTTAGAACAGAAACTTACTAACATTCTCGAGTGCCAAAGGAAGCCCGTCAGTAGCAGCAACGATATCTGTTGCCAGTTTCTTTAAATCCTCGGGGTGAGAATCCGTATTAAAAGCATGCTTACAGAACAATGTCAGAGCTTTATCTTCTTTCATCGATCCAAGGACGTAATTGTCTACACCATTGACTTTTTGAAGGACGTCACATCTTCGGGATGTCACAATGACCATTCTCCCCCGGCCCAACCAACCAAGCTCTCCGACTAATTCGCTGAGCTGATCACCATCCTTCACATCGTCAAGGAGAAGAAGGACCTTCATGTTGAGAAACCTTCTCTGAATTTGTGTCAGAGCATGGTCAGAACAATCGAACTTTTGGGCATTTCCCTTGTGGAGGTGGGAAATTAGTCGGTTTTGCACAGACACGATGCCGTGATCTTTAATTTCTTCTTGGAACTTTTCAAGAAAGCTACAGGCGTCAAACAGATGGTTAAGTTGATTATAGAGACATTTCGCCAGGACCGTCTTACCAATCCCGGGGATGCCATGTATTAATACCTTTCCACATGTGTCTCCAATTTTAACCGCTTTCCCATTGCGGTAGTCAACCTTCAGCTTTGCCATTATTTCTTGCACATGAGGATCGATTCCAACTAATTGTTTCGGCACAGTTAGGTCCCTCGTCTTCAGCTTCTGCTCAACTTCGTGGACAATTCGCTTTATGACTTCACCATGATTCCTGCCAAAATGTATATGGAATAAAAAGGACATGAAAGAGAAGGATTAAAAGCAGAAGAAAACCTATTTATGACTTCACCATGATTTCACCTCTATGTCATCGTTATAATAACGAATATATAATCGGATATAATTTGAAATTAGTTAATCTTAAAGCCAAAGTAGGTAAGATACATGAGAAAAAGTAATCTCAGAACAGAGCGCCTAATGGAAATTACTTTTCCTGATTTTGGTGGAGATGGTGTCCCGTCAAGCCTCCGATCCGTTGGAAAGCAGACTTCCAGGGAATAAGGAAACAGTCATCTCTGCCGCGCTTCTTGTGCTTATCCAAGGCCTTCTGGAAAGGGCCCGTGCAGTTGCGTACATCAGACGGGTCGACATAGTAAAAGATGGGGATGATGATGCGATTCTTATTGTCCATGCGCTTCACCATTTTGTCCAATTCCATGAGGCAGCTCTTGCTGGATGCGTAATCCTCGGAGATGACGGGTATTGATATCTTGGACTGCTCAATCGCCTGGATCAGCTGGAGGTTCATTTCTTTGCCCCTCTCCAGCTCTTCATCATCCCTGAAGACGCGAATCCCAACATCAGTCAAGCTGGTGTACAGGAAATTCACAAAGTTCCTGCGTGTGTCTGGCCCTCTAAAACTCAGGAACACTTGGTAGTCTGGTGGTGTAGACATTGATGAGAAAGGATTGGTAACGTGACTAATGTCCACTGTTTGTGTAACAGATCTCAACAAAAATGTGTAATGGCCCTCCGAAACTCAGGAACTCTTTTCTTGTGTTTTTTTGGTCCTAGAGGCGCAGGTACTTTGGAATGGACCATCCTCACACTTATATAGACCAGAGTCGACTCGGCTTTGGGAGAGCAAATCGACTGTTGACTGCTTGGTGGCAGTGGCGCTTTGGGATCCAATCTTTTTGGTTGGTTCTGTTCTGTATCCGGATTAGCCTCTGAACATTTCTTTCCCTCTTCTTATTCCCATGTTTTTCTTTTATTTTGATTTTTCCTTCCGAATGAGGAAACTACTTATAAGAAAAGGACAATAAAGTCCTCGGTTCGGATTATATAAGGTTTGGTTCACCGTAACAGTTCGGTTTGGTTTGGTTGGAGTTTCCTGAAAAACCTGAATCATAGGTTTGAGAGGATTTAGGCGGCCAGCATCTCGAGAAACCAAATGATGAGTCATCGTTGGAGGTGGAGTTGCCTGCATCCGACAATCTCTGTGGCGAGAGCGAGTTCATCTGTTCGGAATCTGCGCATTTTGACGGAGACGATGGAGAGTTCAACTCCAGCGCTGATGGATCCCGAGCGAAAAGTGTCTTAAGAGTATGATTCCACTGAGGAGCAACTTGATGTGCAGAGAGGCGATGGAGAGGCAATCGGAGAGGGCATGGAGGATTCGAGAAGCAATTTGCCTGAGAATAGGCGGAGCAGCGCAGAGGAGGCGTAGAGGATATGAAGAATAGGAAGAAGAGGAAAGAGAAGGGAGGTGAGGTTTCATAAGATTGTGTAAGTCGTTAAAATAAAGAAGGAAGATTGAAATAATCCGCACCAAATGAAAAAATTAGTTATTTTTTTTTAATTATTTGAATGGAAGATATGCGAAATTTCAATTTGGTTCGGTTCATTTGCAGTTTGAATCAGGTTTTTAACACTCCTAATTCTACGGCAGCTGGGGTGGCTTTCTTGAGACTCTTCCTGTGGGGCCACTTGGGTTTTGCCATTTTAAGTTTATTTTTATTTTGGTAGAAGTTTTAGTTTTGATATGCAAGTGGAGGCGTGGAACTAGAAAAAATAAGAAGAAGGAAAATCCAAATTATACCAAATTGAACTGGGTTTTCAGTTCAGATTATTTTTGGTTCAATTCAAAAAAATAACACATCTTAACGGTCTGATTCGATTTGGTTCGGTTTGGATTTTCTAAGAACCCAAATCAAATTGAACTGTTGATACCCCTTTATATAAGCCTTGTTTTACCAAATTTGCAAAATCAAGCAAAATCTACCACGCCTCCGACCCTCGGGAACACAACGATCCCCTTTCTCTCTTTCGGTCATTTGAATACGACGTTCCAAGACGCATCACCGACCATTCTTTTTATCTTTCAGTTAAGCGTATGCGGAAGTGCTAACTAATTCCCGTACAGCTTAACAATTTGGAATAGCCAAGAAAGTCAAACAGAAACACAATCGATAATGCCAACCATTCTTTTTAGAATATGAGCTTCATCTTGGGCTTGTGTACGCTGGGTTGGGTTCATCGCGGGCCGAGATGGCTGGGCCGAGAGCAAAATATTGGAAATGGGCTTTTCTATAAAAAATGAATTTTCGTGGGCTCTTTAAAAAAAAGAATTTCGTGGGCTTTTTTTAATCCCTAGTGATTTAGGGTCGGCCCAGTCTTTTGTGGCCCAACCCGGACTGACAATGTCCGAATTAGGTTAGCAGGGCCAGGTTTCCTGACCCGGTCCAAATTATCTTCTTTTTTTTAATAAAAAAAATCAGAAAAATCAAAAAAATATTAAAAATACTAAAAAATCATTAAAAAATCAAAATTTCAGAAAATTCATGGAGAATTCAGAAACCTGAAAATTTATAAAAAATTTCGAAAAAATTCGAAAATATTAAAATATTGAAAATTCCAAAAAAATTCAAAAATCCCAAAAATTCCAAGCTTGCTTTAGAGTTCCCTAAAAAGATTTTAAATAATTTTTGGACAATTCTCTCTTAAAAAGGTGTGGAAAAATCATCGGCCTAAGATTGTGCTTAAAATTGAACAAGCCTTCAACACTTTATCTCAAGGTCTTAATTATCCTCGGATGCAATTGCCCTTGATCGCACACTCACGATACGATGATTATAGTTTCCCCTTTTGTCTAATTAGGGTTGTTATTTATTTATCTCTTAATGCTAGGTGCTTATTTTCTCTTGCAATTTATCTAATGTTGCCTCATATTGCTGATTGTTAATTTGATGGTTGCGCACCCGCATGATCACCTCACATGTTAGTGGATAATTTTAAAATCAATCCAAACTGCCTGATAAAATTATTTTTGAAATTAACAAGATTAGGTACCGAAATGGCACTAATTGGTTAATTAGTATAATCAAGTCCCTGATTCCAGATTCTCTAGTTGCGTAGAAAGTGAGGTATACTCCCATGCCTTGCTTGGTTTCTAGCTGACCCCAATAGGCTAGTGATGACTCATCATTAGAAGATTTTTATAAACAC
The DNA here is from genome assembly GCA_014182845.1 of Corymbia calophylla. Lineage (NCBI taxonomy): Eukaryota > Viridiplantae > Streptophyta > Magnoliopsida > Myrtales > Myrtaceae > Corymbia > Corymbia calophylla. The sequence goes on along the minus strand of CM024697.1, from coordinate 46,646,228 downwards.
CCAATGTTACGCGAGGTATGGGCTTGATAGAGCTCACGTCTAATTATGGGTCTTGAATCCACCCTTTGGACAATACCCCTAAACCTATTTGTAGACTATTTCTTTCCCCCTCGGGACGGAAAAAATAGGTCGCAACAGCTTGGTGACTTCGCTAGGGACTTGGTTCTAGACCTTAGAGAACTCAGGCCAAAGTTAATATTGTTAAAAAAAAAATTTTGTTTGGCAGCGAAGATTCCAAGTACACCTCTAACATTAAAGGTGTTAAATGTTTTTGCAGAATGGGAGGTATAAGGGGAATCCCGACCTAACCGCAATCATGTTGGTTCAGTCTGATAATCCCATGACTCCATTTTGAGTTATCTAGAGTAGAAATCGATTCACATCTCATGTGCATGCCTATTGGATTGAAAAAAAGAAGAAAAAATCATCACCTACTGAAGTATGATTCCTTCTTTTACTTGTTCATTATCTATTAATTTATTTATTGAAACTTTCATTTTTGAAATTTGCGGAGATCAATCGAATGTCCTTGGTGCCAAAGGCATGTAATTGGAAAAATCGACAATTACTCTTCATAAGTGAACATTGAGTATCAATTTCAAATATCTCTGATCGACATCCGCACAATGGATGATTTTGTTAAATTTTCCAATCATAGGCTTAAAATTATATCTCGTCAAAAAGTTCTTCTAATTCATGATTATGTTTTGGGGAAAAAAATAAATAAATAAAAATTGAAATCATACTTTTAATCGAATTCTTTCCTTTTCACATTTTGGGATTGAAAGTCAAATCAAATTTTTTGTATAGATTTCTCATAATAAAATCATCTCATTTTCACAAGAGTGAAAGCACAAATCAGTCTTTCAAAATTAATGCCACATCTTGCATATGAAACTTTTGGGAATAAAGTCGACATTCGATTGATAGCTACGGATTGGTCTTTTAATGATGTTTCCTCTTATGATAAAATCTTGGCAAAATACCAAAATCCCGCAATAGGGACCATGGGGCATGTGCTGTTGTCTTGATTCTATTGTAAGAGGCGACATCATTGAAAGATCATTTTCTCATTCACATACTAACATTATTTCCTTCTTGCAGGATGCGAGTAACATTTACTCTTTGACATCTGCTTGACCATACAAATAAGTGGACTTTCAAACTCAGACGAGAATTGATATTTACACTCATCTATATAAGATTTTCTTGTATTTTATCATTGTTTTCATTCTTGTTAAGAATCATGTTTTTCATTTTGGGTTTCGATTACAGGCCTATCTGACACTTTTTGAAATCATGCAACTCACATTTTTTGGTAATGAAATCAATTTTAGGAAAATCATCATAAAAGCCAAAAAAAAGGGGCAAAAAAAAAAACAAAAAAATTTGAAGTGTTTCAAACAAACTTTTAGGGTTAAGCTTATGCCTTTAACTTTAAAATGTTTTAGAAAATGAGTTTTAAGAACTCGTGTAAGATTTTATCCATTCTCTTGATCACCTTTGTAGGTTGACCCTCAAAATGATACTTTGAGATGGTAAAATTGTAATCGTTCCAATGGGAATCTCTTGTACAATAGCTGACTCATTCATTTTTTTCTCTTCATTAATTAGGTAAAATGAAGAGCTCATTTGAGGTTGTCAATTACCTCATCTAAAGGACAAAAACATAGACCCCTGGAATTCGAGATGAACGCAACATGCGTGATCGTCAATGCAAATGCATAAGGGAGACACAAGTATTTGTGAGTTTCAACTTGATTAGCCTGGAAGACATATTTTCCTGGAGTTCCAAAGTGTAGGAGATGATTATGGATTAGGAGCAATTGAGGATTTAGACACGATGACTTCCAAGACTTCCATGCTATCTTTTACCTACAATCTGTTGGTTTCTCCTCTACTTGGAAGAATGTTGTTCAGCATAAATCCGATGCTCTTTTGAAACATTACCCAAAATGGGAAGCGACAAATCCCACCCACTGATCCGCCAGAGCACAAGATGAGAGACCGTCAGGACCATTTGTTGCAGTTGTATGAATAGAGAATTTGCACAAGGAGGACATGTTTGTTTTGGTTGTTGAAGATTGCAAAGTTCGGGAATGTTCACTTCTTTTGGGTTTTGGAATCAAATAAGGATTTTGGCCTTAAATGGAAAAGGAAAGTAACTTTGGACACTGTCAGCGCCTTTAGCCGAGTGGTATGCGGGGATGAAGCCACCTGGTCTGATCGGGAGTTCGAATCTCGAAAGCGATAGTGGCCGCGTAATAAAAAAAAAAGAAAAGAAAAAAAAAGGGGGGCAAACCAACTTTTTGCAACTTTCATTTTCATGCCCTTTCCCCCTCTCCATCAGCCGCTTCTCTCTCTCTCTCTCTCTCCCCTTCCCCATGCATGCATACATGCATGTTGCTGCCTTTCTCTCTCTCCCCCTCACTCGGTTCTGGTTTTGACCGAGCCAGCCGCCAGTGTTGCTACTCCAACCACCAACCGTTGTTGGCTGTCACCTGGACCGCCGTCCACCGTCCCCCAGCTAACCGGAGAGCCGTCCCCCAGCCGAACCGAGCTACTAGACGTCTCCTCCTCCTTTGTCCGCACAGACAGTGGGTCTCTGGCCAAGATCCAGTCGTCGCATCGTCCATCGCGACACCCCGGAGGTGCTAGTGCGACCGCCTCGTCGCCCCCGTCGCAGCGCGCCTTCGCTGTCATTTAACGGTCCATTGGATGAAGAATCGGCAGGTGGTGTGTTCTGAAAGAAGTAGATTGACCCTGACCTTATTTGTTTAATTGGCTCTATAGGAAGTTGCCCATAGTATGGCTCTGTTTGTGTAGGCTTCCTAAGGTCAATCAAAAGATGAATAGAATGGCACTATTGATTGTGTTTCTGTTTGATTTTCCTAGCTTTCTCAATTGTTAAGTTGTATGGGGATTAGTTATTACTTCTGCATGCGTTTAACTAAAAGATAAAAAGAATGGTCAGCGACGCATCCTAGGATGTCGCATTCAAATTACCGAAAGAGAAAAAAGGGGATTGTCGCGTGCTTAAGGGTCGGGGCGTGACTTCCCCGTCGAAGCAATCCACATTTTAGTCCCATAAAAAATCCACTTGTCAAACATGACAAAACCACATATGATGAGGTTATCTAGCTAAATGTGGAGAGGACTTGATGAATGGTAGTTCACTAGGCCAGCGTGATAGAGCAACAAATGTTGAAGGAGAGTCTGTCAAAGGGACTATGCCTCTCGCCAACGAGGCAATGATGGGGCAAGTCACTCAAAGCATTGTGATTCTCGCTTGTGAACCAAGATGAAGGAAAGTCCATAGATTCAGTATGAAAAAGGAGTATTGTTCCTAAATTAGTTCGATCCAAGTCAGGAATGCAAGTGACATGTCTGTCTATTGCAGAAAAAAGCACACACTAACATGGGAGCAATGCCTTCCATCAAAGAAGCATATTGAAGTTCAATTGTCCATTTTGATGCGATAGACGAGGCAAAGTATCCAAGGAACGATGCCCTCGAATGTCCAAACAGGGAGTACCCCTCTCTTTTCATCTTTGACACTTACTTAGGATTAGTGAATTCAATGACATCGGAATGGCCCATTTAAAAACAAATTTGAAAAACACTTTTAATGACTCACCTCTAAGTTTTGCAAACTTCCTGTTGATTAGATGCCTTTAAAAAAATAAAAAATAAATAAAAAACACAAACGTTGTATGCAATAAAGAAATGCTTTCCATGAATAAAATCAGGGCCACATCACCGATTTTTTTTCAAGCAATCCTAATCACTTTGATGATGCATTTCATGCATGTTAGGCGTACATTCTTTGCATGTATTTTTTTTTTTTTGAAGTTGACGAAAAATACTTACAAAAAGAAAGTCAATGAATGGCACTCTTGCATTGATCCTATTCACCCTTGATAATTTTTTCCTAACACGCTTTGTTGCCATTCTTGATAGGGTATGTTGATGCCCGAATAACAAAAGCATGTGAAGGGAAACGCTGGACATGTAAAGATAAATGCAAATGAAGATTTGGAGTTGCCAAATATCCAAAAGGGTGATGTTAGCACTTAAAGGATAAATGCGAGGTTGTCGTGTCGCCTCGTGGCAAGGCATGTTGATGCCCGAAGAACAAAAGCATGTGAAGAGAAACATTGGACATGTAAAGATAAATGTAAGTGAAGATTTGGAGTTGTCAAATATCCAAAAGGGTGATGTTAGCACTCAAAGAGTAAATGCGAGTGAGGGGTAGCGATGTATTGTTTCCAATCTTTAATTCCCTCAAGGTTCTTGCACTAACACATTCTTTTTTTATTGTTTACAGGGTTGTCGTGTCACCTCGTAGCAGGTAAGTACCCTTCTTCTCAAAATTAGAAGGAAAATGAATGAATAATTTCCATCTAAAAAAAAAAACTTTGGCGTTTTCCTAGAAAACAAACATAAAAAAATGGAAATTGAAAAAATTTTCCACAAAGTTTTTGAACATCTTTTTTTATCTCAAAATTGTCCATCCACTTGGTGGATCACTCATTTTGAATCAAAATTCCCCATGGAGATCAATCTACTTAGATGATTTTGACCAATTGAAATTGGGATGTTAATTGTGCCAAGCGAGAAACACTTAGAATGAGGAAAGGCAATTCATTTCCAAACACGTCCTTTAAACACTGTGAGAATCGAGCGAAAGAGAAAACCTATATCGTTTAAGGACAAAAGAGTCATTCGCGATCAGTACATGGACCAAGATGAAAAGAGGCATTTCTTTGCTTGATCTTACACACCACAAACAACCATAGTCAGCCCATTTGAGCTTTTTAATGTGGAGAAATCACAAAATATCCCTATCAAGAACCACCCCACAATGGGGCAAATTTGGAGGTTTCGGTTGACATCATATGGTGAGAAGACTGAAAAAGATTGCTTTGCTCTCACTTGCACAAATATTTTGTAGTAGCTTCAGGTGAGTTTTTATGGAAACTCGAAGCATCCCAAAATGAAGAAGAGCATTCATTCATCTACCTAAACACTTATGCCCTTTGCTTAGCCAAGTTAAGCCTGAACATTTATTTCTAAAGCCCGAATGGTGATTATCTCCTCCATTGGGGCAAGGCATATGATTTATCAAGGCAATTGGCATTTACATGAAGATGTGGAAAGTGTCTTGAAAGTCTTAAGAGCTCCAAAAATTTTCAATAAAAATTAGGGGACATGAAAAAGCAGTGTGCCTAGTAAAACCAAGGCCAATGCCCGATTTCAAAAAAAGTGAAAAAAAAGAACGAGGAAAGTCGCATATAAAAAAAGAGAGACTTTCTTGTGAAAGAAAAGTTGTCAAAGTCAAAATGTTTGCATTGAAAAAAATAATCATTGCAAATGCAAAAGCCATTAGATGAAAGAGTAAAGCTTTCATGTCAAGATGTTTAGCCAAAATACTTTCAAGATAAAGTTAGATTTCCAAAGTCAAGTGCCTTTGAAAAAATTGGATGAAATGGTAAAAATACCATAATGATCACCAACTCTCAAACCCCTATTCAAAGAAAATTCTAAGCCTTTTGAGCCTATAACCGAACCAACATTACAACCCTTTCTCGAAGTTTCTTCAGATTGTGATGACTCGAGTGAAAGTAAGGACTTCTCAAAGAAGCTACCGCTTAAAGAAGCGAGGGCAAAGTTGTCTTATCTCATAAAGTTGACTTGTAAACCTGGTGAAGATGTTGATTGATAACTATTTCACTGCATAGCCAATGTTGCTTATCCTTTGTTGAAACCTTGACCAAATCACATCATGACCCTTCTAAAAGATCTGTTAGATTGGTCAATATGTATTTACTGTGAATGATTCTCAAAGCTTTTGACATAGTTTATGTGAGATACCCTCAATGATTAATCATGCTTCTCACGTGAAGGGATGGGATTAAATAGCCATTTTCTCGAGAAGATATGAGAAGCCCTTTTTGACTAAGCCATTGTTTGGCATGTTTAATGAATCATTCTCATAAGTCAGGATCACTTTGATATTGACTTTTCTTCTAAAGGAATTTGAGAATTGATGATATCTTCCAAACTCAATGACAATTTTGCAATACCAACCAGTGTCTTATATTTACCAAATAATTGAATTAGCTCGATTTGCTCATGCAATCAATGCTTTCTCATCTTCAACATTTTTCTGAATTGTCTCTAATGACACTTTTTTCAAGTTGATCTTGTCTGGCTCCCCTAGTAAAATCATGTATTTTTCACACGGTTTGTGGTCTATCCTTAAATCACACGGTTTGTGGTCAACCCTTAAACCACACGGTTTGTGGTCAACCCTTAAACCACATGGTTTGTGGTCATCCAAAACCACTCAGTTTGTAATCTACCCTTAAATCACATAATTTGTGGTCTACCCTTAAACTACACGGTTTATGGTTTACCCTTAAACCATTTGGTTTGTGGTCTACCATTAAACCACACTGTTTGTGGTCATCCGAAACCACACGGTTTGTGGTCTATCCTTAAATTTTTTGGCCTACTCTTAAATCACACGGTTTGTGGTCTATTCTTAAATTTTTTGGTCTACCCTTAAACCACTCGATTTGTGGTCTACTCTTAAACCACTCGGTTTGTGATCTACCCTTAAACCACACGGTTTGTGATAATCTAAAACCACACGGTTTGTGGTCTACCCTTAAACCACACGGTTTGTGGTCTACCCTTAAATCACGGAGTTGATGGTCTTTCCTAAACCACACGGTTTGTGGGTTTATCGTTAAACCACGCTTATCATATCCGATCGGAACTCGTTTTTATACGATGAGACCTCATTCCTCGTCGAAACCTGTTTTTACACGGTGAGATTATCACATCCAGTCGAAACCCGTTTTTACACGGTGAGACTATCACATCCAATTGAAACTCGTTTTTACACTATGAGACTTTCACATCCAGTTGAAACCAATTTGTACACGGTGAGACTATCACATCCGGTCGAAACCCGTTTTTACACGGTGAGACTATCACATCCGGTCGAAATCCGTTTTTACACGGTGAGACTATCACATCCGGTCGAAACCCGTTTTTACACGGTGAGACTATCACATCCGGTCGAAATCCGTTTTTACACGGTGAGACTATCACATCCGGTCGAAACCCGTTTTTACACGGTGAGACTATCACATTCGGTCGAAACCCGTTTTTACATGGTAAGACTATCATATCCGGTCGAAACCCATTTTTATACGGTGAAACCTCCTATCCAATCGAAACCCATTTTTACACGATGAGATTATCATATCCAGTCGAAATCCGTTTTTACACGGTGAGACCTCTTTCTTAATCGAAACCCGTTTCAACACGGTGAGACTATCATATCCAGTCGAAATCCGTTTTTACACAGTAAGACCTCCCTTCTAGTTGGAACAAGTTACCATACAATAAGACTTTCCCATCTCGGTCGAGGGACGTTTTTTACAAAGTGAGATTATCTCTTCATATCATTTTTCTCATCCGCAACCCCTGATCGTCATAGTCCACGAACAAAATTTAGGTGTCTCTTGTCTTTGAAAGGAACCTCTTCAAGTTTGCATTCAAAGAGGGACAGCTGTTGACACTTAAATTTTGGTAATTTGTTTAAGTATTTATTAATTGTATTGGAAAATTAAGGATTAATTTCTAACCCTTTAGCAAAAAAAAATTTCATTAAAATTGCATTGCATATAGACATTGGGAGCACTTGCGTCATTAGTCTTAAAATTTATCAAAAAAACAATTTACAAAATTTTTTTTAAAAAAAGAAAAAATTCGGAAATTAAGAAAAAAAAAAGAAAAAAAGAGGGTCAGTCGGGCCGGGTTCGGACCAGCCTTGGGCTGGCCCGTTCCTCTTTTCCCTTTTCTTTTCTGCACAGGCCTAGCCCTTTTTTCCTTTTTTCCTTTTTTCCTTTCTCAGCCCGCCCGTTCGTCTTTTCTCTTCTTCTTCCCTTCTTCTCCCGCGCGTGGAAGAAGCTCCCTGCAAGAAAGAATATAAAAATGAAGCCAGGTCAGAGCAGCAGGACAGATGGAGAAAACAGGGCGAGCGTCTGACCAGAGTGGGTGGTCGGAGCGTTAGGTGGGGAAGAACAAAAAACCAAGGACGAATGAACGTGGGGGGAGAGGAGAGAAAATCGAGAGGAAAAAAGAAGAAGAAAGAGGGGGATAGAACAGAAAAACAGAAACGGAGAGAGATGGAAAGACAGGGATCCGAGGGAGAGAGAGGGATGGCTAACTGAGAAGGAGAAACCGGGGAGGAAACAAGTGAAAAAGCTTAAAGAGAGAGAGCTTGAACGAGTGTGAGAGCAAAAAACGGAGGGGCAAGAGCCGAGAGAGAGACCGGGAGAGAGTTTGAATGTGAGAGAGTGAACCGGACGGAGAAGACGAGCTCGAGGGAGCAGTTAGTCGTCGCCGAAGGCTCGTCCGCCCTACCCGCCGTTGTCCGCTGCAGCTCTTCCCTGAACGAGGTAGGTCCCTCTGAATCCCCGTTGTCCCATTTCTGGAAAATACCGGGCTGGAGCTCGTGGCTGACCAGCTCACGCAAGCTCCGGCCCTCATCGCCCTTGCATGTTGTTCCCACGTTTTTTGTATGTAATTTTCGAGACCCCTAAGGCACGCTCGAGGCTTGGTTGAGCCGAAAACCTTTGGATTTGGTAGTGCCTGTTACATGTTCGACAAAATGTCCCATAGAGAACCGAGAGGCAACCCATGTTTAAACTTGTCTTAATTCGTGTTTGTTCTTACAAACGTTAGACTGTGCCTGTCGTTTGTATTTCATTGTGATTCCATGAGATTTTCATGGAGTAAACATGTGTTCTTGAGTCGGCGAGGATTTTTATGTCGGAAAATGCTTTAGCCTTTGCCAGACTGAGGTGGCTGGTCGCACTCTGAGCAGGTCGGAGCGGGCAACTGGCGGACGGGACTGGAAGGTGCGCCGGTTGCTCCGACCGACGTTGTTGTTTGGGTGCATTTCGGAGAAAAGAAAAAAAAGAAAACGCAGAAGAGGAGATGGGGAAGCGTCGGGCGTGCATGGGGGTTGCATGGGGGAAAGTAATCTGCAGGGAAGAAGACAAAAAAAAATATAATAAAAAAAAAGAAAAAAAGAAAAACGAAAATGGCCAAATATAAAAATAAGACAAGAATATGAGCTTTGTCTTGGGCTTGTGTATACCGGGTTGGGTTCATTGCGGGCTAAGATGGCTGGGCCGAGAGCAAAAAATTGGGAATGGGCTTTTCTATAAAAAATGAATTTTCGTGGGCTTTTTTTAATCCCTAGTGATTTAGGATCGGCCCAGTCTTTTGTGGCCCAACTCGGACCGACAGGGTCCGAATTAGGTTAGCAGGGCCGGGTTTCCTGACCCGGTCTGAATTATCTTTTTTTTTTTAATAAAAAAACTCATAAAAATATCCAAAATTTCAGAAAATCAAAAATTATTAAAAATACTACAAAATCATAAAAAAATTGAAATTTCAGAAAATTCATGGAGAATTCAGAAACCTGAAAATTTATAAAAATTTTCAAAAAATATTTTTTTTTTAAATTCGAAAATATTAAAATATTGAAAATTCCAAAAAAGTTCAAAAATCCCAAAAATTCCAAGTTTGCTTTAGAGTTCCCTAAAAAGCTTTAAAATAATTATTGGACAATTCTCTCTTAAAAAGGTGTGGAAAAATCATCGACCTAAGATTGTGCTTAAAATTGAATAAACTCTCAAGGCTTTATCTTAATGTCTTAATTATCCTCGAATGTAATTACCTTGATCGCACGCTCATGATGCGATGATTATAGTTTCCCCTTTTGTCTAATTAGAGTTGTTATTTATTTATCTCTTAATGTTAGGTGTTTATTTTCTCTTGCAATTTATCTAATGTTGCTAATTGTTAGTTTGATGGTTGCGCACTCGCATGATCACCTCACATGTTAGTGGATAATTCTAAAATCAATACAAACTGCCTAACAAAATTCTTTTTGAAATAAATAAGATTAAGTACCGAAATGGCACTAAGTGGTTAATTAATATAATCAAGTCTCTGATCCTAGATTCTCTGGTTGCGTGGAAAGCGAGGTACACTCCCATGCCTTACTTGACTTCTAGCCGACCCCAATAGGCTAGTGGCAACTCCTCATTATAAGATTTTCATAAACACTCAATGTCACGCAGAGTATGGGCTTGGGAGAGCCCATGTCTAATTATGGGTCTTGGACGCACCCTTTGGACAATACCCCTAAATCTATTTGTAGACTATTTATTTCCCCCTCGAGACGGAAAAAATAGGTCGCGATAATCACACATGAGTAAGATCCTCCAAAAGGTCACAGTTTTGTGTAGTTACTCCAAATATTCATTTTGGGAATCTGGTCCGCATAAAATGAATCGGACCATTACATTGTATATGTTATTTTAAAAATATTCTCGCATCATATGTTCATTATATATATTGTCATAAACCTTATGGAGGGCGTGGATGCAAAATGTGATATCTTGAAACTTTAGTGGGTAGAACTTTGACATCTCGTGGAGAAAATTTAAGGCTATGTTCAGTTGTTTGAATTTCTAATTAGGATACGATTGGATGGGATGTGATAAAATATGAAACCCAAGGAATTTACTTATCATATCCACTATTTAGTGAATCGTAATAATAACACTAGATATTTCATATGCTATCTTGTCCATTATTCGGTATTACCAACATGTTAGTGTAAATGAACTTGAAAATGCACAAACTAAAATTGCAAAATCTCTCATAATTTACTACCAAATCTAGTATGATTATTCACTTTTGCGATTACGAAAAATCTAGTGCTTTGATTGTGACGGCCCAAGCAATGGTGCACAGGGAGGAGTCTACTGACGTGCGTAGGGAGAGGTGCGTCCTCTGTCCCATATCTCCTAGGAAGGGAGTTCTGGACTAGATTATAAGCATATGGGTTCTCTACTTGTACATACGCGTTTTACGCTTGTGCCGCTACGTAGCTCTGATGCGTATGTACATGGTGAGAACAAAACCATGAGGGGCCTATTGGCAAGATAGCCATGGAGGTGGGTCCTGTGCGGGGCGCCCAAATAGGACAATATATATGCTGGGCCCCTTTCCCAGATATACGCGTTTTCTGTGCCAAGCCTAGAGGAACAAAACTTTGTGGGCCTTGGCCCAAAGTAGACAATATGTGTATAGTGGTGGACCCAGGTCCTTACAAGTGGTATTAGAGCCGACTTCTGACTGCATGTGGGGCCACAGCGCGGACATTGTGCTTGAAGGGGGAGGGGGAGAGTGTGACAGCCAGTGACGGTGCGCGGGGAGGAGTCCCCAAACATGCGCAAGGAGAGGTGCATCTCTTGTCTCACATCGCCTAAGGAGGGAGTCCTGAACTAGCTTATAAGCATATGGGTTCTTTACTTCGTATGTACAATGTGAGAACAAAACTTTGAGGGGCTTGTTAGCAGGATGGCCGTGGAGGTGGGTCCTATGCATGGTGCCCAAAGAGGACAATATATATGCTGGGCCCTCTTCCCCAGATATACGCGTTTTCTGGGCGAAGCCCAGAAGAACAAAACTGTGCTGGCCTTGATCCAAAGCGGAGAATATGTGTACAGTGGTGGACCCAGATCCTTACATTGTGTGTCTCACTACTTTCGTCAAACTTTAACATAAACACAAAGTTACTAAAGAAAAGGAGTTTCGAATCTTGTTATGCTTTCATGGACTTTTAACGTGAACTAGAGAGTTACAGAAGGAGAAAAAAGTTTAGACTCTCCCATTGTTTTCATGGAGCTCTGGTTGAATTAATAAATTTAAGAGGAATCATGAAACTTCAATGCAGACTAGAGACACATAGGAGAAGGAGACGAAATTTCATTGCCCCTCATTCTTCGAAAATTAGAGAGATTATTTTTCAAATTTGAATTTCTTCATTTAAAGTCTAGGTTCCCCTTCTTCATTTTTATTTACTTATGCTTTATTATTTTTTTATTCCCTTCCATCATTTCTTAATAAAATTTATAAAATAATAAGCTAAACTATTATGCCTAAAATATGTAATAATATAGATACGTGACATATATATATATATATATATAGACAAAATATATATCAAAAAGTAGAAAGAAATTCAAATATATGAATAATAATAGAAATAAATGAAAACGAAAAAAAATTAATCTTATTTTTAATATTAGAATTCAAATAGCATATATTTAATTATTATTTTAGTTTTATTATTTATGAAGTTTGTTATTCGAGAAAAATACCTTTTATACTATAAATATAAGAAATCCTACTCATTTTTATACCACCTTACTTATGTGATAATTTTATCTAGACTATATTCCCTTATATCAGACTTTATCTTGTCCTGAATAGGAACTAAACACAAAATAGGATAAATATTATCTTATTATTATTTTTATCCAAACTACCCAACGTATAGATTGCGAAGATTTTTGTTATTGCCCGAAAGAGAACATTATGGATGCACTTGCGCACTGCGCGTGCTGGCTGATTTCTTCGTGATGATAAATTTCCATCTTGAAAAGATCAAGTAACCTACAGCGAAGATTCCAGGACTGTTACCTCAAATGGTCAATTGTTGGTCTTGGACTATGCAACGCATTATGATGGTTATCTCATTAATTCAGAATCTCTTCACTGGCGTCTACTGTCGATGCAAATGAAAACATCCATAAATGTTTTAAAAAATGCATAGTACATTTACTTTAAGTTCTAGCGCATGTTCACTTCCTTTATTGTCCTTAATTAAAAGTGTTGCGAAAAAAAAAAGGGATGCCAATGGATCTTGCAATTGAAGTCTAACGCAAGACGAATAAATTATCTGAAAAATGACACGAGAAATTTACATAATTCACTCTAAATACCGGTAACAAATTGACGTGGGATTTAGTTTAACGAGTACACTTGTTCACTTTCCTCGTTTTAGAAGTACTAATTACACATGATCGTCTATGTTATATTCAAAGAGAAAAACTTCTCAACTCCTGGGAGTAGGCATTAAATATCCTATATAATGACAAATCGGGATGATAAAAGTATATAAGCTCAAGTATTCGTGCTTAGAAATAAAAAATTGGAAATCCATGGTTAAGCACTTGATTTCTCATATTGCAAGGAGCTCTTACAGCCGTAGTTTTCAGGATTGAAAAATTAACAAGGCACTATAGAAGACACGTGAGATTTACATGATTCACTCTAAATGTAGGTATCTACTTCAACAAGAGAGCCAATAACAATTTGAAGCGAGATTTTGTTTAATGAGTCCACTTGTTCGCTATGTTTACTTTCCTTATTTTAAAAGTAGCAATTACGCATGATAGTCTATGTTATATTCAAAGACAAAACATCTCAACTCCTTGGGAGTATCAATATACTACAGAATGACAAATTGAGATTATAAAAATATATAAGCTCAAGTATTCGTGCTTAGAAACAAAAATAAAATAAAATTGAAAATCCATGGCTAAGCACAAGATATCCCATACTGCAAGGAGCTCTTATAGCCATAATTTTAGGGAATAGAACGATAACGAATATCTTGAACGGGGTCCACATTTAAATATACACATGCATCAATTCTGACCTTTCATTGCACTTGACTTAAAAGGAATTGTTATTAATTATTTAAGCGCCAACAGAGCAGACACAAAAAAATAGGAATCCATGATGAAGCAAGCACATGATGTCCCAAATTGCAAGGGGCTCTGACAGCCGTAGTTCTCGATATAGAAAAATCAACAAGGAACCATAGAAGATGTGAGAAATTTACATGATTCACTCTAACTATTAGTATATTACCTATCAAGAGAGCCAATAACAAATTGAAAGCGACATTTAGTTGAATAGTCCACTTGTACACTATGTTCACATTCCTTGTTTTAAAAGTAGCAATTATGCATCATCGTCTATGTTATATTCAAAGAGAAAAACTTCTCAACTCCTTGGGAGTAGGGAGTCAATATCCTACATAATGACAAATTGAGGTAATAAAAATATATAAGCTCAAGTATTCATGCTTAGAAATTAAATAAACTGACAATCCATGGTCAAGCACATGATTTCCTATATTGCAAGGAGCTCTTATAACCCTAATTTTAGGGAATAGAAAGATAACAAATATTTTGTCCTCCCGCTTATGTGTCACCTCAGGGTTTACTTTCCGGCTGCCGGCCGTACGGGGGTTCCCTGGGTCACCAAAAAAATATATCTTGAACTAGATCCACATTTAAATATATACATACATCAATTCTGATATTTTGTTGCACTTGACTTAAAAGTCATTGTTATTATACATTTAAGTGCCAACAGAGCAAGCACAAAAGATTTGGAATCCATGATTAAGCACATGATTTTCCAAATTGCAAGGAGCTCTTACCGCCGTTGTTTCCGGGATAGAAAAATCAACCAGGAACCATAGAAGACACAAGAAATTTACGTGATTCACTCTAAATGTAGGTTTCTTTCCCAGAGCCCATAATAAATTGAAGTGACATTTAGTTTAATGAGTCCACTTGTTCACTGTGTTCACTTTCCTTGTTTTAAAATTAGCAATTATGCATGATTGTCTATGTTATATTCAAAGAGAAAAAAAATTCTCAACTCCTTGAGAGTAGGGAGTCAATATCCTACATAATGACAAATTGAGGTGATAAAAATATGTAAGCTCAAGTATTGGTGCTTAGAAATAAAAAATTGAAAATCCTTGGTCAAGCACATGATTTCCCATATTGCAAGGAGCTCTTATAGTCATAATTCTAGGAAATAGAAAGTCAACGAATATTTTTGAACTGGATCCACATTTAAATACCTACATACATCAATTATAATCTTTTGTTGCACTTGACTTAACAGTCATTGTTATTATAAAATGCCAATGGAGCAAACACAAAAGAGTAGGAATCCATGATTCAGCACATGATTTCCCAAATTGGAACGAGCTCTTACAGCCATAGTTTTTAGGATAGAAAAATCAATGAGGAACCATAGAAGACATGAGAAATTTATGTGATTCACTCTAAATGTCGGTATCTATTCCACCAAGAGAGCCGATAACTAATTGAAATGAGATTTAGTTTATTGAGTCCACTTGTTCACCATGTTTACTTTCCTTGTTTTAGAAGTAGCAATAGCGCGTGATCGTCTATGTTATATTCAAAGAGAAAAACTTCTCAACTCCTTGGGAGTAGGGAGTCAATATCCTACATAATGATAGCTGTCGCGACCTCACCTCGGGTGCACCACCTAGGGTTTGGCTAATGGATTACTAAGCCTAAACTTAGTTCGGGCTCTCCCAAGCCCATACCAATTCGCGACTTAGGGTTTAAGTTTTTTAACATGCCAATGATTTTTACTTAGGAGTCGCCACTAATATATTTTTGATGGGTTGATTAGAAACCCAAGTAAAGTAAGGGAGAATTACTTCACTTCTACGAACCAGAGACTATGGGATCGGGGACTTGATTACGTTAGATTTTTCTAACGCCCTTTCGGTACCTTTTCTCTTTTATTTAAAAAAAAATCCTTTGCAGGCAATTTGGATTGATTTTAACCTATTCCCTAACATGTAAGGTGATCAAGCACTTGCGCAACCATTATTTAATACTCAATGATCAAAGCATTAAATAAATTGCAAGGAAAGGGAGGAAGTTACTTACCTTGAAGCTACGAAAGCATCTGCAACGTTAGCTTAAAAATCACATCACAAATCCTAGATATGATTTCTAATTAACATGCAATTATTCAATTGTTTTTTAGGGTTTTAAATTATTTAATGAGGCCTAAAACTACGTGCAATGCATGTAATGACATACGAAAGTGTCTAACTATAGTAGCATGCAATGTGCAATCTAATATGCAAACTATATGTCATGCGACATTAATTATTTAACTTAATCTAATGCTAGAAAATATTTAATGCAACTACCCTAGTATGTCATGCATTCAAATGACCCTAAACATGCAATGACTAGATGACACACGGGAGATGACCTAATTCTACATGACATGAGCATGGCAATTTTTATGTTTTCTTTTTATAACTAATGAAATTTCCTAAACTTCTAGGTCATATGCAATGTAGACTATAAGACTAGTCTGACATGAAGTGCATTAATCTACCCTATTATGCAAAAGATTTTTTTATGCATTTTTTGTAAGTTTACTAAAAAAATCAACACATGATGCAACCGACCATATAAAGCACGCAATTTAGCCCCGATCCAAGATAGAAAATCAAAACAATCAAAAACTTGATCCGACGTCTCGCGGCTCAATATTTTTGATTATTGAGATTTTTTAACACGACACAACGACCTCACTTAATCGGAATTCAATCAAGCATGCAATACTTCAAACGAGGAAACAAGATATTCAAGAATTAATTTAGATAGGAACTTTACCTATCCTGTCTATTCTTTCCAAGTTCGGAGCGGTAGCACGTAATTGCAACAAATTGCGGGAATCGCAATCAACGATGCATCAAGGCGAATGGCGAGGCTGTGACGGGAATGGCGACGTGAGAGCGATTCATGCTAGTGTTGGGCTTGACTCGATGAGCTCTCGTGGTGATACACAACTGGCTGAGGGATACGTCGTCACTTATTGAAGATGCCCGACAATTAAACTGAACTTGCAACCATGGAAGAGCAGTCAATCGGTCAAAAGAAATTTGCAAAGAGACGAAATTAGGCACCACAAATTGCCGAATTCCTTGACTTCACTGAACAGTGCGACCGTGCTTCTCTTGGCTGGAAAACTTTGACCGAAAGACCATGCAATTCTACTGGAACAATTACCGAACGCTTGGATCCCTTGATAGTTGCCGGGGGGATCGGTGGCTTTGGCCACAACGAGGAGCAGCGCCGGCAACAACGTCGTGGGCTCAACTGGAAGGAAGCAGCAAGTCGTCGTCAATCTTGCAGCTTGCTGGAGGTCTCACGGTGAGTCAGATCAGGGCAGCAGCTCGTGGCTAGGCAGTGACGAAAAGATATCAATGGATCGTGCTCGGCTTCTCGCGGCCAACAGTGTGTGACAAGCGGCAACCAGCGGCAACGATGCCTCACCGGGAAACCTGGGAAAAAAAAAGAAAAAAAGAAAAAGGAAGCACGAATCGACACGTGGTATCCTGGCTTGGGGCAGGCAGCAGTTCGGCACCGGATTGGCAACTTGTCGCGGTATCAGTGAGATCACGGCAGCAAGTCTGCTGGGGGCGACATAGCAAGGGCGGCGCAGCGATGGCAACTCAGGTGGCTTAGGCGCGGTGCTGCGACGTGGGGTCTCCTTGGTTCAACCGAGAGAAGACTCTCTCTCTTTCTCTCTCAAGTACTCCCTCGAATATGCTCTCCGAACACCCTTCTTTTTCCTCCTCTCTTGCGTGGCCGTCTCTCTACTCTCTTTTTTCTGTGGATTTTTTTGTGTCCTTCTTTAGTGTGTGTGGCCCCCTTTTTATAGGTGAGAGGACTATGTTATTTAAGGAAAGATGATAAATCTGCACGTCGCTCTATTTAGCTCTTGTATCCCACGTGCAATATTTTTCCAATATTTCATCCGACGCTTTCCTTGAATATTGAAAGAATAATGAGAATATTCTCGGGAACATTCTCATATTCTCGGGAATATTCTCATATTCCAACTCGCCACCCCTTAACGGGAATATTTCATCCGACACCTTCCCCGAATACTGAAAGAATAATGTGAATATTCTCGGGAACATTCTCATATTCCCGGGAATATTCTCATATTCCAACTCGTCACCCCTTAACGGGCCTAGCCAAATTCTTTTCCTTGTGGGCTTAATCCAACTTGTTAAATTAAAGCTTATAACTATCAATTGAAGCCCATCTGCCACAAGTCCAATGCAAATGCAATAATAAATGCTTCTAAAACTATATGCTATGCAATTTAATCCTAATATTTTTTGTTTAGGGGTTAAAATTAATCCCTAAATTTTTGTGCATTAAATTATGAATGATCAATCAAAATTTAGGTGTCAACAGCTGCGCCCTCTTTGAAGGTGAGCTCGCGAGAGGTTGCCTTCAAAGATAAATTGAAACCTAAATTTTGACCATGCATATGCAATATAATGTTATTTTTTGTGGGAAAATGAATCCCATTTTAAAATGCAATATGATGTGATGCATGGAAAAACTAATGCAAAGTATTTGAATAAAAAAGTGATTTGTCATCAAGATTCATACTAACAGTTCAGAAATCTCTTGGCACGAGATATGCTGTAACTAGGTAGCGTCAAGTCGTTCAAAGTTTGCTTATGATGTCAATTAAACTCGCGAACTCGTCGAGAATGCGTCCCTCTACCATTAGGGCCAACGACTATGCCGGTTAAGCATGGCTCGGTTAATGCACGCTTTATACCTTCATGAGTTAATATGGTATAAAATAATTTTTGCTCCACAATAGTTGGGTGCAGTTTCGATCATAGTTGGTGCAAGTTCAAACCTTGAGAAAATGGCCCAATCTCACTTGAGTGGAGGGGAGGATGGTAGAGTATCTTGAGGTACGGGATGAATTTTTGTTCCACAAGTATCTGGCTTTCATTCCAAATTTCTTGAAGAGTCTAATGTTTATCGAATTGCCTAGATCCAGACTGAGGCAACCGAATCAACAGACGCTCAATGTTAGGTGAGACGACCATTGGAACAAGATGTCTCGAAATACCTAGATCAAAACTAAGGTATAACGAGAAAAATCAAAGAACATTCATATTCAGAATGAAATGTTCGATGAAAAGATTCGAGACATTTAGATCCATACTGAAATGTCAAGAATCGGGGAACTTAATCAATAAACACTCAATGTTAGGTAAGATGAATATTGAATTAAGACAACTTAACCAATAGATGCCCAATGTTAGGTGAGTCAAATATTGGATTAAGATAACTCGAAATACTTAGATCCAGACTAGAGTATAACGAGAAAAATCAAAGAACATTCATATCCAAAATGAAATGTTCGATGGAAAGATTCGAGACATTTAGATCCAGACTAAAATGTCAAGAATTGGGAAACTTAACCAATAAACACTCAAATGTTGAATATTGAGATGAATATTGAATTAAGACAATTTAACCAATAGATGCTCAATGTTAGGTGAGTCAAATATTGCCAATAGATTAAGATAAGTCAAATATTGGAAATACTTAGATCCAAACTAAGGTATGACGAGAAAGCTCGAGAGAACATTCATGTCCAAATGAAATGTTTGACAAAAATATTGTGTAACATTCAGATCCAAAGCGAGATGTTAACTTATGGGAGGAGTTACCAAATTTTGCTTTGGGTACTCAAAGAGATTTAATACTCACCTGGCGACATTTCTGACCCTTGGAGAAAAGGTCTCTAAGGTGATGAGCATTCTTTCGGCTACAATAGCACACCGAGTGGATAAAGAGGAACTCTGGGCTACGGGAGCATGCCGGATTGATGAAGAGACTCCGGGCTATGGAGGCACGCCGTGTCGATTAAGAGGGACATCAGGCTATAGAAGCATGCCATGTCGATGGAAAGAACTTTGGGCTAGGTTGATGAGAAAACTTCAAAAGCTACAAAGTAGCCGTGTTGAGAGAAAGCGACTTTGGGCTACAAAAAGCAACGCTAGGTTGATGAGCACGCCATTTCGATTAACGGGGACATAGGCTACAGAAGCACACCATGTCGGTTTCCTGTAGAAATAAAATTCAAGAATGTTTGGACGAATTTCGAGGCTTTAGAGAGCAACTCGAACGTCGAGCATTATTTGGTCTTCAAGAAAATATTATCTATCAGACATTAGAGCAAAATTGATATGCATTCATAAAAAAGGTAGACAATTTGAGCTACTCTAGAATGCACATTTCAATCCAATCAAAGTTTATGCACAATGATTTTACCATGTTTGCACAACCAAATTGCCACTAGGGAGAAGAATCTTGCAAAACAACTTTCACTCATGACATGAATTTCTTAAGAATGCTTAATGAGAGACTTTGAGTTAGAAAGGACTTTCACTCACTCTCATTCAAAATGGCTATTTTATGAGAATCACTCCATCTCACTATCATATCAACAAGGGTCCAAGTATTCTTGCAAGCGGTACGACCTTACCAATCTAAGAGGTCTTTAATAGGGACCTTAATGTGGGCTTGGTCAATGGCTTAACAACGGGACTTTTTGAGTCAAGGCTATTGAAAGAAATAATATGCCACGATCATCTCCGGGTTTACAAGTCAAGAACCCTACAAAATGAGATAGAAAAATCTTGCTCGCACTTCTTTGAACAATGCTTAAGACATGTGAACACCCACATTAATTCAAGTGCCCTAATCTGAAGAGACTTTATAAGGGATGTAACGTGGGCTAGGTTCACGGGTTGAGAAATGAAAGGATTATCGGGCTCAAAATGTGTATAGATGGGTGAGAGTTGGTGATCATCTTGGCATTACCGCCGGTCTTCATCTTCACCATCAAGGATTGTCTTCAAAATGTGCTCTATTGACTGTAAAAGTTTTGCATTTGAGTTCTTTGAGTACCACTCCATTGGGGATACAACTTTTCACCATTGATAGTCATCTATCTTGACTTTTTTTCATTTTCTCTTATGGGCATTGGCCTTGCTTTTACCAGGCTCATTGCTTTTTCTTGCCCATCTTTTTTACTCTTATGTCTATGGGCATTGGCCTTGCTTTTACCAAGCACCTTTGCTTTTTCATGCCCCCTAGTTCTATTTTTAACATTGACACACTGTTTACAATGTATCCAATTTCATTTGGACTTCTGAGGGTCTTCACATTCTGTTGCCGTTCTAAATCATGCTGTTTCTTGAATGATTACTTTTTGCTTGCCTTGTGGGGCATGATCACCAAATGGGTTCAAAGAAATGAATTTGTAGGCTCAAAAGGGCTATGCAATGGATACAAGTGTGTAGGATAGAGAAAAAAAAAGCTCTTCGTCATCCTAAGGCACGTGGATTATTGTTTGAGTTCATTTGCAATAAGATACCCAAAGATTGATGCAAGTGAGAGCAAGAGAATTTCTATCTATTTTTCTCATCACATGATGCCAACTTACCTCCAGTTTGCCTCGATATGAAATGGTTCTAGACAGGGGTAATTTGAAAGAAATCTTCATAAGTGTATGGGGCTCAAAAGGGTTAAGCAATGGATCACTTGTAGTGTTTGGGATAGAGAAACGAATTGCCCCTCATCATTTCGGTTGTGGTACCTTTCGCAAGAGAACTCTTTACCTTGTGGATATAGAAATTGCTGCACTCATCTCACAAATGTATAAGTAAGGGATTGTGTATAGGACATGTTTTGCCTTTCATCATCCTGACACGTCTCACTTAGCATTCTTAAGCATTGGATGTCATTCATTGAATTGCACGTCTTGACAAATCTCCACATGAAATTTGTAAAGTTAAGCAAGTAAGATCACCATGCAAATTCTCTTTCCAAAAGAGCTCAACAACTTTAAGCATGAAAAACTTTGTGACTTCGGAACAATTCAAAAAATGTTTTCACAAGCATGAAAAACATGATATTGAGCATTCATTCAAGGAATTGCCCTTTAAAGGGACTCTATTAGCAATTAGTGTCCTTGGATTGCCCCTATTTGAAGGGAACGAACACATAAATTGATCAATTGAGAATGGAAATTAATCCTTGATTCGATAAATGCTCCATTCTTGCTTTTGCCCCAAAGCACAAGAGAATGTGCATGAATAGGATAAAATGCAAGCGAATGCAAATTGAACATCCATTTTGCCTTGGATTGAGATTTTATCTCAATTGGGTCACTATCAGAATCTATCATCCCCTTGATCCATCACCTGCAAGGAAAATAACAAACTGTCAATTCCAGAATTAATTTAGGGACGAGATGTACCTCTTTCATCAAAGATGGATGGTCCTCTTTTGACCTGCCCCTCACTTTCTCTGGGAGATGAGAAATGTAGGATACTTGGCTTGGATTTTCGGGATAGATATCTCAAGTATCAACAAGAGATGCCCCACATTAATTCTTTGGAGTTGTGCTCTCAAACTAATTGAATAACAATCAAGTCAATGGGTCCATTACAACTTGCCTTTTTATTCTTTCCTTAGGCCAAGAAAATTCTGCTTTGAGATATGAAGCAAATAAGTTAGAAAAATGAATAGACCAACTGGAATGCATAATTTTGGAAATGGCTCCAAAAAAGTTTTCTTTTGAATTTTTCTTTTGGGTGAGGAAACACAATGAAGCCCAGCCCTCAGAATTTTCCTTGGATTTTCCTTTTCTTTTATCGGTTGGATATCGTCACCGGGCTGGTTTGGTGTACCCCATTATGCCCTCAAAACAAAACTTGTAATTTTATTGAAATTCATCAATCAATTACATCTTATTGAATGGAAAATGCGGTATTCAAGCCCTAAAAGAAAGCGAAAAAGAAGAAAAGAAAAATCCCTAAAATGCAGTAAAAATTCCCACACAGGGGAATATGCAAAAATGATAAACGAGTTACTCTTGTGGGCTAGCGCCCGCTTCCTCCGAAGATTCTTCTTCAATGGCACCTATAAGGAAATTATCAAATAGGTTAATGATTCCTTCCAATGCATCATCAGGGTTCTCCTCTCCTGGAGGTATCGGATCATCCATTCCATCGTTGTGCACCGGGACCTTAGTAAATGGTTCCACATCCTTTTGGTGTGGCATATCCACAGGCAGTGGATCGATTTCATCCTTACTAGCATTCAGTGCAGCCCATTCTTCCTCCCAATCAATAACGACTTGGGATATAGTGGAGATCATGCTAGTATGGTCAGCATACACAATCACACCGGCATCCGCCATCATATCAACCCTTTCTTTCATCAAGGATAGGGGAACCGCCTCATGACTCGGGTAGTATCCAGCCTTTACTAGCCCATTATAGACATCTGCAACATGCACTCTCAAATTCTTGATTTGACCAAGCATCAAATCCAAATATGGCATTTACCTTGCCTTCGTGCTCAGGCAACGGGTTCTTCTTGACATTTGGTTGGGTGGTGCGGAATGAGAATGCATTAGTGTCCAATAAATTTTGAACTTTGTGCTTCAAGGTCATGCATTCATCAGTTGAATGTCCCACTTCTCCCATATGATACTCGCATTTCTTGGAGGGGTCGTAGTTAGAGAATTTCTCCGGATTGGGCCGCTTCGGTTCATGGGAGAGCAGCCCATTCTTTTGCAAGATCGGCAAGACTTGAGATAGAGGGCCAGGAAGTGGAGAGAATTGCCTCTTAGTGAATGGTCGTGATGCGGATGGACGGCCTTCCCCATACTGATTCCTAGGGACATGAATGATTGGAGCCTTATTAAAGGTCGGTTGCGCATATGCAACATTTACTTGATGGTAGGCTCTTTTTCCTTCTTTGTAGTAAACCTCCTATTTGGTTCATTAAACCACCCCTCCTTCAGCCCCATCTCGATTTGTTCGCCCACTGGAATGAGTTGATTAAAGTTTTCAACATACGTGCCAACCATCCGATTGCGGAACTCAAAAGGGAGGGTCTTGACAAATAGCCTCATCAATTCTTTGTCAGTGGGCTCAGGAGTGATTTGGGTGGCCAAATTTCGCCATCTTATGGCATACTCCTTAAATGACTCACTCTTCTTTTTTTCCATCCGCTCAAGGTCTTCTCGGGAAGGTGCAATGTCCATGTTGAACTTGTATTGCTTAAGAAATGCATCGACCACCTCATTCCAAGTGTCGAGGAGATTTATGTTCTTCATGATATACCAAGTGAGTGCGGGCCCACCCAAGCTCATTTGGAACCACTGGATCATAAGGGGTTCATTCTTGATATGTTGGGCCATCCTCACATGGTACATCTGCAGGTGAGCTTTCGGGCAAGAAGTGCCATTATACTTCTCAAATTCAGGCATTTTAAATTTGTTTGGCGTGTTGACCTTCTCATAAACAGACAAATCAATCGGGAGTGAACTTTGCAAACCCTGCAATTGTTTCACTTTCTCTTCAAGCTTCGCAAAGCGTTCATCCCGCTTATGTTTTAAAGACCTTATGAGTTTTGGCCTTTCCTTCCACGACAATGACATCATCTTCTAAGGGGGCATGTCATCTTCAAATTCGTTGGATTGGCCATGATCAACTTTTTGCTTAAGTGCTGTAGTTCCAGGAGGTGCGACTTCTAAGCTTAAACTTGCTCGGAGCTCCTTAAACTCAGTTGTCATTTGTTGTATTGCAGCAAAGCATTGATTCATTTGATATTCCATTTTATCAATACGTTCGCGCAACTCAGTTTGCTCAGCCATTCGTGTTTTCAATCTCGTAATGATGAGTGAACGAGATGGCTCCGTTATCACCTGATTTGCAGAAAGGAAAACACATAAGCATCGCATATAGAACATGCCGGTCCATGACAAAGATCTAGCCACTTTTATTAAGTGATATTGAAAATGACTCCCTAAGGAATTAAATTCCTAAAACATCAGTTTAAGAAATTGAAATAACACTCTAAAATTGAAATTGAACTCCCGAACATAAAAACAAAAAAATCTTCTCTATATACAATTGACCTTTTGTCATGGACCAAAAATGATAAAATAAATAGATTGCATAGTGTAAGGTAAGAATACTTACTTCATGAAGGAAAAATGGCAATCACATAGACATACACATGAGACGTGAGGTTTGACACCTAAACTATAGGGCTTAGCAAATTAGAGCTAAGAGGAATGATCCGACTAGTCGCAGTCTCGCGTACAAAGGTCGGGTCCTCTTAGCTCCGGCTTGGTCAAAGAAAATCCTATAGTCATGCGGTTTCGCAGACAAGGATAAACATTTTGACACCAAGAAAGAAATTTCGGAGTTGAGAAAGGCAACCTCTACATCGCAGTCTCGCGTTCAAGGTTGGATCTTTCTCAACACCATCCTAACATCCTTAATTGCGGTCCAGGTCCGACGGCAGGTAGTGTGTGCAAAGTGTAGTGAAAATGCATAAGCATGCATAACAGTTTAAATTCACAACAACACTTCAATAATTTGAATTTAAAACATTCATTCACAACTCCAATCTGCAAGACAAAGGGTTAACAATCACTCCACCCCTTATAACTCCCATCTGCAAAAACATTTAACACCTCAAATGGTTAGGGACGTACCTGGTATCCTCGCTACCAAACAAATTTTTTTTAAAAAGAGAAAATTGGCCTAAGTCCACTAAGAGTTTAAACTCAAGTCCCCAGTGGAGTCGCCAAGCTGTCGCGACCTCACCTCGGGTGCACCACCTAGGGTTTGGCTAATGGATTACTAAGCCTAAACTTAGTTCGGGCTCTCCCAAGCCCATACCAATTCGCGACTTAGGGTTTAAGTTTTTTAACATGCCAATGATTTTTACTTAGGAGTCGCCACTAATCTATTTTTGATGGGTTGATTAGAAACCCAAGTAAAGTAAGGGAGAATTACTTCACTTCTACGAACCGAGAGACTATGGGATCGGGGACTTGATTACGTTAGATTTTTCTAACGCCCTTTCGGTACCTTTTCTCTTTTATTTAAAAAAAAATCCTTTGCAGGCAATTTGGATTGATTTTAACCTATTCCCTAACATGTAAGGTGATCAAGCACTTGCGCAACCATTATTTAATACTCAATGATCAAAGCATTAAATAAATTGCAAGGAAAGGGAGGAAGTTACTTACCTTGAAGCTACGAAAGCATCTGCAACGTTAGCTTAAAAATCACATCACAAATCCTAGATATGATTTCTAATTAACATGCAATTATTCAATTGTTTTTTAGGGTTTTAAATTATTTAATGAGGCCTAAAACTACGTGCAATGCATGTAATGACATACGAAAGTGTCTAACTATAGTAGCATGCAATGTGCAATCTAATATGCAAACTATATGTCATGCGACATTAATTATTTAACTTAATCTAATGCTAGAAAATATTTAATGCAACTACCCTAGTATGTCATGCATTCAAATGACCCTAAACATGCAATGACTAGATGACACATGGGAGATGACCTAATTCTACATGACATGAGCATGGCAATTTTTATGTTTTCTTTTTTATAACTAATGAAATTTCCTAAACTTCTAGGTCATATGCAATGTAGACTATAAGACTAGTCTGACATGAAGTGCATTAATCTACCCTATTATGCAAAAGATTTTTTTATGCATTTTTTGTAAGTTTACTAAAAAAATCAACACATGATGCAACCGACCATATAAAGCACGCAATTTAGCCCCGATCCAAGATAGAAAATCAAAACAATCAAAAACTTGATCCGACGTCTCGCGGCTCAATATTTTTGATTATTGAGATTTTTTAACACGACACAACGACCTCACTTAATCGGAATTCAATCAAGCATGCAATACTTCAAACGAGGAAACAAGATATTCAAGAATTAATTTAGATAGGAACTTTACCTATCCTGTCTATTCTTTCCAAGTTCGGAGCGGTAACGAATTGCAACAAATTGCGGGAATCGCAATCAACGATGCATCAAGGCGAATGGCGAGGCTGTGACGGGAATGGCGACGTGAGAGCGATTCATGCTAGTGTTGGGCTTGACTCGATGAGCTCTCGTGGTGATACACAACTGGCTGAGGGATACGTCGTCACTTATTGAAGATGCCCGACAATTAAACTGAACTTGCAACCATGGAAGAGCAGTCAATCGGTCAAAAGAAATTTGCAAAGAGACGAAATTAGGCACCACAAATTGCCGAATTCCTTGACTTCACTGAACAGTGCGACCGTGCTTCTCTTGGCTGGAAAACTTTGACCGAAAGACCATGCAATTCTACTGGAACAATTACCGAACGCTTGGATCCCTTGATAGTTGCCGGGGGGATCGGTGGCTTTGGCCACAACGAGGAGCAGCGCCGGCAACAACGTCGTGGGCTCAACTGGAAGGAAGCAGCAAGTCGTCGTCAATCTTGCAGCTTGCTGGAGGTCTCACGGTGAGTCAGATCAGGGCAGCAGCTCGTGGCTAGGCAGTGACGAAAAGATATCAATGGATCGTGCTCGGCTTCTCGCGGCCAACAGTGTGTGACAAGCGGCAACCAGCGGCAACGATGCCTCACCGGGAAACCTGGGAAAAAAAAAAAAAGAAAAAGGAAGCACGAATCGACACGTGGTATCCTGGCTTGGGGCAGGCAGCAGTTCGGCACCGGATTGGCAACTTGTCGCGGTATCAGTGAGATCACGGCAGCAAGTCTGCTGGGGGCGACATAGCAAGGGCGGCGCAGCGATGGCAACTCAGGTGGCTTAGGCGCGGTGCTGCGACGTGGGGTCTCCTTGGTTCAACCGAGAGAAGACTCTCTCTTTCTCTCTCAAGTACTCCCTCGAATATGCTCTCCGAACACCCTTCTTTTTCCTCCTCTCTTGCGTGGCCGTCTCTCTACTCTCTTTTTTCTGTGGATTTTTTTGTGTCCTTCTTTAGTGTGTGTGGCCCCCTTTTTATAGGTGAGAGGACTATGTTATTTAAGGAAAGATGATAAATCTGCACGTTGCCTATTTAGCTCTTGTATCCCACGTGCAATATTTTTCCAATATTTCATCCGACGCTTTCCTTGAATATTGAAAGAATAATGAGAATATTCTCGGGAACATTCTCATATTCTCGGGAATATTCTCATATTCCAACTCGCCACCCCTTAACGGGAATATTTCATCCGACACCTTCCCCGAATACTGAAAGAATAATGTGAATATTCTCGGGAACGTTCTCATATTCCCGGAATATTCTCATATTCCAACTCGTCACCCCTTAACGGGCCTAGCCAAATTTTTTTCCTTGTGGGCTTAATCCAACTTGTTAAATTAAAGCTTATAACTATCAATTGAAGCCCATCCGCCACAAGTCCAATGCAAATGCAATAATAAATGCTTCTAAAACTATATGCTATGCAATTTAATCCTAATATTTTTTGTTTAGGGGTTAAAATTAATCCCTAAATTTTTGTGCATTAAATTATGAATGATCAATCAAAATTTAGGTGTCAACAGCTGCCCCTCTTTGAAGGTGAGCTCGCAGAGGTTGCCTTCAAAGATAAATTGAGACCTAAATTTTGACCATGCATATGCAATGTAATGTTATTTTTTGTGGGAAAATGAATCCCATTTTAAAATGCAATATGATGTGATGCATGGAAAAACTAATGCAAAGTATGAAAAATGGCCCCTCTAAGAGTTGTCATAAGGGCCAATATTTGGAATATTCGATTTAAGCTATAACCACTTTATATAAACAGTGATTTGTCATCAAGATTCATACTAACAGTTCAGAAATCTCTTGGCACGAGATATGCTGTAACTAGGTAGCGCAGTCAAGTCGTTCAAAGTTTGCTTATGATGTCAATTAAACTCGCGAACTCGTCAGAATGCGTCCCTCTACCATTAGGGCCAACGACTATGCCGGTTAAGCATGGCTCGGTTAATGCACGCTTTATACCTTCATGCAGTTAATATGGTATAAAATAAGTGAGCGAACAATCCCACGCAGTGTTGCTTCAATAGTTGGGTGCAGTTTCGATCGCATAGTTGGTGCAAGTTCAAACCTCCTGAGAAAATGGCCCAATCTCACTTGAGTGGAGGGGAGGATGGTAGAGTATCTTGAGGTACGGGATGAATTTTTGTTCCACAAGTATCTGGCTTTCATTCCAAATTTCTTGAAGAGTCTAATGTTTATCGAATTGCCTAGATCCAGACTGAGGCAACCGAATCAACAGACGCTCAATGTTAGGTGAGACGACCATTGGAACAAGATGTCTCGAAATACCTAGATCCAAACTAAGGTATAACGAGAAAAATCAAAGAACATTCATATTCAGAATGAAATGTTCGATGAAAAGATTCGAGACATTTAGATCCATACTGAAATGTCAAGAATCGGGAACTTAATCAATAAACACTCAATGTTAGGTAAGATGAATATTGAATTAAGACAACTTAACCAATAGATGCCCAATGTTAGGTGAGTCAAATATTGGATTAAGATAACTTAACCGAAATACTTAGATGAGATAGAGTATAACGAGAAAAATCAAAGAACATTCATATCCAAAATGAAATGTTCGATGGAAAGAATCAAAGAACATTTAGATCCGGAATAAAATGTCAAGAATTGGGAAACTTAACCAATAAACACTCAATGTTATGTGAGATGAATATTGAATTAAGACAATTTAACCAATAGATGCTCAATGTTAGGTGAGTCAAATATTGGATTAAGATAACTCGAAATACTTAGATCCAAACTAAGGTATGACGAGAAAGCTCAGAGAACATTCACGTCCAAATGAAATGTTCGACAAAAATATTGTGTAACATTCAGATCCAAACTGAGATGTTAACTTATAGGAGGAGTTACCAAATTTTGCTTTGGGTACTCAAAGAGATTTAATACTCACCTGGCGACATTTCTGACCCTTGGAGAAAAGGTCTCTAAGGTGATGAGCATTCTTTCGGCTACAATAGCACACCGAGTGGATAAAGAGGAACTCTGGGCTACGGGAGCATGTCGGATTGATGAAGAGACTCCGGGCTATGGAGGCACGCCGTGTCAATTAAGAGGGACATCAGGCTATAGAAGCATGCCATGTCGATGGAAAGGACTCTGGGCTACAGAATCACGCCAGGTTGATGAGAAAACTTCAAGCTACTTAGGGGCCGAGAGAAAGCGACTCTAGGTTACGTAAGAACGCTAGGTTGATGAGCACGCCATTTGATTAACAGGGGACATTAGGCTACGGAAGCACACCATGTCGATTTCCTGTAGAAATAAAATTCAAGAATGTTTGGACGAATTTCGAGACTTTAGAGAGCAACTCGAACGTCGAGCATTATTTGGTCTTCAAGAAAATATTATCTATCAGACACAATTAGAGCAAAACTGATATGCATTCATAAAAAGGGTAGACAATTTGAGCTACTCTAGAATGCACATTTCAATCCAATCAAAGTTTATGCACAATGATTTTATCATGTTTGCACAACCAAATTGCCGCTAGGGAGAAGAATCTTGCAAAACAACTTTCACTCATGACATGAATTTCTTAAGAATGCTTAATGAGAGACTTTGAGTTAGAAAGGACTTTCACTCACTCTCATTCAAAATGGCTATTTTATGAGAATCACTCCATCTCACTATCATCATATCAACAAGGGTCCAAGTATTCTTGCAAGCGGTACGACCTTACCAATCTAAGAGGTCTTTAATAGGGACCTTAATGTGGGCTTGGTCAATGGCTTAACAACGGGACTTTTTGAGTCAAGGCTATTGAAAGAAATAATATGCCACGATCATCTCCGGGTTTACAAGTCAAGAACCCTACAAAATGAGATAGAAAAAATCTTGCTCGCACTTCTTTGAGCAATGCTTAAGACATGTGAACACCCACATTAATTCAAGTGCCCTAATCTGAAGAGACTTTACAAGGGATGTAACGTGGGCTAGGTTCACGGGTTGAGAAATGAAAGGATTATCAGGCTCAAAATGTGTATAGATGGGTGAGAATTGGTGATCATCTTGGCATTACCGCCGAGGTCTTCATCTTCACCATCAAGGATTGTCTTCAAAATGTGCTCTATTGACTGTAAAAGTTTTGCATTTGAGTTCTTTGAGTACCACTCCATTGGGGATACAACTTTTCACCATTGATAGTCGTCTATCTTGACTTTTTTTTTATTTTCTCCTATGGGCATTGGCCTTGCTTTTACCAGGCACACTGCTTTTCTTGCCCCTCTTTTTACTCTTATGTCTATGGGCATTGGCCTTGCTTTTACCAGGCACACTGCTTTTTCATGCCCCCTAGTTCTATTTTTAACATCGACACACTGTTTACAATGTATCCAATTTCATTTGGACTTCTGAGGGTCTTCACATTCTGTTGCCGTTCTAAATCATGCTGTTTCTTGAATGATTACTTTTTGCTTGCCCCACTTGTGGGGGATGATCACCAACTGGGTTCAAAGAAATGAATTTGTAGGCTCAAGAGGGCTATGCAATGGACATAAGTGTGTAGGATAAAGAAAAAAAACGCTCTTCGTCATTCTAAGGCACTTAGATTATTGTTTGAGTTCATTTGAAATACGATACCCAAAGATTGATGCAAGTGAGAGCAAGAGAATTTCTATCTATTTTTCTCATCACATGATGCCAACTTACCTCCAGTTTGCGCC
This sequence comes from Corymbia calophylla, assembly GCA_014182845.1. NCBI lineage: Eukaryota > Viridiplantae > Streptophyta > Magnoliopsida > Myrtales > Myrtaceae > Corymbia > Corymbia calophylla. The sequence goes on along the minus strand of CM024697.1, from coordinate 46,615,026 downwards.
GATATGGGATGGTTCTTGACAGGGGTAATTTGAAAGAAATCTCCACAAGTGTATGGGGCTCAAAGGGGTTAAGCAATGGATCACTTGTAGTGTTTGGGATAGAGAAATGAATTGCCCCTCATCATTTTGGTTGTCGTACCTTTCGCAAGAGAACTCTTTACCTTGTGGATATGGAAATTGCTGCACTCATCTCACAAGTGTATAAGTAAGGGATCATGTATAGGACATGTTTTGCCTTTCATCATCCTAACACGTCTCACTTAGCATTCTTAAGAATTGGATGTCATTAATTGAATTGCACATCTTGACAAATCTCCACATGAAATTAGTAATTAAGCAAGTAAAATCACCATGCAAATTCTCTTTCCAAAAGAGCTCAACAACTTTCAGCATGAAAAGCTTTGTGATTTCAGAACAAACCATTCAAAAAATGTTTTCACAAGCATGAAAAACATGATATTGAGCATTCATTCAAGGAATTGCCCTATGAAGGGACTCTATAAGCAATCGGTGTCCTTAGATTGCCCCTATTTGAAGGGAACGAACACATAAATTGATCAATTGAGAATGGAAATTAATCCTTGATTCGATAAATGCTCCATTATTGCTTTTGCCCCAGCACAAGAGAATGTGCATGAATAGGATAAAATGCAAGCGAATGCAAATTGAACATCCATTTTGCCTTGGATTGAGATTTTATCTCAATTGGGTCACTATCAGAATCTATCATCCCCTTGATCCATCACTTGCAAGGAAAATAACAAACTGTCAATTCCAGAATTAATTAATTTAGGGACGAGATGTACCTCTTTCATCAAAGGTGGATGATCCTCTTTTGACCTGCCCCTCACTTTTCTCGGGAGATGAGAAATGTAGGATACTTGGCTTGGATTTTCGGGATAGATATCTCAAGTATCAACAAGAGATGCCCCACATTAATTCTTTGGAGTTGTGCTCTCAAACTAATTGAATAACAATCAAGTCAATGGGTCCATTACAACTTGTTATGCTCTGAGACATGAAGCAAATGAGTTAGAAAAATAAATAGACCAACTGGAATGCATAATTTTGGAAATGGCTCCAAAAAATTTTTCTTTTGAATTTTTCTTTTGGGTGAGGAAACACAATGAAGCCCAGCCCTCAGAATTTTCCTTGGATTTTCCTTTTCTTTTATCGGTTGGATATCGTCACCGGGCTGGTTTGGTGTACCCCATTATGCCCTCAAAACAAAACTTGTAATTTTATTGAAATTCATCAATCAATTACATCTTATTGAATGGAAAATGCGGTATTCAAGCCCTAAAAGAAAGCGAAAAAGAAGAAAAGAAAAATCCCTAAAATGCAGTAAAAATTCCCACACAGGGGAATATGCAAAAATGATAAACGAGTTACTCTTGTGGGCTAGCGCCCGCTTCCTCCGAAGATTCTTCTTCAATGGCACCTATAAGGAAATTATCAAATAGGTTAATGATTCCTTCCAATGCATCATCAAGGTTCTCCTCTCCTGGAGGTATCGGATCATCCATTCCATCGCTGTGCACCAGGACCTTAGTAAATGGTTCCACATCCTTTTGGTGTGGCATATCCATAGGCAGCGGATCGATTTCATCCTTACTAGCATTCAGTGCAGCCCATTCTTCCTCCCAATCAATAACGACTTGGGATATAGTGGAGATCATGCCAGTATGGTCAGCATACACAATCACACCGGCGTCCGCCATCATATCAACCCTTTCTTTCATCAAGGATAGGGGAACCGCCTCATGACTCGGGTAGTATCCAGCCTTTACTAGCCCATTATAGACATCTGCAACATGCACTCTCAAATTCTTGATTTGACCAGCATCAAATCCAAATATGGCATTTACCTTGCCTTCGTGCTCAGGCAACGGGTTCTTCTTGACATTTGGTTGGGTGGTGCGGAATGAGAATGCATTAGTGTCCAATAAATTTTGAACTTTGTGCTTCAAGGTCATGCATTCATCGTTGAATGTCCCACTTCTCCCATATGATACTCGCATTTCTTGGAGGGGTCGTAGTAGAGAATTTCTCCGGATTGGGCCGCTTCGGTTCATGGGAGAGCAGCCCATTCTTTTGCAAGATCGGCAAGACTTGAGATAGAGGGCCAGGAAGTGGAGAGAATTGCCTCTTAGTGAATGGTCGTGATGCGGATGGACGGCCTTCCCCATACTGATTCCTAGGGACATGAATGATTGGAGCCTTATTAAAGGTCGGTTGCGCATATGCAACATTTACTTCAATGGTAGGCTCTTTTTCCTTCTTTGTAGTAAACCTCCTATTTGGTTCATTAAACCACCCCTCCTTCAGCCCCATCTCGATTTGTTCGCCCACTGGAATGAGTTGATTAAAGTTTTCAACATACGTGCCAACCATCCGATTGCGGAACTCAAAAGGGAGGGTCTTGACAAATAGCTTCATCAATTCTTTGTCAGTGGGCTCAGGAGTGATTTGGGTGGCCAAATTTCGCCATCTTATGGCATACTCCTTAAATGACTCACTCTTCTTTTTTTCCATCCGCTCAAGGTCTTCTCGGGAAGGTGCAATGTCCATGTTGAACTTGTATTGCTTAAGAAATGCATCGACCACCTCATTCCAAGTGTCGAGGAGATTTATGTTCTTCATGATATACCAAGTGAGTGCGGGCCCACCCAAGCTCATTTGGAACCACCGGATCATAAGGGGTTCATTCTTGATATGTTGGGCCATCCTCACATGGTACATCCGCAGGTGAGCTTTCGGGCAAGAAGTGCCATTATACTTCTCAAATTCAGGCATTTTAAATTTGTTTGGCGTGTTGACCTTCTCATAAACAGACAAATCAATCGGGAGTGAACTTTGCAAACCCTGCAATTGTTTCACTTTCTCTTCAAGCTTCGTAAAGCGTTCATCCTGCTCTGTTTTAAAGACCTTATGAGTTTTGGCCTTTCCTTCCACGACAATGACATCATCTTCTAAGGGGGGCATGTCATCTTCAAATTCGTTGGATTGGCCATGATCAACTTTTTGCTTAAGTGCTGTAGTTCCAGGAGGTGCGACTTCTAAGCTTAAACTTGCTCGGAGCTCCTTAAACTCAGTTGTCATTTGTTGTATTGCAGCAAAGCATTGATTCATTTGATATTCCATTTTATCAATACGTTCGCGCAACTCAGTTTGCTCAGCCATTCGTGCTTTCAATCTCGTAATGATGGGTGAACGAGATGGCTCCGTTATCACCTGATTTGCAGAAAGGAAAACACATAAGCATCGCATATAGAACATGCCGGTCCATGACAAAGATCTAGCCACTTTTATTAAGTGATATTGAAAATGACTCCCTAAGGAATTAAATTCCTAAAACATCAGTTTAAGAAATTGAAATAACACTCTAAAATTGAAATTGAACTCCCGAACATAAAAAAAAAAAATCTTCTCTATATACAATTGACCTTTTGTCATGGACCAAAAATGATAAAATAAATAGATTGCATAGTGTAAGGTAAGAATACTTACTTCATGAAGGAAAAATGGCAATCACATAGACATACACATGAGACGTGAGGTTTGACACCTAAACTATAGGGCTTAGCAAATTAGAGCTAAGAGGAATGATCCGACTAGTCGCAGTCTCGCGTACAAAGGTCGGGTCCTCTTAGCTCCGGCTTGGTCAAAGAAAATCCTATAGTCATGCGGTTTCGCAGACAAGGATAAACATTTTGACACCAAGAAAGAAATTTCGGAGTTGAGAAAGGCAACCTCTACATCGCAGTCTCGCGTTCAAGGTTGGATCTTTCTCAACACCATCCTAACATCCTTAATTGCGGTCCAGTCCGACGGCGGTAGTAGTGTGTGCAAAGTGTAGTGAAAATGCATAAGCATGCATAACAGTTTAAATTCACAACAACACTTCAATAATTTGAATTTAAAACATTCATTCACAACTCCAATCTGCAAGACAAAGGGTTAACAATCACTCCACCCCTTATAACTCCCATCTCGCAAAAACATTTAACACCTCAAATGGTTAGGGACGCACTGGTATCCTCGCTACCAAACAAATTTTTTTTTTAAAAAGAGAAAATTGGCCTAAGTCCACTAAGAGTTTAAACTCAAGTCCCCAGTGGAGTCGCCAAGCTGTCGCGACCTCACCTCGGGTGCACCACCTAGGGTTTGGCTAATGGATTACTAAGCCTAAACTTAGTTCGGGCTCTCCCAAGCCCATACCAATTCGCGACTTAGGGTTTAAGTTTTTTAACATGCCAATGATTTTTACTTAGGAGTCGCCACTAATCTATTTTTGATGGGTTGATTAGAAACCCAAGTAAAGTAAGGGAGAATTACTTCACTTCTACGAACCAGAGACTATGGGATCGGGGACTTGATTACGTTAGATTTTTCTAACGCCCTTTCGGTACCTTTTCTCTTTTATTTAAAAAAATCCTTTGCAAGCAATTTGGATTGATTTTAACCTATTCCCTAACATGTAAGGTGATCAAGCACATGCGCAACCATTATTTAACACTCAATGATCAAAGCATTAAATAAATTGCAAGGAAAGGGAGGAAGTTACTTACCTTGAAGCTACGAAAGCATCTGCAACGTTAGCTTAAAAATCACATCACAAATCCTAGATATGATTTCTAATTAACATGCAATTATTCAATTGTTTTTTAGGGTTTTAAATTATTTAATGAGGCCTAAAACTACGTGCAATGCATGTAATGACATACGAAAGTGTCTAACTATAGTAGCATGCAATGTGCAATCTAATATGCAAACTATATGTCATGCGACATTAATTATTTAACTTAATCTAATGCTAGAAAATATTTAATGCAACTACCCTAGTATGTCATGCATTCAAATGACCCTAAACATGCAATGACTAGATGACACACGGGAGATGACCTAATTCTACATGACATGAGCATGGCAATTTTTATGTTTTCTTTTTTATAACTAATGAAATTTCCTAAACTTCTAGGTCATATGCAATGTAGACTATAAGACTAGTCTGACATGAAGTGCATTAATCTACCCTATTATGCAAAAGATTTTTTTATGCATTTTTTGTAAGTTTACTAAAAAAATCAACACATGATGCAACCGACCATATAAAGCACGCAATTTAGCCCCGATCCAAGATAGAAAATCAAAACAATCAAAAACTTGATCCGACGTCTCGCGGCTCAATATTTTTGATTATTGAGATTTTTTAACACGACACAACGACCTCACTTAATCGGAATTCAATCAAGCATGCAATACTTCAAACGAGGAAACAAGATATTCAAGAATTAATTTAGATAGGAACTTTACCTATCCTGTCTATTCTTTCCAAGTTCGGAGCGGTAACGAATTGCAACAAATTGCGGGAATCGCAATCAACGATGCATCAAGGCGAATGGCGAGGCTGTGACGGGAATGGCGACGTGAGAGCGATTCATGCTAGTGTTGGGCTTGACTCGATGAGCTCTCGTGGTGATACACAACTGGCTGAGGGATACGTCGTCACTTATTGAAGATGCCCGACAATTAAACTGAACTTGCAACCATGGAAGAGCAGTCAATCGGTCAAAAGAAATTTGCAAAGAGACGAAATTAGGCACCACAAATTGCCGAATTCCTTGACTTCACTGAACAGTGCGACCGTGCTTCTCTTGGCTGGAAAACTTTGACCGAAAGACCATGCAATTCTACTGGAACAATTACCGAACGCTTGATCCCTTGATAGTTGCCGGGGATCGGTGGCTTTGGCCACAACGAGGAGCAGCGCCGGCAACAACGTCGTGGGCTCAACTGGAAGGAAGCAGCAAGTCGTCGTCAATCTTGCAGCTTGCTGGAGGTCTCACGGTGAGTCAGATCAGGGCAGCAGCTCGTGGCTAGGCAGTGACGAAAAGATATCAATGGATCGTGCTCGGCTTCTCGCGGCCAACAGTGTGTGACAAGCGGCAACCAGCGGCAACGATGCCTCACCGGGAAACCTGGGAAAAAAAGAAAAAAAGAAAAAGGAAGCACGAATCGACACGTGGTATCCTGGCTTGGGGCAGGCAGCAGTTCGGCACCGGATTGGCAACTTGTCGCGGTATCAGTGAGATCACGGCAGCAAGTCTGCTGGGGGCGACATAGCAAGGGCGGCGCAGCGATGGCAACTCAGGTGGCTTAGGCGCGGTGCTGCGACGTGGGGTCTCCTTGGTTCAACCGAGAGAAGACTCTCTCTCTTTCTCTCTCAAGTACTCCCTCGAATATGCTCTCCGAACACCCTTCTTTTTCCTCCTCTCTTGCGTGGCCGTCTCTCTACTCTCTTTTTTCTGTGGATTTTTTTTGTCCTTCTTTAGTGTGTGTGGCCCCCTTTTTATAGGTGAGAGGACTATGTTATTTAAGGAAAGATGATAAATCCGCACGACGCCTATTTAGCTCTTGTATCCCACGTGCAATATTTTTCCAATATTTCATCCGACGCTTTCCTTGAATATTGAAAGAATAATGAGAATATTCTCGGGAACATTCTCATATTCTCGGGAATATTCTCATATTCCAACTCGCCACCCCTTAACGGGAATATTTCATCCGACACCTTCCCCGAATACTGAAAGAATAATGTGAATATTCTCGGGAACGTTCTCATATTCCCGGGAATATTCTCATATTCCAACTCGTCACCCCTTAACGGGCCTAGCCAAATTCTTTTCCTTGTGGGCTTAATCCAACTTGTTAAATTAAAGCTTATAACTATCAATTGAAGCCCATCTCGCCACAAGTCCAATGCAAATGCAATAATAAATGCTTCTAAAACTATATGCTATGCAATTTAATCCTAATATTTTTTGTTTAGGGGTTAAAATTAATCCCTAAATTTTTGTGCATTAAATTATGAATGATCAATCAAAATTTAGGTGTCAACAATAACTTGACGTGGTAAAATTATATAATGTCAAGTATTCGTGCTTAGAAATAAAAAACCGAAAATGCACATGTTTTCTCATATTGCCAGGAGCTCTTAGAGCCATAATTTTAGGATAGAAAATTAACAAATATTTTGAACTAGATCCACATTTAAATATATACATACATCAATTATGATCTTTTGTTGCACTTGACTTAAAAATCATTGTTATTATATATTTAAGTGCCAACGGAGCAAACACAAAAGAGTGGAAATCCATGATTAAGTACATGATTTCCCAAATTGCAAGGACCTCTTACAGCCATAATTTTCGGGATAGAAAGTTAACTGAGATCTTTACTTGAATGTACACATAGTTATATACAATCACAGTTCTGATTTTTTGTTGCATTTGACTTTTTAGTTTTCATTGCTACAAAAGTTATTGTTACTATATTTTCGGGGTTTACATCGCCGGCTGCCGGCTGTACAGCGGTTCCCGGGTCATCAAAAAATAAAAAAAGTATATTGTTACTATACTTTTAAGTGCCACGGAGCAGACTTTAAAGAGTGGGGTATATCTTAAGCTCTATTTTACTTACTTAAATTTCTTGTTATAATTAAAAAATTAAAGGAGCCATCTCCATGGATAGGCATGCGGGACCTATCAATGCCGCTATTAATATTTTTGGGTCAGAGAAGCATCGGTAGGAGCAAATTTCGCGTGAACGAACTTGAGTGAGTAAATTGATACCGGACTAGTGACCGACTAGCGACATAATAGAATATTATTAAAGAAGACACTTCTTGCAGAAGAAAGTCATAATAAACCGATTTTGTTCTCTGTATATCAAGATAAAAAATGAAAGGAAACAACGGAAATATATATGTTTTTCTTGGAGTTGGTTATGTTAATTTCCCAGGCCCAGGATCTTTACACTTGAACATTGGGCATAGTTTACTTTGTTGGAGAGGGCTGCAACCCTTAGTTGGGGGACGGACTTTGGCCCATACTCAACCTCATGAGGGGGGTAGTGATCTCTTACTTCTCATGAGTGATCAGTTCAGAGCAAGACTTAACTAACAGTATATTGACGAAATATACATTCATAAAATCTAAAATTGGTCAAAAATTTAGGATGTTAGAATTACAATCAATCATAAAGATATGTAGAATATTACTGATATTCAGAATATTTAAGAATATCTATAATATTCAGAATATCATAAGATAAGCTCAATATATCTAACATTAGGCTTTTCAAGTCCCGTGCGAAACCATAGGTATCTTAAGTCCTAAGTGTGGAATTATAGGCATCTTAAATCCTGAGGGTGGAGCTTTAGGCCTATTAAGTCCTAGGTAAGTAACCATAGTCATTTTAACTCCTAGATGGATAGTATTAGGCATTCTAGATCCCGTGGGAAATACCTTTGGCACTTCCAAGCTTTAGGGCCACGAGTGTATATGGACATGAGGAGAAATTCAAATGAAGAGTAACATGGTATTTGTTCTAATTTACCCATTAAAACTCTCTCTAGCATGTGTCACGTGTTCTCGATAGGTTCATTCGTATGTTTTGTTACCAAATGGCGAAACTGATGGAGAGTGACGTTGCATAGATTCCAACTTATTTATTGTGAGTCATTTCCTAACATGTTTTGTTGTTATTCCTGATAGGACATGTCAAACCTCTAAGAAGGAAAATTTAAATGAAGGGTAATGTTGTGTCATTTTCAATTTTTCAATCCCCCATCATTCGTACACTAACACATTCCATCCCATTATTTCCAGGGTTAGCAACTTGTCATGCCACAGGTAAGTACCCTTTTCCCTTAAAACAAATGAAAGTCAAATAATCTTTTATCACAAAGAAAAACTTTGGAGTTGTCAGCTGTTGTGACTCTCGTGGCACGATCCGAGAAAGATGAGTTTAATGCTGAATTGGGGACCAATAGTCCTCAATTGGCATAGGTTCTCCTAAGCCCCTATCTTGCGTTGTTGTTATGATTAAAATTGGTCTATCCATGAAGTCCAACCTAAATAGGAGCCCCATGCCTGGATGTCTAGTTGCATAGAAAGTTTGTTACAGGAAAGAGCATACTTCAGGAAAGAGTCTCATATTTGATAAAATGGGGAGTTAATTACATGATTAGAGATTCAACATGTAAATGAGAGTCTCAAAATAGGAAAATTGAGATATTAGATTTTAGAAACTCTAATCCTGTAAGTCCAACGTAAATATGTAAATGAATATAAATTCTAATCCTATGAGTCCCCGTTTATGCTCATGTTAGATTTTAGAGTCTCAATTTTCTATTATTGTTAGTCCAACCTAAACGGAGAGTTAGTCACAGGATTAGATTTTCTAAAATCTAATCCTGTAAGTCCAACCTAAATAGGATCCGTTTTAATACTCATAAAGCGTAACAGAGAAAGAGTCTCAATTTTCTATTAATTCAAAGGATAAGCTCGTTACAAAGAGAATAATACGAATATAGATAGTCTAAATTTCATAATGATTCACTAATAAAAGATACCTGAAAAGCTATTAAAAGAAGTAAATAAAATATCTCAAAATATTGTCTGGAATCTAATTACCCTGTTCAATAAAAAACATTAACACAACAGGGCAACCGGGGTAGGCTCCAAAGACAGTTGCATCCAGAGATGTGGAGTTCCTGGAGACAAGAAAGGTGGGAAATACTTGGAGGTAGGCCAGAAATCCTAGTGCGGGACAGTTTAAGGATTGCCAAAGACGTCAATCTCCAAATGTTGCCGGGGATTCTCCCCTCTAAATGCCGGCACGACGATAAATCTATCTCTTCCAGCTTCTCCAGATTCAGTATAACTTCAGGAAACTCCTGTATGCGAGTATGCCTCATCCTAAGCACTTTCATATCTTTCAAATCCTTAACTGACATTGGTAACTTCTGAATCGCGGTGTTAGATAAATCCAGGAATTGCAGTGAGCTAAGCATTCTTATTCCATCTGGAAGATGGGTTAACATCTGGCATTCCTTCAGAGACAATGTTTTCAGTTGCTCTAGGTACTTGATTGAATCTATTTCTTTCAAATTTTTACAATTGCAAGCACTGAGAATTTTGAGCTTCACCATGGAACCTTTCCTGGTATTAATCCGACAAAAGGAAGTTCCATCAATCAACAACTCTTTCAAGCTTCTCATGGGACCCAAATCTGGTAATTCATAGAGGCGGTTGCACTGCTTCATATTCAAAGAAACCAATTTCTCCAAATTACTAATTGATGGATGGATAACTTCTAAATTAGAGCAACCTTCCAGAATAAGTCTTTCCAGCTCCAATGAAGAAGGAAATTCTGGAGTGGCAGTCAACTGGACACAACCAGTTAGTTTCAAAACTCTCAGTTTCCTTGCCTGCAAGACAAGTCGGATATGTTAGTAAATGTTTAGTTACTGAGAAACACGTACTTAAAAGCATTAATGTGTGAAGATAGTAAATTCAATCCATACCTTCACAAGTAGATTCCAACCTCTCCAGTCTTCTTGAACCTGACTCTGCGACAAATCAAGAATCACCAGTTTTTGCAAATTCAGATATAAATGATCATAAAAAATCTTAGGGCACCCTTGCCAATCAAGCCACCTTAATCTTGAAAAATGATCCTCAAAATTTCCCCAAATAACAGCCTGATCCAGCTTAAGAAACCTCAAGTTCTGTAAACCATCGAATTGGTCACATTCAAAACTGATATTCCTTTTAGATCCGTCAGCAAACTTGAGCCTGAGGGCTTTAACGAACTTATTACCCTGTCAATCAAGCAAAACAAAATTAACTTTAAAAAATGGAGCTGTCTTTCAGCATCACACTCGATGGATAATTGAATGAAAGGGATCAATAACAGTATCAATTGGCATCTAACGAAGAACAGATTGTGGCACAGTGCTCGCAGAAGTTACCTTCCTTCCTATTAATACATCCAGTGCCTCTTCATGGTTCCACAGCCTACTGCGCTGGCAAGGTTCATTCTTGTTTTCACTCTTGACAATTACCCTGCCAAAGGTCTTCAGTATCCTATGCATGCGTAGTACTTTATCCTCTCTGATTTCTACAAAAGACATGGCATGGAGAGATCGAATCGATATGGTAGGAGAAAACTGAAGGTCATTCCACATGTAATATGGTATTCTCTTGTCCTTTCCATTGAAGAAGCATGCTATATCAAGAAATATATCCTTTTCATTATCATCTAAGGTGTTATAGCCCTTGAAGAAGGCTGCTCGGACTCTCCTATCAGGAGCTTCTTTCAATGCAATCAGTGTTTCCGTCCACACTTTCTCGTTTTTCTCTCGAAACAGAGATTGACCAACATTCTCGAGTGCTAAAGGAAGGCCATCAGTGGCAGCAACGATATTTGTTGCCAGTTCCTTCAATTCCCAAGGGGGTAAATCCTTTCCAAAAGCATGCTTACAGAATAATGTCAGAGCATCATCTTGTTCCATCGTTCTAAGACCAAATTTTTCCGCACCCTCAAGTTTTATAAGGACGTCATCTCTTTGGGATGTCACAATGACCGTGCTCCCCAGGCCCAACCAATCAAGCTCTCCGACTAATGCACTGAGCTGTTCAGGGTCCTTCACATCGTCAAGGAGAAGAAGGACCTTCAAGGCGCGCAACCTGTCCTGAATATGTTTCAGAGCATGGTCAGAACAATCGAACTTTAGGGCAACACTCTTGTGAAGGTGGGAAATTAGTTTGTTTTGTACAGACAAGATGCCGTGATCTCTAATTTCTTCTTGGATCTTTTCAAGAAAGCTACAGTCATCATACAGATGATGAAGTTGATTATAAACAAATTTCGCCAGGACCGTCTTACCAACCCCGGGGATGCCATGTATTAACACTTTTCCACATGTGTCTCCAATTTTATCCGCTTGCCCAGCGTGGTAGCGAACCTTCAGCTTCGTCATTATCCCTCGCACATGAGGATCGACTCTGACAAATTGTTTCGGCACAGTTAGGTCCTTCGTCTTCAGAATCCGCAGAACATCGCAGACAATTTGCTTTATAATTGCGCTATAATACCTGCCAAAATGTAAATGGAATAATAAGGACATGGAAGAGGAGGATTGAAAGCGGAAGAAAACCTAGTTATGCATGATGCACCCTTTGTCATTGTTATAATAACGAATATATAATTGGATATGATTTGAACCTATCTAATTTTAACGCAGAAGTAGGCAAGATATAGGAGAAAAGTAATCTCAGGCCAGAGCGTGTCATGGAAATTACACTTCTTGATTTTCTTGGAGATGGAATCCCTTCAAACATCCGATCTGACGGAGGGCAGACTCCCAGCGTTTAACCAGCTTGGCATCTCTGCAGCGCCTCAAGTGCACACCAATGGCCTCCTCGAAAGGGCCCGTGCAGTTTCTTACATCCGTTGGCTTGACATAGTAGAAGATGGGGATGATGATGTGATTCATAGTATCCGCGCAATCCACCATTTGTTCCAATTCGATGAGGCAGCTCTTGCTGGATGCGATGTTCTCGGAGATGACGGGTATCGATATCTTGGACTGCTTGATCGCCTGGGTCAACTTGGAGTAGATTTCTTCGCCACACCTCAGCTCTTCCTTGTCCCTAAAGACGCGAATCCCAGCATCAGTCAACCTGTTGTGCAGGAAATCCGCAAAGTTCCAGCGCATGTCTGGCCCTCTGAAACTCAGGAAGACTTCATAGCCTGGCCCTGTAGAAATCGATGAGGAAGGATTGGTAACGTGACTAATGTCCATTGTTTGTGTAGCAGATCTTAAGAAAACGTAAGAAGGAGCTCGGTCACTACGGATGCGCACGTACTTTGAATTGGACCATCCTCACACTTATATAGACCAGAGTCAACGCGGTTTTGGGAGAGCAAATCGACTGTTGGCTGGTCGGTCGCAGTGGTGCTTTAGGATCTTATCTTTTTGGGTTGGCTCTGCTCTGTATCCGGATTAGTTTCCCAACGTTTCTTTCCCTCTTCTTATTTCCCATGTTATTATTTTGTTTTGATTTTTTCTTCCAAAGGAGGAAACTATTTATGAAAAAGAACAATAAAGTCCAAAAGCGTATTCATTGTTTTATTTGTGAGAAAAAAGGAGATAATTACCAAATCAATTATAAACTTATTACATGGATATTAATTTAATTTTAAACTTTTCAATTCTGTAAATATAGTTTTAAGTATTTGCATGAAATTCCAATGTAATAGTTTTGGTTAATTGCCCTTAGAAAATTATGTCGTGGTGTTTAGTTATCGCCGGCGGTCCTACATATTATGCTATTAAATTTGATGAATTTGAGCTACCAATTCTCAGTTTGATGCATTTTTTTTTTTTTTTGCATGGGACGGTTATTAGTTGGCTTGCAAAACTAGATAGTATTTATTTATGGATAAAGTGCACCGAAAATCTTAAGATTTGTCGCTAAAATATTATTGAATTGTAAAAATTTCAAAAGTTACAATCAAGTTCTAAAATTTGTAAAGTTTGTGCAATCAAGTCCAAATGATGAAGTTGCTTTTTTTTTTAATTACTTTCTTAAAACACATGAAGCAGATGGAGTACCCATCAAGTGCCACATTGGAAAAAAACTAGAAAATATTAAAAAAGAAAAGAACGATTAAAAATTTAAAAAGAAAAAGAGGATAAAAAAGAAATAAAAATAAAAAAAGCTTACATTTAAATAAAAATCAGTGGTTGTACTTGAGTCAGATAGTTCAGTTTTAGTGAACTTGGTGAAGAGTGCAAATCATCACCCTTGGGAAATCAGTGCGCTTATCATGGAGCCCGCCATGTCTTGGGCCAGTCTAAGTACCTTTCTCTAGCCCATTGTTCAAGAGATTCGGACCAAGTAGCGGATTGGCTTTGCAAGGCCCACAGATCGAATGATTTACCTTCGGATTGGGTCGCTCATCTCCTTGCCCCCTTTGGGATCTACTTTGCTTTGATGCTCCTGACGTGGTTTTTGCTGTTTAAGTACTTTCAATTTTAATAAATTATCTTTCGACCAAAAAAAACATTTAAATAAATAAAAAAACTCCCGCCGCCATGGCTGAATGGGCGAGTTCAATGAAGCTCAAGGGACCCCCGCGCTGAGCTAAATGAAGCTCGAGGAGCCATGGTTGCGAGCTCAAAGAAGCTCCAAATACAATGGTCGCAAGCTCTAAATCTCTTTTGCTCCGCCAGCTTAGTGAAGCTCGAGTGGCCATGGAAACTCTATCTTCACCCCTTTGTTTCTTCACTGCTGTATCTCCCCAAATTCACCAACGTTTTGACAGAGGTAATCTTGTTTTCAGATAAGCTAATTCCATCACTACCAACCCCAAAAATGGAGGTGTATCAGGCTGTATCCATTTCTCCCTCCTTCAGTCCTCATTGATGGATCGACGAGCTGGGGGAGGATTTCGAAGAGAAGCCCGTGATCAACATCTCTGAAGCCAAGCCTGATTGCTTTGATACCAAAATCAAATCTGCAGACACAAGTTACAGCACGAGGAAAGAAAACAAAGAAGACGAAGATTCCGACTTCAAATTCACTTGCCTCAACACGGGTGGTTTGCCAATCTCGGCTGATGATGCCTTTGACAACGGCTAGATCCGCCTGGCTTTCCCTCTCTTCAAACGAGACCTCATTTTTGCCAAAATCTGAGCCGATCCCTTCGCTGTCGCCGTTGATTCTTTGGCTGCCTAGGATGAAGCCGTTAATGGTAGCAAGCGTTGTTGGCTGGCTGGCTGGATGAGCCGCAGGGGACTTATTACAACTAAACCGCGCGAAAAATCATAGAGGAGACCCGGCCCTCGCTATGGAGTTGTCGGAAGAGCAACTTAACCGGATCCTCGAAATTGGGGCGGTTCCGAGACTTCTTGCAGCAAGCAAAGCAATGGCGGGGACTCCCTCATGCTATGCCCTCCTTCTCGAGCTTCGTGGAGCTCGGTCATTCTATTATGGCTGCTGGAGCCATTTTCTTTTTTTCGAGCTTTCTTATTCTTACCCTTTTTTCTTTTATTATCTTTTTTATAATTTTTCTTTTTATTCTAAACTACAAGTTCTTTTGATGTGGTGCCTACCAAGCTCCACATCGTGTGCCACGTGTCTTAAAATGGTACACGTGTCTTAAAATGATAATAAATTCCATTGGTCAAATTGGACAGAGTTAAAGAAGAACTTGATAATATTTTTTTATAAATTTTAAAATTCAATTGTATTTTTATGACGAATTCTAGATATTTGGTGCATTTATATCTAAGTTTTATGACACGATATCTAGAAATTAGAAAAGTGAAATTGGTAAAGACTAAATTGGAGGTAGAGCTTTGTTACGGTGGGGTAAATTGAAGGAGCAATGTTTGAGAGACGGAAAACCACTCTTTCATGACTTGGTAGAAGATGCGTAGGCTGTTATAATAATCGATGCGTGTTTGAGATGTTCTTGAAGTCAACCTGTCAAAAGCTTATGGTCGTGCTTTACATGTTAAGATATTGAGATCTTCCAATTTTCACTTGAGAAGGTAGATGATGATGAACTTTAACATTCATTTCACGTCAGTGATGATTTCTGCGATAGCAGAGATTGAAACTATCCAAAAATTATCATGAAATCTGGTTTCTCCTGATAAAATAGAAGTTGTTGAAGAAGGAACGCTAGTCTCTTTGGAGACATCAGATAAAGAAGAAGGAATGCTAGGGTTTTTTTTTTTTTTAAAGCTGACTTTATGATGCCTAGAATTGATGGATCTATCTCTAAATTTGGGAAAATTATTTAAAAGAAATCTTAAATCTATTGTATTTCTACGAATTTAATAATAAATTTATTGCACTTTTGTCTAAACTTTTCAATTTTATTAATTTACTCAATTCAGCCAATTTTGGTAAGAATTTGCTAATGTGGACATGACTGTGCCGTGTACCAACATTGAATTTTTAATATTATTTTAAATTGTATAAATTTTTTTTTCTATTTTCCTTTTTACTTTGTTTTTTTTTCTCTCTATTTTTTTCCTTTGTCGGTAAGGGTCATTGACGGGAGTCATCGATCGTGCAAGCCTCAATGGTTGCAAAGGCCGTTGACCATGGCCAGCAAGGCCGTGATGGCCTCACCCAAACCTACGTGGCTTGCTGGAGGAGGGTCGCCTATGATCCTCGCCCACGAAGAAAGAAAAACATTGAGAAAATAAAAAGCAAAGAAAATATAAGAAAATAAAAAAGAAAAATTCAAAAATATTAAAATATTATTAAAAATTCTCCATTGTCGTGCCAATTGTGGCATGTCAGTGAATTCCATGGACTCAATTGGCGAAATTGAAACGTTTAGAATGAATTGGCAAAAAGCAATAAGTTTAAAACTTTTTAGACAATTTTCCTTCCAAATTTGATTGGAATCTTTTCTCAAAACAATCAACTGTTGATTGATCAGGTCGATGCGATTCCAAATTTTGAGAGGATTACAAGAGATTTGTTTTATGATAAGATAATCCGACAATTTGAAAGCTAATACAGGTAAACACGAGTAACAACTCGTGACATGCATGAAGCACAGCAGAGAAAAACTCTAGATTTTCTATTAATACAAAGGTTAAGCCCATTACAAAAGGGTACCACACGAATATAAATCCTGATGATTCAAGAAAAATAAATAAAATCTCTGCTGTCCGGAACCTCATTATCCAAATCTGGATGAGCATTAATCAAACTAGAGGGCAACTCGGGTAGGCTTTGAAGATTGTCGCATCTGGAGATGTGGAGTTCCCGGAGACGAGAGAGGCGGGAAATACTTGGAGGTAGGCCAGAAATCCAAGTGCCGGACAGTTTCAAGATTGCCAAAGACGACAATCTCGAAATGTCGTCGGGGATTTTCCCCTCTAAACTCCGGCATAATGAGAAATCTATTTCTTCTAACTTCTCCAAATTCAGTATAGCTTCAGGAAACTCCCGTATGTAAGTACGCCTCATCCTAATCACTTTCATATCTGTCAAATTCTTGACTGATGGAGGTAACTCTCGAATCAGAGTGTCTGACATATCCAGGAATCGCAATGACCTGAGATTCCCTATTCCATCCGGAAGATTGGATAGCCTCCAGCAGCTCTTCATAGACAGCGTGTCCAGTTGCTCCAGCAATATGATGGACTCCGGGAGGGTAAGGATTGCAGTGCAGTCTAGAGCAAGATATGTGAGAGACTTTAAGTACTTGATCGTATAAGATATCTCAGTCAGGGTAATACATCTACAAGCACTGAGAGTTTTGAGCTTCATCATGGAACCCTCTTGGAAATTGATTTGTGAAATGGAAGTTCCATCGATCACCAGCTCCTTGCTGTCAACTGGACACAACTAGTTAAATTCAATACTTTGAGTTGCCTTGCCTGCAAGATTGACAGGATATGACAATAAATGTTGAGTTCCTGACAAATACGTCGTCAAAAGAAAAATTGCATGAAGATAGTGAATTCATTCCGTACCACCAGAAGCAGCTCCCAACCTCCCCAGTCTGTGTCAACCTGACTCCTTGACAAATCAAGAATCACCAAATTTTGCAAATTCAGATTTAGCGATTTAATGTCAAAAATCTTAGAGCACCCTTGCCAATTAAGCCACCTTAAGCTCGAAAGACGATCCCCAAAATTTCCCCGAATAGCAGCCCAACTCAGCTGAAGGAACATCAAGTCCTGTAAACCATCAAATAGATCACATTCAAAACTGACATTCCTTTCGGATCGGTCACCAAACTCGAGCCAAAGGGCTTTGACATTCCTAGTAGCCTGTCAAGCAAAACAAAATTGACTTAAAAAAATGGAGCTGTCTTTTAGCGTCGTACTTGACAAATAATTGAACGAGAAGGATCAATAACTGTATCAATTGGCATCTAAAGAAGAACAGATTTGGCGCAGTGCTCGCAGAAGTTACCTCCCTTCGTCTTAGTACATCCAGTGCTTCTTTGTGGTTCCATAGCCTACTGCGTTAGCAAGGTTCATTCCGGTTTTCATTCTTGACAGTTTCGTGGCCAAACTTCTTCAGTATTTCATGCATGAGTAGTTTTTTATCCTCTCCGATTTTCACCAAAGACCTAGCATGAAGAGCTGCAATTGCACTAGAAGGATTATACTTGCAGTCATCCCACATGTAATAGGGGATTTCCATGTCCATTTCAGTGAAGAAGCATGCTATATCGAGAAATATCTCCCGTGCATTCATATCTAGGGCAGCATAGCTCTTCTTCAAGGCCACTTGGACTCTCTTATGAGGAGATACTTCCAATGCAGCCAATGTTTCCCTCCACACTTTCTTCGATTTTACAAGAAACAGAGATGAACCTGTCACCTCTAGCGCTAAAGCAAGCCGGCCAGTGGCAGCAACGATATCTGTTGACAGTTTCTTGAATTCCCCACGGGGGAAATCCGTTCCAAAAGCATGCCTAGAGAACAATTTCAGAGCTTCATCTTGCTTCATCGGTTCAAGGACAAAACTTTCCGCACCATTGATGTTTCTAAGGATGTCTTGTCTTTGGGATGTCAGAATGACCGTGCTTCCCAAGCCAAGCCAATCAAGCTCTCCGACTAATGCGCTGAGCTGTTCATGGTCATATATATCGTCAAGGAGAACAAGGACCTTTATGGTGCAAAAGTTCCTCTGAATATGAAGCAGAGCTTTCTCAGAAGAATCAAACTTGGCATTTCCTTTATCAAGGTCAGAAATTAGCTTGTTTTGTACAGACAAGATGCCGTGATGTTTAATTTCGGTTTGGATCTCCCCAAGAAAGCTACAGGCATCAAACAGATGATAAAGTTGATTATAAACATATTTAGCCAGAACCGTCTTACCCACGCCGGGGATCCCAAATATTCCTAACACCGTCACACTTGTGTCCCCAATTTTAACCGCTTGCCCATGGTGGAAGTCAACCTTCAGCTTTGTCATTATGCTTCGCACATGAGAGTCGACTTGGACAAATTGTTTCGTCACTATTAGGTCTTTCTTCAGCAGCTTCCGCTGAACTTGGTGGACAATTTGCTTTACGACTTCGCCATGAGATCTGCCAAATGTATATGGAATAAAAGGGACATGAAAGAGGAGGATTGAGAGTGGAAGAAAACCTATTTGTGCATGACGCTGCCGTTGTCATTGTCATAATAGCGAATATGTGATCGGATATCATTTACAACTAGTTAATTTTAACGCAAAAGTAGGCAAGACACATGAGAAGGAATCTCAGGCCAGAGCGTAGTCATGGAAATTACCCTTCATTTTTTTCGTGGAGATGGTTTCCCTCCAACTCTCCGATCCGACGGAGAGCAGACCTCCAGTCCTTAAGGAAACTACCCTCTCCGTCGCTCTTCTTGTGTTCACCCAAGGTCCTCACGAAAGGACCCCTGCAGTCGCGTACATCTGAAGGGTCGACATAATAGAAGATGGGGATGATGATGCGATTCTTGTTGTCCATGCACTCCACCATTTCATCCAATTCAGGGAGACAGCTCTTGCTGGACGCGTACTCCTCGGAGATGACGGGTATATATACCTTGGACTGCTCGATCGCCTGGGTCAGCAGGGGATTGATTTCTTTGCCACTCTCCTGCTCTTCCTCGTTCACTCTCCTGCTCTTCCTCGTTCCTAAAGACGCTAATCCCAACATCAATCAACATGGTGTACAGGAAATCCGCAAAGCTCTTGCGCATGTCCGGCCCTCTGAAGCTCAGGAATACTTCATAGTCTCGCTGTGTAGACACTGATGAGGAAGGACTGGTAACATGACTAATGTCCATTCCTTTTTCTTCTTTTTGAGCTGCGATTCTTTAAGGCGCGGACAAAAATGCGCTTCTCTCTACTATGAATCAAGGCTGTCGGATTTGAAGGAGTGAAAGATTCGTATAAAGAATATACTGCTTTTGGGGAAATTTGGAAGTTAAATGGACAGTTTCACCATCAAGATGGTTTTCTGTTCAAGGGCAATCAGTGGTGTGTTTCGCAATGGTCGTTGCATCAAGCTGTTACTTCTTAAGCCCATGATGGTGGACTAGCAAGGCATTTTGGTCTTGACAAAACTTTGGTGCTTATTCGAGAGAATATTCATTGCCCTAAAATATAAAAAGGATATAAGACTCCATTTATTTTGTAAAAAGTGAATAATTTTTTTTAAAAATTTCTAAAACCGTTTGTATGCTTATAAAAATGAATGAACAATAAATATTTTCATCGTCCATAAAAATGTTTAAACATAAAATGTTATTGATAATAAAAATAATTTTCATTGACTAATTATTTCAAGCGATACAAGCGGTCATTTTAAGAAATTTTTTTTAAAAATTATTCATTTTTCAGTAAACAAATAGAGTCTAAAGTGATATATTGAGCAATGCAGCCACATTACCAAAGCTATAGGCCAAAAAACCAGTTCGTACTTGCCATTACCAATTCCCCAATCGCCTTGCCTAAGACTCAACACGACAAGGATCCTGCTTTTCAATAAATAAATCGCCTTACTGCATCACATGTTGCTAAGCTTTATTTTCATAAAATTTGTGCACCTATATGATATTTCAAAGAAAATCACTTCTTATGGTGCATTTGTTTCGTAGAAAATAAATAATTTGAAAAATATTTTTCTAAAAATGATCAAGTGTATTGCTTAAAAAATAAACAAAAAAAAAGAAATCATCAGCCTCGAAAATGATTAGATATAAATTATTTTTAATAATGAAAACATTTTTTATTTAAATAATTATTTCAAGCGATATAAACCATTATTTTTGAAAAAATATTTTCTAAATCAATTATTTTTCACGAAACAAACAAAGCCTTATAGTGATGTCAAGTTTATGAGTCACTTTTATACTTTATGGCGAAAAGGGGGACTCAACTTCAATTTGGTTCGGCTGGCCATTGAATGTTGCTGATCTATTACATTATTATGATAACCAAGAGATTGATGAAATTGGTGTTGGTCTTGTGGACGAGTCTTCTTCAACTGAGGGAGAATGGTACGGGGAATATATCGAATTCTTATTTGAAGATGTCCAGATTATCTCATGTTATTAGAAGAAAAGGGAGAATAAAATGTCTTAATTCTCAAGTTTTTGAATTTCTCAGGATTTATTTTATCCAGATTAGGAATTTGTAATATCGTTGCCCATTTGAATTTCGTATTTTGGGTAAAGTTATCTTTCCTTCACCTAGAGGTTGCTCAAAGGGCTCTAGGCTTTCTCCCCAATAAATACCGAGATCCTCCAATGTAACACGGTGGAATTCTTGAATCAAGAGACTCGTATCATCTGAGTGGCCTTCCAAGTTGGTGATTTAGCTAAGGGAGACCTAAATTAACTACTCTTCTCCTTCCTTTTCTCTGTAACGAACCTCATCACGTACTTCTCGATGAATGATTGTCTCACGCATACACAACACCGCCATATTTTCGAATCTCCCTCAACCATATGTTTCCATCATTCGAAATCTCAATCATTAACATATGACTTGAGAATGGCTCCCAAGCAATCTGGCTCTTTCTTCTTGTTCATTGTTCAACTGTGTTATTGTCGCCATCATCAAAGTCGTCTTGTGTCTGTTACATGAGAGAGAGAGAGAGGGGGGAGGGGGAGTAGGTCTAATTGGCTAGTAAGAAAAACGAGAAAAAAATGTAGTCCATTGAACTATGTATTATTTATTTGTGATCACCAACCATACATTATTTGATGAGAATGTTGCCCATTAAAATATACATTAATGTCTGACAAAAAATAAATACCTTGATGGGAAATTGCACATATCTAAGATTATATTGTTATGAAATACATGTATGAATTCATGTACTTATTATGGTACATTTGTATCATACATTATGAGTACATCTCCTTATTCAATGAATGTTCATCTCCCTATCCAATGAATGTTCATCTCCCTATCCAATATATGTATGGATATCCATGTACTTATTATGGTACATTTGTATCTTATGTTCTAAGTACATCTCCCTATTCGATGAATGTTCATCTCCCTATCCAATACATATATTATTAGATACATTGATAAGTGCATCCTTATTTCCTTATAAATAGGAGCACAAATAGTGAGAAATAAAAGTTTTTTCGCTTTTGGCTCTCTCTATTATTTTTGGTGTCATCTGCTTTCTCTACTTAATCTATCTCTCTATTCTCTCCATTATATACTTGCAACGCTATATTTTACAACACGTTATCAGTACGAAGATCTACCAACTGGGTAAGTAATTTTTGCAAGGAAAGTGTTCTCTTTGTTTTCAACTTATACTTCATCTTCTCCTATCAATTCTTCATTTGTTTTCCCCCATAGCCTTAAATCAATTTCAAATCTAAAAGTATCCTTCGCTCCCGAAGTAGCGGTGGATATTTAGAAATCCTTCTAATTAATTTAAGGATTTTTGTTTTGCAAGAACTATGGCAAATGTTGAAAAGCCCAAATTCCACATCCCGGAAGTGAGTGGAAATAATTATCTATCTTGGTGCTTGGACATGGAAATGCACCTCCAAGGGCAAGGTCTGTAACATCCCGAATTTCGGTAAGCCCGAATTATTGGAAAAGGATTTAACGGGCCGAGTTTTGGAGCCAAATATTTGGAATTTGTGCTTCAGGGGTAAAAAGACCAAAATACCCCTCTCTAGAAGCTTGTTTGGATTTTGTTTTGTTTTGTTTTGTTTTGTTTTGTTTTTGTTTTTGTTTTTGTTTTTCTTTTCTTTCCCCCCCCCTTCTTATCCGCACGTTTCTCTCTCCTCCCCCTTTTCTCTCTTTTTCCTCACGTTCCCCCCCCTTTGTCGATAACCCTCCCCCACTTGCCCTTATCCTCTCTCTTTTCCTCCCACTTGTTTGACTGGTCTTATCTTTCTTTTCTCTCTCCTCTCACTGACAACCCATGTGGGCATCTCTCTCTCTCTCTCTCTCTCTCTCTCTCTCTCGTGCGCGCAGCAAGTTCCCCCCCTCAGCTTCTTCTTCTTCATTTCTTCTTCTTCTTCTCTTCCTTCGGCCGACGCAAGCTTGCTTTTTTGCTACTGCATTTTCTTGTTCTTACCACCCCGCCGTTGCTCCGGCCACTAGAACCGATCGCCACCGCAAAGCACTACGCCTCCACCACCGCCCCTCGCTCGCCCGGCCGCCGGTGAGCCACCGTTTGCCGGCCTTGGGCCGAACCAGCTCAGCCCGTGTTCCGTCTTCCGTCTTCCTCCTTCGCTCGCCGCCGCAACGCCGGCTAGCCGACCGCTCGGACGCGGGCAGCGAGCCGCCGCCGCCTGCGTCGCCGGCCACCACCACCCCTCGCTCGACCGCCCCAGCTCAAGCCACCACCGCTCCGCCCGTCTCCTCCTTCTCTCGTTCGGGTTGGAGCCGGATGGCCACCGCCGCCGCTTCGGCCGTCCTTCGCCGCCGTCCGCCGTTCGAGACCGGGCCGGGGGCCATCCGGAGCCTGCCCCAAAGCGCCGCCACCGTCGCCTTGCTTTCTCTCTCCCCCTCGGCTCCTCCGGCCGTGACCGGAGAAGCGGCCAGCCGCCGCCGCTGCCCGCCGCCGCCGGTCACCGCCGTAGGCCCGCCGGGGACCGTGCCGAGCTCTCCGCCGCGCCGGAGCCACCCCCAACCCGCCGCCATCCCCGAGCTAGCGGGACCGCCTCTTCTCTCCCTCTTCCGGTGCTGTCCAGCCATCGTCGGAGCTGTCGCCGCCTCGCCGGAGCTGTTGGCCGCCGTCCGGAGTCACCGGACCGCCCGCCGCCCGGCCTTAGACCACCGCAGCCCGCCGCGCCCTGCGTTTCTCGGCTTTTGCGCGCGGGACAGCCGCCTCTCGCCGAGATCCGCCTCGGGCCGCCTCGTCCCGACGTGCCGGGAGTTCCCGTGCGTCCCCCTCGCCGCCGCCGTCGCGCTCGTGTCGTCGGAATCGCTTAACCGTGAGTCGATTTCCTAATCCCTTAGTTAGGGGTTAATCTTTTTGAGTAGTTTAATTAGTTTAAGCTTGGATTAATGCTTTGGATGATTATTGTTAGTGTTTTAATACTATTTGATTAAGTTTTGCTTAGTGTTAAGCATGGTTATGATTAATAAATATTATTATTATTTTTAAATAATTAATTATTATTTATTATTTTCGGAATTATTAATTAATTAAATTAATTTATAATTTCGAATTATTAATAGTAATATTGTTATTACTATTCATTGCTGAAAATTAATTATTTTTGGAGAAAATAATTAATTGTGATTATTTATTGAAATGATTTTAATTGAGTAATTTTTGGGGAAAATTACTATGGTCTATTTTTCCAAAGTCAATAGTATTTATATACTATATTATTAAATGACATTGGTTTATTGAAGAAGGGTTTTACTAAATGGAATTATTTGGGTTGGATAATTAATTATGAGATTGAAAAATAATTACAAGTATTTTGTGGGAGTAAATTATTTTATGGGAACAATCGACTATATTATGCTTCTTAAATGAGTATTTTTGAGTATAATTATAGTTTATACTTATTTTTGGGATAATTGAGTATTATTGGGGAATAGTTGATTGGTGTCGTCGTGAGGACACGTATTTATTTATTATTAAATATACGTGATTATTTGGAAAAGTGTGCAAGTATCGTGAGGTTGATTGGTCGGAATTGATTAACCGACTGTGACTTGAATTGTTGGTTGTTCCCAAGAGTTAGGGAATGGGCGTGATTGAATGCTGATTGGAAATGGAATTTTGGAAATTGTCGAGTGAAATCGCATGACATATTGCGTGGGTTATACGAAATGGCATGTCGCATGAGCATGAGTGATGTTTCATTCACGACAAGCAAAGATATAAATGGATTGTTTGATGATGTGTTGCATGATCACATTAAATGAGGGAACCCGGCGTTGCCGGAAGACCGCCAATCCCTATGGGGTTGTGCCGTGGCAGTGGGTCGCCCGACGGCCGGTCGGATGCGTGGACGGGGAGGGTTCTATGTGGGACCGCGGTAGCATGGGGCGGGTCCCGGGCCTCTCGTCGCAGCGGACTGCGGTAGTGGGCGGGTCTTGTGCTCCTTCGAGAATGCCGTCTTGGGAGTGAGCCCTTGACGTCACCGTGCCTCGAGGTAAAGAGGACGAAGCTGGTTTAGCTAGGAACCGCCAACCATAAGGTTGTGCCGTGGCCCAGGAGGAGGGGTCGTAATAATCGGAGCATGTGTGGGTGTGGGACATGAGAAAGTTGTGTGAGATGCTCTGATTATTCGCATGCTCTTAATGTCGTGATGATTGAAATGACAGTTTCTGCAGGTTGCGTGTGCCAAGGCCAGGTAGGGTCGCCTGTGTTTGCATCTGCTTATTGAACTGTCGTATGATAATACTGCTTGAGGTGTGGTATGTCTTGTTTGCCGGAACTAGGTTGCATGGTTAGATTGCTCCCAAGGCGAGCGAAGTTCCTAACCGGGGCTTAGGACTTTGACTTGCTGAGTTTATCTCAACCCGTCGTGGTTAACAATTTTCAGGTCCGTAGGATGGTGGATCGACGCGTGTTACGGCTCGTGGCCGTCTTTGAAGGGAGTAGATTAACCCTGGCTTGTCGGTTTCATTGGCTCGTTAGGAAGATGCCCGTGGTAAGGGCTTGTACTTGTAAACTTCCTAGGGTTAATCGGTTAGTTAATAAAGCGATACTTTTGATGTGTTCTTGTTGAGTTTTCCCGCTATCCCTGTTTTTGTAATTGACCGGGGATTGTGTTTCGCTTCCGCATGCGTTTAATTAAAAGATAAAAATAACGGTCGACGACGGATCCTGGGAGTCGCAAATCAAATGACCGCAAGAGAACAGGGGGTTGCCGCGTGCTCGAGGGTCGGGCGTGACAACCCCATCGATTTTGGTATCAGAGCCTGGTCAATATGGAGTGATAAGGTGCGATGGGTTTTGGGATAGTTAGTTAGGAAAACACCCCGTGCTTGTGTTTGTTTATTTGATTCTCTGGCTATAAGCGGGTCGTTCATAATTTCTAGTTCCTCGTGGGATTGGAAATAAGGTTTCTGTGATAATTCTATTAGACAAACGATCCTGATTCGAGAGTCCTTGAGGAAGGTATTGAGATAAGGCAGTGAGCTCAGATTCAAGATGTTGTTGTTGTTGCCGTTGTTGCTGCTGTCTCGCCTTGTAAGTTCCATTGGTTGGAAAATGGATTGATGATCAGTCGATGCTTAATTTGGTTGAACCGTTCCTGGAGTTTGAGTCGTCCAAGTCTGCTAGGATGAGTAATCTTGATGTCGCAACCTTCTGGATCAAGGAATTGGAGTAAGTGTTAGCATTGTTGGAATGTTCAGAGAATCATTGGGAATCTAGTAGACCGAGTCAGAAGGTCAGGGATGGTTTGAAATCGGAAATCAAGGAGGACCCTTGATCCTTTCGATTTTATTATTGGGAGTAATCCGTTTCTTGGATGATGGTTGCTAAGGTTGTTGGACGATTGTGGTTTATTTATTAGCTGAGGAATTAAGAATGGATTATTGCACCTATGCATTGATTTTCGGCAGTGTAACCAAAGGACGGTCATGAACAAGTATCAATTACCAAGGACAGATGACTTGTTTGACCACTTCAAGGAGCTTCGATATGTTCCAAGATAGACCAAAGGACGGGCTATCTGTAGTTGAGGATTAAAAAGGAGAATATACCGAAGATGACACACTGGGTGTGATATGGTCACTAAGAGATTACCGTATCGTTGTTTGGATTAATTAATACGCCAATTATTTTTATGGATTTGATGGATTGATTGATTAAGGCGTATTTGGATTGATTCGTAATTATGTTCGTGAACGATATATTGGAAATATTCGAGGAATTTAGAGGAACACGAACAACACTTGAGAATGATGCTATAGACCATTCGAGAGCATAAAACAGTACGCCAAGTTTAATACGTGCGAGTTTGGATTTACTCGCATAGCTTTTGTGGGTTGAGTGATCTTGGACGAAAGAAATTCTATAGATCCACTAAGATCAAGGCAGTCAGAAATTGACCAAGACTTATGACAGTGACAGAAGTTCAGAGTTTTCTAAGTCAAACAGATTATTACAGGCAATTCGTATAAAGGTTCTCTACGATAGCTACGTCTCTAATGCGAGTATTAATGAAGGACGTAAGAATTTGAATGGATGAAGAGCTTAAGTATAAGCTGATTACTGCATCAGTTTTGAGGATTTAGTCTAGTATCGGAGACTACGAGATCTACAGTGAGGTGTCGTATAAGTGATTTGACTACGTGGTAAGGCAACAAGGAAGATTGGTTGCTTACACGTCACGACAATTGAGGTCATTGGATTTAATGGAAGTCAGATAAGTTTATTTTTGATAATTTGAGGAATTGTAGGTATGGGATCATAAGAGATCAAATGGTGATAATCTTTGATAAAATTTATGGTGGATGATTTATTACTCGGAGGTCTTAGATTCGATTAAGATATGAATTTACCCAAGGTGGATTATTTCGAGAGATAAACAAGATAGGGATTTAAGGAATAGATTTTTGTCTTTGGTGGATTAAGAATTAATTATCCCTTGATGTTAGGTGGATAAATGGTGAAATAGCATTATCGATAATTTCTTCTCGAGGTATTAGTAAGGATTTCTTCAATGGTTGATGTGATATTTTTGGTTTGGTTATTAAATGGACGTGAAAAGAATGTTGAAAGAACAATCGATGGTTTGTGGAATTCGGACAGCGATTTGATGGAAATTCGGTGAATCAGAATTCAAGTATTGATAAGTGACCCCGTGGAAATGAGCTCATGGGTTGACGAGCTGGAGGAAGTTTTGTAATTTGGAGTGCTCGGACGAGGTTAAAACCGTGAGGCTTGGTATGGGACAGGCCAAAGCGGATAATACCTATATGGGATGATGCATGTTTAAAATGGACTTTTGCTAGTAGTGGTGCAGTTCACAGATGCCCATGACGACTGATCCGATGAGGGCGGGGAGTGGTCGCCGGGGCTAGAGTGCCTGAGCAAGGAGCGACTCCCGGCAGCTTCTAGGATGTCGAAAGGGCGAAATGAAGCGAACTACAAACCGGCAAAAAGAGAATGCTTGTGGGATAAAAATTATCCAAGTGGTATTGCAGAAATATGGTCAAGTTTGTAGAACTCCAGTCTATTGGAACAAGGTTAGAGAAAGGATGATCACTGGTTCAGAGATGGTTTTGCAGTTAATGGATGTTGTGAAGATATCAGGGACAGTGCAAAGTCGCTAAAAAGTTGATGCGAGTAAAGGACTAAGGCCTTTGGAATTTCAAGTAGGGAATCATGTTTTCCTTAAGGTGTCACCTATGATAGGGACATCTCAATTGGTTAAGAAAGGAAAGCTGAGCCCTAGACATATCGAACCTTTCGAAATTTGGAGCGAATAAAGATTTTTGGCCTTAAATGGATAAAGAAAGCAAGTTTGAGCACCGTCGGCGCTTATAGCCGAGTGGTATCGCGGGATGAAGCCGCAGGTCCGAGAACGGGGTTTCGAATCCGAAGCGGCGGCGCTAGTCGCCGCTTAGTGAAAAAAAAAAAAAAAAAAAAAAAAAAAAAGGGAAACCAACTTTTTGCAACTTTCTCTTTTTTGCAAAAGTGGACAAGTGCTTAGCCTTTTGGAACCAAAGACAGTTTGGACAGGATTAGAAGTTTTGGCAGTATTGAAAGTGTTTGACAGCATTATGAGGCAGAATGAACGACTTGGGAATAAGAGGATGCAATGAGGCATCAATACCCCCATCAGTTTAAGGATGCAGAAAGTTCTGCAAATTTCGAGGACGAAATTTTTTTTAAGGGGGGAAGAGTTGTAACATCCCGAATTTCGGTAAGCCCGAATTATTGGAAAAGGATTTAACGGGCCGAGTTTTGGAGCCAAATATTTGGAATTTGTGCTTTGGGGGTAAAAAGACCAAAATACCCCTCTCTAGAAGCTTGTTTGGATTTTGTTTTGTTTTGTTTTGTTTTTCTTTTTCTTTTTGTTTTTCTTTTCTTTCCCCCCCCTTCTTATCCGCACGTTTCTCTCTCCTCCCCCTTTTCTCTCTTTTTCCTCACGTTCCCCCCCCTTTGTTGATAACCCTCCCCCACTTGCCCTTATCCTCTCTCTTTTCCTCCCACTTGTTTGACTGGTCTTATCTTTCTTTTCTCTCTCCTCTCACTGACAACCCATGTGGGCATCTCTCTCTCTCTCTCTCTCTCTCTCTCGTGCGCGCAGCAAGTTCCCCCCCCTGCAGCTTCTTCTTCTTCATTTCTTCTTCTTCTCTTCCTTCGGCCGACGCAAGCTTGCTGCTGCTACTGCATTTTCTTGTTGCTGCTACCACCCCGCCGTTGCTCCGGCCACCAGAACCGACTGCCACCGCAGCACTACAGCTCCACCACCGCCCCTGCTCTTCGCCCGGTTGCCGGTGAGCCACCGTTTGCCGGCCTTGGGCCGAACCAGCTCAGCCCAGGTTCTGTCTTCCTGTCTTCCTCCTCTGTCCGCCGCTGCAAAGCCGGCCAGCTGACCGCCTGGACGCCGGGCAGCGAGCTGCTGCCTCGTCGTCGCTCGGCCACCACCACCCCTCGCCCGACCGCCCCAGCTCAAGCCACCACCGCCTCCGCCCGTCTCTCCTTCTCTCTGTTCGGGTTGGAGCCGGGATGGCCACCCTCGCCGTTCGGCCGCCCTTCGCCGCCGTCCGGCCGTTCGAGACCGCTGTTGGGGGCCATCCGGGAGCTGTCCCAGCAGCCGCCACCGTCGCCTTGCTTTCTCTCTCCCCCTCGGCTCCTCTGGCCGTGACCAGGAGAAGCGGCCAGCCGCTTCGCCGCTGCCCGCCGGGGGACCGTGCCGAGCTCCTCTGCCGCGCCGGAGCCACCCCCAACCTGCTGCCATCCCCTGAGCTAGCTGGACCGCCTCTTCTCTCCCTCTTCCGGTGCTGTCCAGCCATCGTCGGAGCTGTCGCCGCCTCGCCGGAGCTGTTGGCCGCCGTCCGGAGTCACCGGACCGCCCGCCAGCCGGCCTTAGACCACCGCAGCCGCTGGTCCCTGCGTTTCTCGGCTTTTTGCCGCGCGGACAGCCGCCCTCGGCCGAGATCCGGCCCCGGGCCGCCTCGTCCCGACGTGCCGGGGAGTTCCCGTGCGTCCCCCTCGCCGCCGCCGTCGCGCTCGTGTCGTCGAAATCGCTTAACCGTGAGTCGATTTCCTAATCCCTTAGTTAGGGGTTAATCTTGCTTAGGAGTAGTTTAATTAGTTTAAGCTTGGATTAATGCTTTGGATGATTATTGTTAGTGTTTTAATACTATTTGATTAAGTTTTGCTTAGTGTTAAGCATGGTTATGATTAATAAATATTATTATTATTTTTAAATAATTAATTATTATTTATTATTTTCGGAATTATTAATTAATTAAATTAATTTATAATTTCGAATTATTAATAGTAATATTGTTATTACTATTCATTGCTGAAAATTAATTATTTTTGGAGAAAATAATTAATTGTGATTATTTATTGGAAATGATTTTAATTGAGTAATTTTTGGGGAAAATTACTATGGTCTATTTTTCCAAAGTCAATAGTATTTATATACTATATTATTAAATGACATTGGTTTATTGAAGAAGGGTTTTACTAAATGGAATTATTTGGGTTGGATAATTAATTATGAGATTGAAAAATAATTACAAGTATTTTGTGGGAGTAAATTATTTTATGGGAACAATCGACTATATTATGCTTCTTAAATGAGTATTTTTGAGTATAATTATAGTTTATACTTATTTTTGGGATAATTGAGTATTATTGGGGAATAGTTGATTGGTGTCGTCGTGAGGACACGTATTTATTTATTATTAAATATACGTGATTATTTGGAAAAGTGTGCAAGTATCGTGAGGTTGATTGGTCGGAATTGATTAACCGGCGTGACTTGAATTGTTGGTTGTTCCCAAGAGTTAGGGAATGGGCGTGATTGAATGCTGATTGGAAATGGAATTTTGGAAATTGTCGAGTGAAATCGCATGACATATTGCGTGGGTTATCTGAAATGGCATGTCGCATGAGCATGAGTGATGTTTCATTCACGACAGAGCAAAGATATAAATGGATTGTTTGATGATGTGTTGTATGATCACATTAAATGAGGGAACCCGGGCGTTGCCGGAAGACCGCCAATCCCCATGGGGTTGTGCCGTGGCGATGTTGAGTCGCCCGACTTCGGCCGGATGCCCGACAAGGAGGGGTTCTATGTGGGACCGCGGTATGGGGCGGGTCCGGGCCTCTGTCAATAGCGGGAGTCTGCGGTAGTGGGCGGGTCTTGTGCTCCTTCGGGGAATGCCGTCTTGGGAGTGAGCCCTTGACGTCACCGTGCCTCGAGGTAAAGAGGACGAAGCTGGTTTAGCCGGGAACCGCCAACCATAAGGTTGTGCCGTGGCGAGGGGAGGAGGGTCGTAATAATCGGAGCATGTGTGGGTGTGGGACATGAGAAAGTTGTGTGAGATGCTCTGATTATTCGCATGCTCTTAATGTCGTGATGATTGAAATGACAGTTTCTGCAGGTTGCGTGTGCCAAGGCCAGGTAGGGTCGCCCGTGTTTGCATCTCGCTTATTGAACCGTCGTATGATAATACTGCTTGAGGTGTGGTATGTCTTGTTTGCCGGAACTAGGTTGCATGGTTAGATTGCTCCCAAGTCGAGCGAAGTTCCTAACTGGGGCTTAGGACTTTGACTTGCTGAGTTTATCTCAACCCGTCGTGGTTAACAATTTTCAGGTCCGTAGGATGGTGGATCGACGCGTGTTACGGCTCGTGGCCGTCTTTGAAGGGAGTAGATTAACCCTGGCTTGTCGGTTTCATTGGCTCGTTCGGAAGATGCCCGTGGTAAGGGCTTGTACTTGTAAACTTCCTAGGGTTAATCGGTTAGTTAATAAAGCGATACTTTTGATGTGTTCTTGTTGAGTTTTCCCGCCATCCCTGTTTTTGTAATTGACCGGGATTGTGTTTCGCTTCCGCGTGCGTTTAATTAAAAGATAAAAATAACGGTCGGCGACGGATCCTGGGGAGTCGCAAATCAAATGACCGCAAGAGAACAGGGGTTGCCGCGTGCTCGAGGGTCGGGGCGTGACAAGGTCTCGCTAATGCAATTGCAGAGGACGGAACCTCAAATGCAAATGATAAAGCAAATGCATTGATTTTTATTCATCGTCATTTGCATGAGAGCGCAGACTCAATATTTATCCGTTCGAGACCCTCGCACCCTCGTGGAAGAGGTTGAAGGATAGGTATGATCATACCAAGACTGTTATCCTCCCTCAAGCATAATATGATTGGCAAAATCTCAGACTACAAGATTTTAAATCAGTGTCTGACTATAACTCCGCTTTATTTGATGTCGTTTCTCGACTTGAGTTATGCGGTATTAAGCTCACTGATGCGGAGCTATTAGAGAAAACTTTCTCCACCTTCCATGCTTCGAATATTGTATTGCAACAGCAATACCGGCAACGTCAATTTGCCACATATTCTGAATTAATTTCTGTGCTTCTCACCGCTGAGCAAACTAATGAATTGTTGCTCAAAAATCATGATCTTAGACCTGCTGGCTCAAAAGCATTGCTTGAAGCACATGCTAATTTTAAGAAAAATACTGGCCATATTAAGGGCTATAAGCGTAGGCAAGAACATAATTTTTGAAGGGATGTCAGGAAATTTAACCGCCCTAACAAATCAAACTTTGGCATGAATTATGATAAAGAAAAGAAGCAAAAGAAGGTGGCTAATTAAAGTATTTGCCATCACTGTGGCATGACTGAGCACTGGTCACGTACTTGTCGTACACCAAAGCACTTTGTTGATTTATATCAAGCATCTTTAAAATATATGGGTAAGCGTAGTGAATCTCACGCCATTGAAATCAATCCTAGTGCCATAACCACTGTTGAAGCCAACAAGATCTCTATTGGTGGGACTCCTCTTGCTCCTGAAGTAGCAAATGCATCATTGGATGTCTCTGATTTCTTTGAGGACCTTTGATTATTTGATGAGGCATCAGACTGGTGGATAACAACTTAGACTTCGAATTTTATGATTCTAATAATTTCTTTTATAGTTGCTTTTCTTTAAATGCATTACCTTTTGTTATTCTATAATATGGTTATGTAATGCAATACTTATGAATCTTCTGTCTATTATCTTGAAATTTTACTTGACCCTATAACTAATATGCAAATTTTATGATACTTGACACCTGAAGTTGTCAACATAAATGCAAATGGAAAATACCGAGAAAAAGGGAGAAGTTTGTTTGCTTGATAGTGCATCAACGCATACTATAGTTCATAGCAAACACTTTTTCTCGAGTATGACGTTGCGTAAGGCACATGTCCATACAATATCAGGTCCTATTCCAATTATTGATGGTTTTGGGAATGCCACAATTGTTTTGCCAAATGGCACCATCCTACATATTGAGGATGCGTTTCTAAGCAGTAGATCAAAAAGGAATCTACTCAGTTTCAAAGATGTACGCCGTAATGGGTACCGTGTTGAGACTATTTATGAGCAAAATAAAGAATATGTTGGCATTATCTCTTATAAGATGGGCCTGAAAACCATCCATGAGAAGCTAGAAGCTTCTTCTATGGGTTTGTATTGTGTCATGATTAAAGCTATTGAAACCTACACTACTATGTCC
This sequence comes from Corymbia calophylla, assembly GCA_014182845.1. Lineage (NCBI taxonomy): Eukaryota > Viridiplantae > Streptophyta > Magnoliopsida > Myrtales > Myrtaceae > Corymbia > Corymbia calophylla. The sequence goes on along the minus strand of CM024697.1, from coordinate 46,581,480 downwards.
TGAAGACTAGTAAAGCACGGTCAGTTTGGATTGTGGCATGATTGCCTTGGTCATCTTGGCGCTTCAATGATGCGTAGAATAATTCATAATACAAAAGGGCAACCTTTAAAGGATACAAATGTATTGTTGTCCAAAGATTATAGTTGTGAAGCTTTTTCACAAGGGAAACTAATTACTAAACCTTCTATAACAAAGGTTAATCTTGAATCCCCTTTATTCCTGCAAAGAATTCAGGGTGATATTTTTGGACCAATACAATCACCAAGTGGACCGTTTCGATATTTTATGGTACTAGTGGATGCATCCTGTAGATGGTCCCATGTTTGCATAGTATCTACGCACAATGTCACATTTGCATGTTTACTTGCGAATATTATAAAGCTTCGGGTACAATTCCCTGATTATCCAATTAAAAGCATAAGGATGGATAATGTTGGGGAATTTACATCAAAGAGCTTATTGCCCCTGAAAAGGCACAAACCCATAAAAAGATCACAAACCCTCGGAATACTGAGAATTCCATTACATATTTGGGATCAGAATAAAATCATCATTGATGATGCTTTTGCATTCTCAGTTGCTTATAAAATTATGGATGATGATTGTGAGCCGCAATCTATTATTGAATGCCGTCAAATGCAAGATTAATTAGCCCCAGTAGTGGCTATATGGCTCAATTGAGGGGGAGATATTATCAACTATGCATTGCACTCTTTTTTTCTTTTTGTCTGGGTTTTTCCCATAGGGTTTTCCAGTTTAAAGTTTTTAACGAGGCAATTAATGCATCCAGCAAGTACATAAGATACAAGATTGATTAGCTCCAGCAATGGCTATATGGCTCAATTGAGGAGGAGATATTATCAACTATGCATTGCACTCTTTTTCTTTTTGTCCGGTTTTTCCCATAGGGTTTTCCGGCTTAAAGTTTTTTAATGAGGCAATTAATGCATCCATAAAAGGGAGAAATCATAAAATTTGTGCTCTGTACTCTTTTTCCCTTTTGTCCGGTTTTTGTCCCATTGGGTTTTTCCGGCTTAAGGTTTTTAATGAGGCAGTATCATTCGATGCACATTCACAATATAATACAATGAATATTCAAGGGGGAGTGTTATGAAATACATATATGAATATTCATTATATTCATGTACTTATTATGGTACATTTGTATCATACATTTCGAGTACATCTCCCTATCCAATGAATGTTCATCTCCCTATCCAATATATGTATGAATATCCATGTACCTATTATGGTACATTTGTATCTTATGTTCTAAGTATATCTCCCTATCCGATGAATGTTCATCTCCCTATCCAATACATATATTATTAGATACATTGATAAGTGCATCCTTATTTCCTTATAAATAGGAGCACAAATAGTGAGAAATAAAAGTTTTTTCGCTTCTAGCTCTCTATTATTTTTGGTGTCATCTCGCTTTCTCTACTTAATCTATCTCTCTATTCTCTCCATTATATACTTGTAACGCTATATTTTACAACATATATATATATATATATATTTTATTCTAAAGTCCGGTCATCAATCAATTATGCATTCATTGTTAATTCAAGTCAATTATTGGATTCACTGAATGTGATTCGTATTGTCTTTTTTTTTTTTTTTGGTCGATTAGTATTGTCTAGACAGGTTGACAAAGTTGACCAAAAATTGTATCGACTTTTTTCAAATTAGTATACTAAAAATATTAAAACTTATCAAGGAAGTATAATTGGATTTTAAATCTTTCAAAAATTGTAATCAAGTTTTAACATTATGTAATCGAGTTCCTCCTATTAATATGATTAATGAAAAAGGTTGACGCAGCAATTATTCTCCGAAAAGAAAGAAATGCTTATGTGATTGCCTCTTCAGCTATTTAAGAAATAAAAAGAAAACCCTAGATGTTGTTTCAAACTATAGCACATCGGGCTGGCAAGTTGGTGGCGGGGCGGCGGCAACATCAAGAGCAAGCGGACAGTGATGTCAGTGTGAACTCCGCCATGGCCGCTCCAACTTCCGAGCTTCTTTAAGCTGGCGGCCATGGCTGCTTGAGCTTTGTCGAGGTTGGCCATTGCTGCTTCAGCTTCCAGCCTTCTTCAAGATCGAGTGGCCATGATTGAGCTTGACGGACCTAGTCATTATCCATCTTCTGAATTTTGTTGAAACAATATAAGTGGCTTTTGCCATGAAAGGCACCATCCGACCATACGTGCACATAACCGGTTTCATGAAATTCCAGTGTAAAACTTCGAGTTTGGACGAGCAACTATGGAGTGACTGTTGGAAGATATGTCTGAAGATATCGAGAATATCGAGAATATTAATTAAGTCAAGTTAGGATTAGATTTGATACACGTAGAATAGAGTATATAATCTTTCCTTCTTTATTGCCCTTTCTTTTCACTATATATTGGTGCCTCTGTACATTGTTCAATATAGAGAAAAATACAGAAAACCTTTCTACAATTTTTCTTCTCTCGCGTCAATATTTCCTTGTCTTCCTTGAATTTTCCTAATTTCGTTCATGGTATCAGAGTCTTGTTAGCTCTTTATACAGCTTCCGCCTAGTGATTACCTGCACTACATTCTTGTTACAACAAGAAAATTTAACCTGCGAAGCAAGGTTATTATTAGTGCAGAAATCAAATCTGTCAAAGGAAATCAATTGAAGAAAGGAACTTCTCACCATGGAGCGAGAATCGCGAGAACCTTCCCACGCATCCGGTGATCAAATCACGCGAGCTCCGGAAGACAGAACCCAATTTCAGATGTTCGAGCCCGGAAGAAGTTAATACGGCCCAACATATTCGGTGGCAATTTCCCAGGGCTCGCCTAACTGGGCAACCCACTATGGGCCGCCAGCCCACTACGGGCCAGCCCACGGCGGGCCAACCTTACCAAAGTGGCCGCCATTTTCGAGATGCAGCCCTACCCATTATTTTTTGGGCCAAGCCCAAATGCATAATTGCCAGGGGTTCAAGGATACAACGTCCGGCCGATGGAGGCCCACCAGCTGCAAGCGGGCAAGCCCATCCACCGGGTCCGGTTTTCATATGCGGGTCATATGGGCGAGTCGGGTAAGTCGGGCCCGGGTCCGAATCCCTACCCGGTTGCTCAACCCGGTTTCTTTCCATACTCGTTTGCAGCGACCAGTGGCCGCCCGGAGCCCGGCGACCCGCTCTACACGTCGACGGCCGACGGACAAGGATGGTTTTATTGACGGAATAGTCCCATTTCCGTCCGACAAGCGAGCGGCACGACTATGGAGGAAATGCAATCAACTCGTCCGAACGTGGATCGGAAACTGCATCACCCCCGAAGTCGCGGCCGGGCTAACCCCCGACGGAGGATTCGAAGAAAATGTGGGAAAATATCAAAGAAATGTACGGGAAACTTGATCGGGTCAAGATTTTCTCATTAACCCAGCAACTCTCAAATCTGAAGCAAGGAAACATGAGTATAACAGCAACATTCAACAAACTCTCGGCTCTGTGGAACGAACTGGAAGCGGTCTAAGAAAAGCTAGAAGGGCCAGACTCAACATTGCAGCAGTACAGAGACATAAAAGATCGAGAAAAGGTGACTCGATTCCTCTTAATACTGAACGAATCTTACCAAGGTTTTCGCTCACAGATTCTGACGATGGAGCCCATGCCACCACTCGAACGGATTTACCAACTCGCCGTCCAGGAGGAGAACCAGCGCCTCGCCACCTCCGACCACCTGAACGCCGGAGAAGGGATGGCCCTCTCCGCCTATACGGGCGGAAACAGAGGAGCTGCGACAAAGGGACGGGGAGAGAGACAAAGTGAAACCCTAGGGTTTCCCTCCGTCGAAGAGAGAAAAGGGAGGATGGACGGTGCAGATTTGACGAGGAGATCCGACGGCTCGCGGCAACTTCATCCACTCACTGGATCGGACGGTCCATATTCGCCCCTTGGATCTGGAACGGACGGCTCATATACGATCGCTTCATCTAGATCAGACGGCGCTCGTGGTGTCCGATCGTCCGCAGGATCGGACAGCCCTCATGGAGCCACGATGGCACCGATTTTTAAGTCATCCAACGGCCCTCCTTTTGCCACGTCATCAAGGGGTAATTTTAAAGAAAAAAGAAAATTATACTGCGATTATTGTCGACGTCCGCATCATACGATCGAAAATTGCTGGAAATTGCACGGCAAACCCGGAGAAAAGGAAAAAGGGATCCTTCGACGGTTTTGCGGGTCACGAGGTCAACATCCAGGACAGATTGCGTCCAACAATTAATGATGACCAGTATCGAGAACTTCTGAAGACCTTAAAGAGATTGGACACTTCTGATTGGACACTTCTGATAAAAGCAGGAGTTTTACAGGTACTTCATATTGCCTAATGAATTCGATTTCCAAGGATGCATGGATAATAGATTCCGGAGCTAGTGACCACATTGTCTGCAATAAAAATTTCTTTTCAAAAATCGAAAAATTGCACTTACCAATTTCAGTGCAACTCCCGAATGGAAATACCACACATGTCATGATGACGGCACGTTGATCTTAGTTCACTCATTACACTTCGAAATGTGCTCTATGTTCCAGAATTCCATTTCAATCTCATATCAGTTTCTCGAGCTTGTGAGGAAAATTCTTGTCGAATTTTATTCAATTCTGATAATTGTTTCTTTCAGGCCCTTTCGACTGGGAAACTGATGGGCTTGGGTAGTGTCTCGCAAGGACTATATTTCTGGATCAATTTTTCTAGTGATTTCAGATTGTCTTCTGTTGAATTGAATAAAAAATCATTGTGTAACACTGCTACCAATGATAAAAATTTTCTTAGTCATCAAAGATTGGGTCATACTACATCCTTTCCTTATCCTCAATGCCCCATTTGCCCCTTAGCAAAGCAAACTCGTGCGCCCTTTCCAAATAGTACTTCTCGCACTACAAGCTCTTTTTCCTTGATTCATGTCGATATTTGGGGGCCATATCACACACCACATCGTGACGGCTCACGTTTTTCTCACAATAGTAGATGACTTCTCACGTGCTACTTGGGTATTCCTCATACAATCTAAAAGTCAAGTTCTATCCCATTTGAGAACATTTTTTACTCTATCCAAAAATCAATTTGGAAAATCTGTGCAACGCATTCGTACTGACAATGGCAAAGAATTTTTCAGTAGTGAATGCATGTCCTTGTTTTCTTCCAATGGGATTCTACATGAGAGCTCATGTGTCCATACCCCACAACAGAATGGAATTGTAGAACGTAAGCATCGTCATTTATTAGAGGTAGCACGTGCCCTTAAGTTTCAAGCTTCTATTCCTGAAATTTTTTGGGGAGATTGTGTGGTCACAGCTGCTTATCTAATTAATCGCATGCCAAGTCGTATTCTTGATGGGAAGACACCCTTTGAAATGCTTTATGGAAAGAAACCGGAACTTCAACATTTGAGGGTTTTCGGTTGTTTATGCTACATGACTACAGTGGGGCCTCGGGATAAGATGAGTCCTCGAGCTCGTAGATGTATATTCATGGGGTATCCGAATCTAAACAAAGGATATCGGATTTATGAACCATCCACTGGGGATTTCTTTATAAGCAGGGATGTTACTTTTCATGAAGACGTATTCCCTTTTCGTGAAGAATTATCCTCTTCTCAAGAATTGGACCAGAATACAAATATTCATCGTTTCCTTTCTGAAGAGGACTTATCCCCTGGACAACCCTACATTATTGCACCTACCGAGCACCGATCAGAAGCTGCTACGCCATTATCTAACGAGACGTCTGCATCAATAACAGCTATGGACCAATCAAACATGCAAGAATATGCAGAATCCAATTTTTCTCCAGAAACGGCTCCTTCAACCACTGAGGATGCACCCAGGAATGAGGATGCACAGCAGGATGCACCTCGACGATCCGGGCGTATTAGCCGTCCACCTACATGGACGAAAGATTATGTTTGTGCCTCCTCAAACTCATTAGGTACTCGTTACCCTATTTCTTCGTATGTCTCTTTTCATCGGTTGTCGTCAGACCACATGTCCTGCATTAGTCGGGTATCTGAGGAGCAGGAACCATCCCATTATTATGAAGCAGTAAAAGATCCGCGATGGCAGAAAGCTATGGAAAATGAACTCCATGCCTTGATGGAAAATAATACATGGCACATTGTTTCCTTACCCCCTCATCGTAAACCGATTGGTTGCAAGTGGGTGTACAAGATTAAGTACAAGTTGATATCAATTCAATCATAAATATTTCAATTGGACCAATTTAGTCCTAAACTTTTTTATATTAATACCAATTCAGTTCATTTGGCCAATTTTGATTGGAAATCGGCAACATCAGCGCCAACAACCCTACGTCAGCACTGGTGATGCCACGTAGGATTGTCGGCGCTGATGTAGACATTTTAAAATAATTTTTATATAATTTTTTGATTTTTTGATTTTTCCTTTTTTATTCCTCTTGTCTTTCTTTGGCTTGTGGCTAGTACTAGCCATGGCTGGCGGCTGACCACCAACCACAAGCAAGGGCTAGCAAGGGCGTCATGGCCCTCAACAACCATAGGCAAGGATTACCCTTATTGGATTTGGCGAGGGCAAGACCCTCACAGCCTAGGCAAGGGCTTAACCCTCGTTGTCCCGCCTCCACCAAGTCTAGCAAGGGCCGCTCTTGCCAAATCCGATGAAAGCCGCTATCACCCAAGCAATGAAGGTCGAGCCCTTGGTCGATTTAGTGAGGGCAGCCCTTGCTAGATTCGATGAGGGCAACCCTCGCCTATGGCCGGCAAGGGCCATGATGCCCTCTCTGGCCTTGCTTATGGTTGATCGTCGACCATGGCTAGTACTAACCATAGCCCAAAGAAAGAGGAGGAAAAAAAAAGAAAATAAGAAGAAAGAAAAAAAATCAAAAAATTATTAAAAAAATATTTTAAAATGTCCACATCAGTGCCAACAATATCATGTAAGATCGTTGGCCTTGATGCTACTAGTTTCGGCCTAAATTAGCCAAATAGACTGAATTGATACTAATGTAAAAAATGTTTAGGATTAAATTAATTCAAATGAAAAGTTTAGGATTGAATTGGTACGAATACAATAGGTTTAGAACTTTTTTGGTACTTTTTTATTATTATGTTATGGAGACCCCCCCTCCCCAATGTGTCCTTCAATTAAATGCTTGCGTTAATTGATCATTTAATATTTCTTTGGTAATTTTCATTTACACGTAAAATGTGTGTTATCATTTATTTAGATCATTTTAAATAGGTTATTTATTAAATACGAGCTATTATGTCATGTAATATTTTATCGATATTTCAGTTCATATATTTGTGTAATAGCACAAATTGCTTTATCAAATCAACTTATTATGTTTTTATCCACTGTCAAATTATAGGAACTATACCAAAAGTAGGACTTTGCTCTCATCATCTGTTAAGTAAATTAAACTTATACTGGATGTAAGGTTTTAATCGTAAGATTCTTTGGTAATAACGCACTTAATTACATGTATTGATGATATATGCGCAACCGTCCAATATAACCTTCTCAACATTTATTATTTTTATCTGTAACCTTTCCATAATAATAGATAATTTTTCCCATTAATTTGCTAATAATGTTCTTGTATCATAAGTAGGATCGACACCGATGTTTGACACGTGACACAACATGATACAACACACTGACACGTTATTCCTAAAAAAATAGAATTCTGAAACGTTAGGACATGTTGTATATTAAATATAGTTTTATATATACATGATAAATTATAATTTTTATACTATTCAATCAAATTAATTTGATTCAAATTCACAAATAAATAATAATAATAATAATAATAATAATAATAATAATAATAATAATAATAATAATAATGATAATAAAAGGTTAGAATGAATTTACACTAAAAATATTAATCCACCATTTATTAATATCATTTATTGTTTCAATTTGATAAATTCAACTCCATTTCAATAATTCATAAAACTTGGAGGAAAAGAATAAGCAATTCACTTCCTGGACTCACGTATTAGAGCGTATCAGAAGATAAGAGAAAAACAAACTTGGATGGGTGAATTGTGTCACAGGTATTCGTGCTTAGTAATAAAATTTGAAATTACTTGGTTAAGCACATGATTTCCCATACCGCAAGGTGCTCTTATAGCCATAATTTTAGGGAATAGAAAGTTGACGAAGATCTTGAGTTGGATCTTCATTTAAGTACATACATACATCAATTCTAATCACTCATTGTATTTGACTTTTTAGTGTTCACTGCTACAAATGTCATCGTTATTGTATTTTTAAGTGCTAACATAGCATACCACAAAGACGAAGAGTAGGAATCCATGGTTAAGCACATGATTTCTGAAATTGCAAGGAGCTCTTATAGCCATAGTTTTAGGGATAGAAAGTTAATTGAAATTTTCAATTGAATCTACACGATTATATATTGCCATATTTTTGATGTTTTGGTGCATTTGCCTTTTCAGCGTTCACTCCTACAGAAGTCATTATTACTTTATATTTTTTTAGAAAAAAAAAGTGCCACGGATCTGGCACTAAAGAGTGGGGAATTTCATAAGCTCTTTTTCAACATAAATAAAAAATAAAAGGAGCCATCTCCAGGGATAGGCATGCGTCGACCTATCAATGCCGTTATTATTAATTTGGGTCAGAGAATTATCGATAGGAGCAAGACTTACGTGTAAGTGTGAGTATATGATAACTAGTCAATCATAATGCGAATGATAATCATCCTATTTTTAGGAATAATTTTTTGTTAGAATTGATTCTTTTTTATTCAGTTCCTGAGAACAACTTTTAAGCATTTGAAGGTATTTGATAACTGTCCAAAATTTCTATTTTTGAGATAGAAATGTATTTGGTAAAAAATTTAGATTCTTTTGTAACTTATAATTTTTTTAAAATTATAGTACTTTCATCGTATTTTTCTGTTTTTAATTTTCTTTTTTTTCTTTTTTTCATTTTCTCCTTTAAGCATTAGCCGGTCGTTGACCTTGGGGTGGCTAGCCGACGACCTCATAGGAGGGTCACTGGCCCTCGGTGAGGCCAAGCCTCGTCAGCTGAGCCTTGTCGGCAACTGGGCAAGGCTCATCCTCGCCTTAGCTGGGCAAAATCGAGCTCGCCCATATTTGGCGAGGCCAAGCTCGCTTGGCCGCTGACAAGCTTGACTTTGTTGGGCTACTGCGCAGTTGGCCTCGCCTTGGCTGGGCGACATCAACCTTGCGGTGGCCCGGTGAGGTCAAGCTTGACGGCGGCCAGGTGAGGCCATGCCTCGCCCAATCGCCGGCAACCCTTCGGCGAGGTCATTGGCCCTATTCTGGTCGGTCGTTGGCTAGTGACGGGCAAAACATTGAAGAAGAAGAAGAAAAGGAAAAGGAAGAAGAAGATGAAAGGGGAAATGAAGGAAAAATGAGAATTGATTCTTGAAATTGTTCCAGGGAACAAGAAATAATTTTTTTTTATTCTTATTTATGTTTCAAATCTATTCATGGGAACAAAACATTTACCAAACAGATTTTGTTCTCGGAAATAAAAGATAGAATCAGTTGTTCCCGGGAGTGTTAATAAATAGGCCCTTATTGACTATTTCAGTTCTTTTATTCCTGAGAATAAAAAAAGAGCATAAATCTATTCGGTAATGTCGGCTAATTATTCTACTTGTGGGAACAAAGTTGCCAGCTCTTATCTGGCCTGTTGCCAATCATCACTGAGGTTGGTGACCGGCTAGAGGAGGAAGAAGAAGAAGAGAAAGGAAAGACAGAAGAAAAGAAGAAGAAGAAGAAGAAGAAAAATCTCACAAATTTATTAAAAAGTTAATAGAAATTCTACTTGACAAAAAATCAAGGTTGCACCAAACGCAATTCTATTCTAAAAATTACCAAAAAAAAAATCTATTCCGAAAATAGAAATTTTGTATAGTTATTAAATACTTTATAATGCTTAGAAACTCGTACAATGAACAAAATTAGAAAAAAATATTTCTAAGCAAAAATCGTCCTTGGAAATAGAATGGCTGTTGAATAAGCCCTAAATTGATATCGGACAGTAACATAATAAAATATTAGAAAAGAGGACACTTCTTGCAAAAGAAAGCCATTGGAAACTTACTTTGTTCTTCATATGTCCAGACAAAAAAAGTAAAGGAAACAGCAAAAATATATATGCTTTACTTGGAGTTGGTTATGTTAATTTCCCAGGCCTGAGACCATTACTCTTGAACATTGGGCATATGTTAATTTATTGGAGAGAGCTGCAATCCTTAATTGGTGGACGGACTTGGCCGATACTCAACCTCGGGAGGACGGGTAGTGATCTCCCACTCGAGAGGGTCCAAGCAAGTACAGTTCTTGATAGAATAGCGAAAGCTTAAGAATGGACCGAACGACGCATCAAATAGGGAAAGTATCACTCGGCCATACGCGCAATGTCAGTCCTTTAATTCAACAGCTTGTGAGAGGACGAGATCACGTGATACCATTCATTAGTAAGACCTACCCTTAAAAAGGTTATCACTTGCATCGCAGCACCCAGTTCTTTTGCTAAGCAAGATTTGTTTAATAATGCTCCTAATGTCAATCTTGGAATATGCTATCCATTAAAAAACATCTATCTATTAATTCAAAAAACTTAACACTTATGAGGACATGTGAAACGTCTAAAATTTGTGACATTCAATTTAATGAGTTCACATGTTAACTTTCTTTTTTTTTTTGGTCGGAACACTTTCCTTGTTATAAAAGTACCAATTCTTCACGGTCTTTTTTGTCATATTCAATGAAAAGAACTTCCCAGCTCGGAGTCGATATTCTACAAATGACTAATTGAGGTGATAAAAGAGTATAACCTCAAGTAAAACTGAAAATCCATCATTAAGCACATGAATTCCCAGATTGCAAGGAGCTCTTACCGCCATATTTTTTGGAAATAGAAAGTCAACTGAGAATTTGAACTGGATCCACATTTACTCACATTTATAATCATAATTCTGATCTTTTATTGCATTTGACTTTTTACTGTTCACCACCTTAAAAATCAATATTATCCTATTTGTAAGTGCCAACAGCACAGATGCCAAGGAGGGGGGTATTCCATACGCTCTAGTTTAATTATTTGAATGTGACTTTGGAGTTCACACTCGTCGTAGGAAAAAAAATGAACTTGTATAATTCAATAACTATACCATGAAAGTAACTATAAAATTATTTAGTTGTCTCAAGTTATAAAAAGTGGCTTCGTAAATAAAAAAGAAAAAAACTTTGTAGTCTTGGAGAGGGCTGCAACCCTTAGTCGATCAAAGGACTAGGCCCATACTCAGTCTGACAGGGCAGGAAGTGATTACCTAGTGGAGAGGATTCAGGCACGTGCGCCTTCAGCATTTAGAATAGTAAATCCCAGGAATGGAATATGAGAAATTGTCCTAGCTGTATGCACAAACACTGATGAGGACGTGATGTCATTCCTTTAATTGAAGACCTCGTGACTTCCCATTTCACATATCCAACGGGGGGATCTTGTGATATCACACATGAGTAAGATCCTTCCTCCAAAAGGTCACAGTTTTGTGTAGTTACTTCAAATATTAATTTTGGGGATTTGGTCCGCATAAAATGAATCGGACCATTACATTGTATATGTTATTTTGAAAATATTCTCGCAGCATTTTTTTTTTTTTTTTGGTATCCAAGATTCGGCTTGGCACAACCTTACGGGTGCTCACAACCGCTGCCGGGCCTGGTAGGCCCCAATGTCAACCACCGATTATATCTGGAGGAAAGCTAGCTCAGGACCCCACCACCAGAGCTCTCCACTTAAGACGTGTATGGCACACGGAGATTCGAACTTTCGACCTCGCGGGAGATCTATTCGCACGCCTCTACCAACACAACTAGCCACCAGTGGGTTTCTCGCAGCATATGTTCATTATATATATTGTCATAAATCTTATGGAGGGCATGGATGCAAAATGTGATATCTTGAAACTTTAGTGGGTAGAACTTTGACATCTCGTGGAAAAAATTTAAGGCTATGTTCAATTATTTGAATTTCTAATTAGGATACGATTGGATGGGATGTGATAAAATATGAAACCCAAGGAATTTACTTATCATATCCACTATTTGGTGAATCGCAATAATAAAACTAGATATTTCATATGCTATCTTGTCCATTATTCGGTATTAACAACATGTTAGTGTAAATGAACTTGAAAATACACAAACTAAAATTGCAAAATCTCTCATAATTTACTACCAAATCTAGTAAGAAAAAGAAAATATGATCATTCGCTTTTGTGATTACGAAAAATCTAGTGTCTTGACTGTCTCACTACTTTCGTGAAACTTTAACATAAACACAAAGTTACTAAGGAAAAGGAGTTTTGAATCTTGTTATGCTTTCATCGACTTTTAACTGAACTAGAGAGTTACATAAGGAGAAAAAAGTTTAGACTCTCTCATTGTTTTCGTGGAGCTCTGGTCGAACTAAAAAATTTTAGAGTCGTCATGAAACTTCAATGCAGACTAGAGATACATAGGAGAAGGAGACGAAATTTCATTGCCCCTCATTCTTCGAAAATTAGAGAGATTATTTTTCAAATTTGAATTTCTTCATTTAAAATCTAGGTTCCCCTTCTCCATTTTTATTTAAATATGCTTTATTATTATTTTTATTCCCTTCCATCATTTCTTAATAAAAAGTTATAAAATAATAAGCTAAACTGTTATGCCTAAAATATGTAATAGTATAGATACTAGACATATATATATAGACAAAATATATATCATAAAGTAGAAACAAATTCAAATATATGAATACTAATAGAAATAAATGAAAACGAAAAAAACTTATTTTTAATCTTATTTTTAATTTTAGAATTCAAATATCATATATTTAATTAGTATTTTAGTTTTATTATTTATGAAGTTTGTTATTCGAGAAAAATACCTTTTATACTATAAATATAAGAAATCCTTACCATCTTTTACCACCTTACTTATGGGATAATTTTATCTAGACTATATCCTATTATATCAGACTTTATCCTATCCTAAATAGGAACTAAACACAAAATAGGGTAAATATTATTTTATTATTTTTTTAATCCAAACTACCCAACGTATGAAGATTTTTGTTATTGCCCGAAAGAGAACATTATGGATGTACTTGCGGCTGCGTGTGCTGGCTGATTTCTTCGTGATGATATATTTCCATCTTGAAAAGATCAAGTAACCTAAAGCGAAGATTCCTGGACTTTTACCTCAAATAGTCAATTGTTGTTCTTGGACTATGCAACGTATTATGATGGTTATCTCATTAATTCAGAATCTCTTCACTGGCGTCTACTGTCGATGCAAATGAAAACATCCATAAATGTTTAAAAAAATGCATAGTACATTTACTTTAAGTTCTAGCATATGTTCACTTATTTTATTGTCCTTAATTAGAAGTGTTGCGAAAAAAAAAAGGAAGCCAATGGATCTTGCAATTGAAGTCTAACGCGAGACGAATAAATTATCTGAAAAATCAACGTGGAACCATAGAAGACACGAGAAATTTACATGATTCACTCTAAATACTAGTAACAAATTGACGCGAGATTTTAGTTTAACGAGTACACTTGTTCACTATGTTTACTTTCCTCGTTTCAGAAGTACTAATTACACATGATCGCTTGTGTTATATTCAAAGAGAAAAACTTCTCAACTCTTGGGAGTAGGCAGTCAATGTCCCATATAATGACAAATTGGGATGACAAAAGTATATAAGCTCGAGTATTCGTACTTAGAAATAAAAAATTGAAATTCCATAGTTAAGCACGTGATTTCTCATATTGCAAGTAGCTCTTACAGCTGTAGTTTTCGGGATTGAAAAATTAACAAGGCACTATAGAAGACACGTGAAATTTACATGATTCACTCTAAATGTAGGTATCTATTCCAACAAGAGAGCCAATAACAATTTGAAGTGAGATTTAGTTTAATGAGTCCACTTGTTCGCTATGTTTACTTTCCTTGTTTTAAAAGTAGCAATTACGCATGATAGTCTATGTTATATTCAAAGACAAAAACATCTCAACTCCTTGGGAGTAGGAAGTCAATATACTACAGAATGACAAATTGAGATTATAAAAATGTATAAGCTCAAGTATTCATGCTTAGAAACAAAAATATAATAAAATTGACAATCCATGGTTAAGCACGTAATTTCCCATACTGCAAGGATAACGAATATTTTGAACGGGATCCACATTTAAATATATACATACATCAATTCTAACCTTTCGTTGCACTTGACTTAAAAGTCATTGTTATTAATTATTTAAGTGCCAACGGAGCAGACACAAAAAAATAGGAATCCATGACTAAGCAAGCACATGATGTCCCAAATTGCAAGGGGCTCTCACAGCCATAGTTCTTGATATAGAAAAATTGATGAGGAACCATAGAAGACATGAGAAATTTGCGTGATTCACTCTAAATGTCAGTATATTTCCCATCAAGAGAGCCAATAACAAATTGAAAGCGACATTTAGTTGAATAGTCCACTTGTACACTATGTTCACATTCATTGTTTTAAATCGTCTGTGTTATATTCAAAGAGAAAAAAAATTCTCAACTCCTTGGGAGTAGGGAGTCAATATCCTACGTAATGACAAATTGAGGTGATAAAAATATCTAAGCTCAAGTATTGGTGCTTAGAAATAAAAAATTGAAAATCCATGGTCAAGCACATGATTTCCCATATTGCAAGGAGCTCTTATAGCCATAATTTTAGGAAATAGAAAGCCAACGAATATCTTGAACTGGATCCACATTTAAATACATAGATACATCACTTCTAATTTTTTGTTGCACTTGACTTAACAGTCATTGTTATTATAAATTGCCAATGGAGCAAACACAAAAGAGTAGGAATCCATGATTCAGCACATGATTTCCCAAATTGCAAGGAGCTCTTACAGCTGTAGTTTTAAGGATAGAAAAATCAATGAGGGACCATAGAACACACGACAAATTTACGTGATTCACTCTAAATGTCGGTATCTATTATATCAAGAGAGCCAATAGCAAATTGAAATGAGATTTAGTTTATTGAGTCCACTTGTTCACTATGTTTACTTTCCTTGTTTTAAAAGTAGCAATAGTGCGTGATCGTCTATGTTATATTCAAAGAGAAAAACTTCTCAACTCCTTGGAGTAGGGAGTCAATATCCTACAAAATGATAAATTGAGGTGATAAAATTATATAAGGTCAAATATTCGTGCTTAGAAATAAAAAATCGAAAATGCACATGTTTTCTCATATTGCCAGGAGCTATTAGAGCCATAATTTTAGGAAATAGAAAATTAACAAATATTTTGAACTAGATCCACATTTAAATATATACATACATCAATTCTGATCTTTTGTTGCACTTGACTTACAAATCATTATTATTATATATTTAAGTGCCAACGGAGCAAAACACAAAAGAGTAGGAATCCATGATTAAGTACATGATTTCCCAAATTGCGAGGAGCTCTTACAGCCATAATTTTCGGGATAGAAAGTTAATTGAGATCTTTACTTGAATGTACACATAGTTATATACAATAACAGTTCTTATTTTTTGTTGCATTCGGCTTTTTAGTTTTCACTGCTACAAAAGTCATTGTTACTATATTTTTTAAGTGCCACGGAGCAGACTTTAAAGAGTGGGGTATTTCTTGTTATAATTAAAAAATTAAAGGAGCCATCTCCATGGATAGGCATGCGGGACCTATCAATGCCGCTATTAATATTTTGGGGTCAGAGAAGCATCGGTAGGAGCAAATTTCGCGTGAACGAACTTGAGTGACTAAATTGATACTGGACTAGTGACCGACTAGTGACATAATAGAATA
This sequence comes from Corymbia calophylla, assembly GCA_014182845.1. Classification (NCBI taxonomy): domain Eukaryota; kingdom Viridiplantae; phylum Streptophyta; class Magnoliopsida; order Myrtales; family Myrtaceae; genus Corymbia; species Corymbia calophylla. Next base: position 46,565,567 of record CM024697.1, on the reverse strand, counting down.
TTATTAAAGAAGACACTTCTTGCAGAAGAAAGTCATAATAAACCGACTTTGTTCTCTGTATATCAAGATAAAAAATGAAAGGAAACAACGAAAATATATATGTTTTTCTTGGAGTTGGTTATGTTAATTTCCCATGCCCAGGATCTTTACTCTTGAACATTGGGCATAGTTTACTTTGTTGGAGAGGGCTGCAACCCTTAGTTGGTGGACGGACTTTGGCCCATACTCAACCTCATGAGGGTGGGTAGTGATCTCCCACTCAAGAGAATCCAAGCAAGTATAGCTCTTGATAGGCATCTAGAGTGACGGAGGCCCAAGAATTGACCGGACCGCAAATCAAACAAGGAAAGTATTGCTCGGCCATATGCGTCTGCCAGTCCTTTAACTAGAGATTTGTGACTTGACGAGATCATGTGATACCATTCATTATTTAAACCTACCCTTAAAATGGTCACCAATTTATGTAATTACTTCAAATATTCATTTTGGACCGGACTACTCATCAGGTAGGAGAAGTATCGTTCGGCCATACACGCCATGCCAATCCTTTATTTCGAGAGTTTGTGAGTGGACGAAATCATATGATGTCTTTCATTAGTGAGACCTGCTCTGAAAATGGTCACCACTTTATCTAATTATTTTAAATATTCATTTGGGCAATTTGGACCACGTGGAAAGAATCGAGTCATTACATTGCATTTTTTAATTTAAAAAACCGAGTTCTTGCATCATAAGTTCACAATTTACTTATCCACATATTGCCATTTGTAAATCTTATAGAGGGCGACGATGCAAAATGTGATATTTTGAAACTTTAGCGTATAAAACTTTGAAATTTCACAGTAAAAAATATAAAATGTTTGGCTGTCTAGATTTTTTATTAGAACAGGACTGGATAAGATAGGATGTAAAATCGAGGAATTTTGCTATATTATATCATATTCACTTTTGGTTAATCACAATAGTAAAGTCAAATTTTTTAACATTACATGTAACAGCCTCAATTTCAATACCAATGGATCGGTAGGCTGAGGACTGGCAACACCTGGCAGCACGTCTGATAGCGTGGGCAGCACGTCTGGTAGCACTGGCTAGGGCCGGTGGTCAAACCACTCGGTGAGTGGTGAAATCAACCTGTACAGCCATAGAACGGGCAAATTGGCCTCGAACCTTCGACTGAAATTGTTTTAGTCATTTTAGGTTATTTTGTGAAAATTTCCCCGTCTAGTTAGGTTATTTTAATTAAGTTCCTTCCCAACCCAATTAGTTACATTTGAAGAATTCCTTCTGGGAGGTCAATAGTCTAAAGCCATTATTGCACTTTGAATAAGTCATATAATTAATTCTTCTTAAAGACCAAGTAATGGACACTAATGGACATAAGCCAAATGTATTAAATATAGGTAATGATTCAAGGGTTTAAGTGTCACACCCCGAATTCCGAGTACACGACAACCCCTTACTATGGTCAATTGAAAGCGACGTCCCAGGACTCGTCAATGACCATTCATTTTAATCTTTCATTATGTGCAAGCGGAAGATGAACCATCCCCAGTCCAAACAGACAATAAAACAATCAAACAGGGATAAAGGGATGAACAGCAGAAACTTCAATTACTCATTTATACAACTTATTGGATTAACCAATGGAGGATCGTCTTTTGAATTACAGGCCCAACAAAAAGGGCCGATCCATCCTCTATGCCAGGCCAAAAAGAAACTAGGCTAATCTAGCTATACAAAATGAACTCTCAAGTTCAGCACCATGGTCACTTGGATCCATCGGACTCGGCTCCGTCAGGTCAATCACTGGTGGAGCGAGGGGAGGATTTTCCACTACGGGTGCGCCATTCTAAAAACCTGAAAGTGGTTATTCAATAATCGGTGAGATAAAATCTTAGTGAGTTCCTCCCCTAAGCCCCGGTTAGTACACCAACTCAACTTGGAGTATCTCTCCAGAACCACCCCTCACTCTGTTTGTTAGCAATTAAACAACAGGCAGGGTCAACCAATACTCAAAAGCTGGTTCGCATGTAACCTTACCCGATATGCCATACCCTGCACGTTATATACCAGCACAATACACGCAATGCACATGGCCGTTAGATGATGCAGTTCACCAATCACATGTGAGTCGCGTCACAAATTATCTCACCTGACCATTGCCACACCATGCACGTTATCAATTCATGTGTGCGTGCCATAAATAATGATGTGATCACCTCATACATAATCGAAACCAATGATGCAATGTTTCTCATACACTCTGGCATCCACACGTGTTCCGATTATTATTGCCCCACAAGGCTACAACTAAACTCCTGCCGGTGTCTACCGGCATAGCCAAGCATTGCCCTCCCCCATGAGGCACGGTGACGTCAAGGGACCCCCGCCCAAGACGGCATTCCATAAGGAGCATGGGCTCAGCCTCTACTGCGACTCCGCATCCGGACCCCCGTCAGGTTTCCGATAAATTAGACTATCACCCCCTGAACTACTGCCAAGGCGACGGGTTCAACTTCGTGATCACGCAAGCATACCATCACAACCCATTTATTATCTTTGAGCATTAGATAATGCATACATACTTGCATATAAAACCTCAAATCCTTTCTCATAAAATGTTCCTCGGACAAACCATTTTCTTTCTCATCAAAGCGGTCCATTTCCGGTGTCCCTCGGACAAACTATTTTCTTTCTCATAAAGGCAGTCCATTTCCGATGTCCCTCGGACAAATAATTTTCCCTTTCTTATGTGAAAATCACACGATTCAAGCGGATGTTCATACAATGCCACATCCAATCCACTCCATAAAATCAAGACACCTGAAATTATACACATTTTTAATTTCCGGATGAACAGTGCCATGAATAGTGAAATTTCAGAATTTAATAATTAAATAATTAAATTTCGAAATTAAAATAAATAAATAAATTCTGAAATTAAAAATAATTAACTAATTAATTTCAGAAATTAAATAAATCATTAATTAAAAAAATTTATCACATTAATCAAGCAATTAAGGCAAAACATGCTTAATTAACACTTAACACTCAATTAAGCCTAATTAAGCCTAATTAAGCAAGATTAAGTTAAGCTAATCTTAATCATTTATCTAACCACCTATCTTAGGGCTAATACATTTAATTAAACTTCATAAACAACCCTTAACACTAATTAACCCAACCCTAAGAAAGTTTAGGTACTAAATAGGGATTATGAGCTAAACTCACCCATTAAGCGGGCCGACGACACGGACGCGGCGGCGGCGATGAACCAAACACCTAGGGACCTCTCCCATGACACTCCAAGGCGGTCCCAAGGCTAAAATCACAACAACAGCCTCTGCTCATACACCAAACTTCAAAAGACAGCACTGCAGTAGGAGGAAGCTGCTGGTCTGAGCAAAAAGAGGTTGGCTAGAGCTCCGGCGAGGTGGTGGCCGGTGACCGGCAGCTCTAGGGGGTCGAGGGGGAGTTGCTGGTGGCTGGTGTGGGCGGTGGCTTGGTCGAAATGGGAGAGAAACGGAGGAAAAGGTGGAGCTATGTAGGGGGCGGCGCTACAGTAGCCAGTCAGCGACCAGCTGGCTTCCAGCCGCCGTACGGATCGACTGGCAGCTCTGTTTGACAAACGGCCGATGCCATCCGTACGGATTCTCTCTCCTGAGCACAACGGTGGGTGGTACAAGCCGAGATTCCAATGGGAAGGCAATGAACAACTCAGATTTCTGTGAAAGGTTAGAAATAGAAACAGCAAGAATGAAGGGAAACAAGGGGAGAAAGCTTGTGCGATTTTTGTGGGGCTGAAGAGGGGAGAGAGAGAGTGAAGTGAGCTGCTATAAATCCTTCATTAATGGCATTAATGGCTGCTTCAACTTCCCATGCACATGACCTCATCTTCTCTCTCTTCTTTTGTCTTTTTCCAATAATATCCAAGGGCATTTTAGTCATTTCCACCTTGCACAATTCCCAAATTGCCCTTGGGCTGAAAATGAAAGGCGGGTCTAGGAAACGGGCCTGAAAATGGATAGGAATGGGCTCAGGAATTTGTTGGGCTCAAATTTGCTCAAGTTTGGATAATGGGCTAGGAAAGGTAAGGGGTTGATTGGGTCCAACGGGCTCGCTTGTTTGTCTTGGTCTTCCACAGTGGCTGTCCCACCTTGGGCGTGAAGCCCACACTATTCTTGCCCGGCCCATGTCCTCGTAGGCTCGTTTCCTCGGTCCGAAAATCCATTTTCCAAATACTCGGCTCAACCGACACTATCGACTGTCGAGGAAGCATTGTCCAAAAGTCCGTCCCGGACGTTCCCAAAAATTCGAAGCCCAATCTTGGATTCACATGCTTTGTCAATTTCGCCCAAATGCTATTTTGGTAATACTCAGACTGATAGGCGGCTTCAAGGACTCACGAGTAACTGACTCGTGCCAATTCACGTTCAAGACTTCTCGACACATGGACGTCCTTAACTACATGAAATTGCGAAGGATCGATTCTTATTTCAAAGTACACGATTATCAAGGATTGGCATAAGGTCGTTCGCGGGTTCGATAACAGTAGACGGAATCACCCGTTGTCCCATTATGCTCTGTTCGCGAATCGACTTCTAGTCGTCCCTGAAACTGGCTTGCATAACTACAGGATCGTCCTTACACAGTCTCACGGTCAAGTCGTTTTCCCATGTCAAGTTCTTTAGTTGCACGAGTTCTGTCCTCATTAGTCTTTCCCCTCAAGGTCAGTATCTCAGGAGTGATCAGTTTCGAGTCAGATCAACCAACAATGCATTGGTGAAATTAACGTTCATTCCTCTCTCAAAGGGCTCGAATTTCAGGACGTCACATTAAGGGTCGCTAATACTTTAGGCTATCACGACCCTAATTGAAGACTGACGTACGGACCCCAAGAGTGCCATAACTTGGCACGGAGGGACATTTAAGTGCCAAAACTTACAAACGGTACACTTAAGTGTCAAAATCGGAGCAAAATGGATCACTTAAGTGCCAACGGCAAAAAATTCCGGCCAAACTACCACGTGTCCATTTTCCGGCGACTTCATTTGTCGACTGAGCATTTTTTTTCAAAATAAAAAATCCACGTGGCAATTTTAAAAAAAAAAAAAATTAAAATCGATTTTTATTTTAAAAAAAAAAAAAAAAGAGAAGAAAGGGATCGGCGAGGGCTGTGCAGCCCTCACCGTCGTCGTCGTTGCCACCCCACTCTCGTCGGGAAGGGCCGGAGATGGTGGGCGAGGGTCGGCGGGGTCGCCGGGCCCCGGCCGGCTGCGGCGAGGGCTGTGGGCCCTCACCCGGATCGGGCGAGGGTCGCAACCCTCCTCCAGATCCGGCAGGTCGTCGGCCCTTGGCCCGGCGGGCGAGGGCCGGCAACCCTCGCCGGACTGGGAGGGTCGCGACCCCGCCCCATTTGGGCGAGGACCCGCAGCCGGCCGAGGTCGCCGGCCATTGGCGGGGCCCGGCGACCCGGCCGACCCTCGCCCATCGTCGTCGGCCCTTCTCGGTAAGGGTGGGACAACGACGGTGGCGACGGTGAGGCCGCACGGCCCTCGCCGATCCCCTTCTTCTTTTTTTTTTTTTTTATATAAATAAAATCGATTTTATAATAATATATATTTTTAATTATTTAATTCATAATTTTTAAAATCCACGTCGGCCAAAACGACATCGTTTTGGCTGATTTTTCGCCAACTCGGTTTCCGACGAGCCACATTAGCAAGAAATTTAATAAAAAATTGCCATGTAGGATTTCCGGTAGGGTTCTGACGACTTGGCACTGAAGTGATCCATTTTTTTTGAAAAGTGACACTTAAGTGTACCGTTTGTAAGTTTTGGCACTTAAGTGTCCCTCCATGCCAAGTTTTGGCACTCTCACTGTACTTATGCCTTGAAGACTTGATAAACAAGTGAGAATGTATTTATTGGTTAAATGAAAATGCATTTACTAGTCATTGACCTATTTGCTAAGAAGACTTGGTTAATAAGTGAGTTGCATAGTCAAGTGAAAATGCACTCGATAAACATGCGAGAATGCATTTATTAGTCATTGACCTATTTGCTAAAAAGACTTGGTAAAAAAGTGAGAATGCATTTATTAGTCAAGTGAGAATGCATTTGTTAGTTAATGACGTATTAATGTGAAAGAGCCGAATAACATTGATGAACAAGTTGCATTAAATAGAAATTGGAACTTAGTTCATAAATGCAAGTGTGAATCAAAGGTCCAAAGTCATATGCTATAATTAACCTAAGTAGAGATTTGCAAAGCAAGTTTACTTCAAGACTATATATAGGGGTGAGGGGTCTTGGAAAGGAGGGCAAGCCAATTTCTCTCAAAATCCTTCTCTCTCTCTCTTTCATGCCCCTCTCTCTTGTGCTCGTCACCACTGACTGCCTCCTCCCTTGCCGACCATCGCCACCAGTTTTGTTGGTGAATGTGAGTATGTTCCCTAATACTTATTTAGGGCGATGTGTTGCGTTGCTTGGATACGGTAACTCGTTTGTTTTGATGATTTCATGACTGTATTCATGCTTACTTTTGTTCTTTACTTTCCAAGAGAATTTCTACCTTTCTTTTATATTTTTGTTGAGAGTTGAGTTTATGATGTGCAATGGAAAAAGGTTATAGTCGGCATTGGATGTAATGCAAAGGCACTTATGCCAAAGCATAATGATCCGGGCCTCGGCTCTCAATTTGTGCTTGGCATAAACGTTTTCTCAAAATAACAATGGTTTTCTCAAGATCACAACAAGCACTTGTGCATGCCCTCGGGCCTATTTTTGAGTCGGCTAATAAATAAAGATAAAAACCGGTGCTTGCTTGATTTACTACATGGTCACACGATGGCTTCCATCACCGGTGGATTTCGGGACGATGCTTGGAGGGCTCCAGAGGATCCATCACTCACGTATTTGAAGGGCGATGCTTGATAATGTTCGGATACCTGGCGGATACCGGAAGATCTGTCACCCCGTATTTGTGGTAGAGATGCCCAGTTCGGCTATAGGCTGAGAGGATTTCGGAGGACCCGTCGCCCACGTATTTAGGTTTGCGATGCCTAGTTTGGCTAGATGAATCGATGGATTTCGACTGAGAAATAAAATGACTCATGTGTGAATATCGTGATTTATATTTTACATGGTGTTCTTGAGCGACTTTTTACATGCGAATATTCTTGCTATTTTTACTTGATGGTTTGAAGCATTGCTTCATGTGTGAATATTCTCATGAATTTTGTATGAAAAGTCCGAGCGGTTTGTAACGTATGAATTTTGAAGTTATTTTTACATATCAAGAAAGTGCGGTTTTACACATGTGAGGTTATTGCACAATTTTTACACATTGATTTTAGTTATCTAACTAGTTTTGTCCACTTGAGTTTTCTTGTGGATATAGCAAGGGTTGTCACACCCCAAATCACAAGAACCAGGGCATGACACAGCCATCCTTTAAGCAAAGGACGAAGCCTCAACAAACCAACATATAACCTTATATGAACATATATACATCCACTTATATATATATATATGACAAAAGGCATATGGTTACAATATCAGAGCTGTCTAAAACCACCAAAAATACATACACCTCCTAAACAACTAGCTCAAGTTCACTAATCAAGCTAGCTCACCAAAAATTTCCCACAAGCAAAAAGTCCTCCCTGATACGAACGCTCACGTCCTACTGGCTGCTCACTGAGGAACCTGAAAAACATGAAGATGAGAGGAGTGAACTACCACGGCTCAGTGAGTAACACATTTCTTCCAAGCGGATCGGGAAATCACTATGCACATTTACAATACCAATATAATCCACTTTTAATATAATATATATACATACTACAAATATCTCAAGAATCAACAAAATAGATACCAATGGTCAAGTTCATTGGTCAATCTCATAAAACACATGCCAATGGTCCATCCCATCGGCTAAACTCGTCAAAACACGGGTCAATAGTCCATTTCCACCGACTAAACTCAAATCAAATGCCAATGGTCTACTCCATCGACCAAACTCAGGCTCAAATGTCCAACCATGGTCACGCTTAACGCCCGTGACAAGACGACCAAGATTCCCCCTTGGTTAGGTCTCCACCTACTATAAGCCGGTGGCTCGGCCCACAAGGATATCCTAGACTAGTATGCGCATACCTACACACCCCTCAAGGTTCACAGAGACATTGAGCATCAACCAATAACCCCAATTCTCCAATAATCCACAACAAAATCAGAATCCTTTCACAATTCAAGCATTTAATAAATATTGAATTGCTTAACATAAACTAGAAACTTTCTAAGGTCCTTTGATAAATGTTTCGCAACCACTGTTAGGCAAATATCCCAACAAAGGACAATTCCCTCATTTAAACAATAAATGGTAGTGAAAACCCGATCCTATTTTCATGCATCAAAGAATGCTATTTTTCAACTAATAGCATATATTACCCATAATATCTTTCAAATATGAGTTTAAAATACAATGAAGAAATATGTCACTCACCTGAGAAGAGCCAAAAACCAACTAAGCCCTTATTTGAGCCGACGTACTTGAATTCCTAACAATTAATTCAAAATAATATCAAAAATCGAGTAAACGGACATTCTAAAGAATGACTTGGCTATACTACGCCTACTTGTCGATAAAACGACACCTACGTGCCAACAGAAAGCTCGCCTCAAACGGAAACCTATTGTTATCCGTGAGACACGGACACGCACTCAACTTTGTCGCCCCATAACTTCCTCCACAAAAATTGGTTTCAAGCCCACTTATAGTCATTAGAAAGACCTTTTGATGCACTACAACAACCCCATAACAGCCGCCTCAAAACCTCGCCAAAAACAACAGAAAATCAGTCCTGAAGCTACTGTTCGCTACAGTGACAGAACGCGCGCCGAACTTCAAAAATCCGTTCCGGACAAACCATAAGCTCAAATTCAATTCTGCAAAATGCTATAGCTTCAAAACATCCTAAATTATCATTCCCATAAAAATTTTCAGCTCGGCGATGCAAAAATCGGACCTCACCACACAAATCTCCATAAACTCCGAATTTCAAACCCTAGTTGCTATTAATCTTTTCCAAGGATGATTAGAAGCCTTAATCACTTATCGGCGCCGTAGGATAGTGTTGAGTTAGCTTGGTGAGTCGTCCGGATCATGGGTGCGCCAAAAATACTTTCATTTTGCCCCTTTTCCTTCTCTTTCTCTTCTCTCCCGTTTCTGCTTCTGCTCTGTTTTTCTGTTCTGTTTTGCTTCTGTCTTCAGCAGCTCCACGCAGCAAGAAGAAGCAAAAAAAAAAAAAAGGTGGGCTGGGCTGACTTAAAGGAAAAAAGGCTAGGCTAGTTTGGGGCCCATATATTACAGTCTACCCTTCTTAAAAAAATTTCGTCCTCGAAATTTATACGTACCTCAGTCATGAAACAAATGAGGATATTTATGTCTTGCCTCATCCTCAAGCTCCCAAGTGGCTTCCCTCTCCGTGTAGTTTTGCCATTGAATCTTCACATAAGGAATAGTGCGTCGTCGCAATACCTGATCCTTCCTATCGATAATGCGAATAGGTTGTTCCTCATTTATCAAATTTTCTCTCAACTTCAACGGTGTAAAGTCCAGTACATGATCAGGATTTGGCACATATTTCCGTAATAAAGACACATGGAATACATTATGCACTCCAGATAACACTGGTGGTAAAGCCAGTTTATAAGCAACTTCGCCAATCTTTTCCAATATCAAGAACGGTCCCACGTATCTTGGGCTTAATTTAACACGTGTGCTAAATCTCATGACACATTTCATGGGAGAAACCTTGAAGAATACATGGTCTCCCACACTGAATTCTACCTTGCGCCTTTTGAGGTCTGCATAGCTTTTTTGACAACTTTGAGCTGTTTTTAGATACTCTCGAACAAGTCTAACTTTCTCTTCTGATTGTTGTATGAACTCAGGGCCAGTTAACCTTTTCTCACCAACATCATCCCAGCAAATGGGAGTTCTACATTTACGACCATACAAAGCTTCGAAAGGAGCCATCTTAATACTGGAGTGATAGCTGTTATTATAAGAAAACTCCGCCAAATGCAAGTGTTCATCCCATGAACCGCCAAAGTCAATAACACAGGATCTTAGCATATCCTCCAATGTCTGAATGGTTCTTTCTGACTAACCATCCGTCTGCGGGTGAAAAGCTGTACTAAAGTTGAGTTGAGTACCTAACGCCCCTTGCAAACTCTTCCAAAAGTTAGACACAAACCTGGGATCTCTATCGGAAACAATACTTATCGAGACTCCATGAAGCCTCACTATCTCATTAACGTACTGTTTCGCCATGTCCTCTAGTGAAAGGCCAAATCGATATGACAAAAAGTGTGCGGATTTAGTCAATCGATCGACAATCACCCAAATGGCATTCTTACCACTAGGCATCCTCGGTAAACCGACAACAAAATCCATGGTAATATGCTCCCACTTCCATTTAGGTACTTCAAGTGGGTGCAGTTGACCACCTAGTTTCCGATGCTCGGCCTTTATTTGTTGACAAATCAGGTATTGGTCAACAAACTTCACGATGTCTTTCTTCATATTGATCCACCAGAAATTTTCTCTCAAATCCTTGTACATCTTAGTGCTTCCTGGATGAATTGAGAATTTAGTACTATGAGCTTCCCGTAATATCTCCTCCTTCAATTTTGAATCATCGGGAACACATAGTCGACCATGAAATCTCAATGACCCATCCACATGGATACTGAAGTCATCTTTTTTTCCTGCTTCTACACCTTCTTTGATCTTCCCCAACTGAGGATCCTCATTCTGTTTGGCCTTAATTCTGTCAATCAATGTCGGCTATACTTGAAGATTGGCTAATCGAGCACCCAGCTGATGTATCGATACTTCCAAGTCCAGCTTTCTCATATCTTCAAGAATAGGCTTTTGAGAAGTGAGCAATGTTGCCATATTCCCGAAAGACTTACGACTCAAAGCATCAGCTACTACTTTAGCTTTACCTGAATGGTAATTAATGGATAAGTCATAATCTTTCAGAAGTTCTAGCCATCTCCTTTGCCTCATGTTTAGTTCCTTTTGAGTAAAAATATACTTTAGACTCTTATGATCCGTAAAGACTTCACATCTTTCACCATACAAGTAGTGCCGCCATATTTTTAAGGCAAACACAACCGCAGCCAACTCTAGATCATGAGTGGGATAGTTCTTCTAGTGAGTTTTCAACTGCCTGGAGGCATAAGCCACAACTTTACCATTCTGCATAAGAACACATCCCAACCCTTCCTTAGATGCATCACAGAAAATTGTAAAACCACCTGTTCCTGAAGGCAAAGTTAATATAGGAGCCGACACTAACCGCCTCTTCAACTCTTGGAAACTCTGCTCACACTAATCTGACCATATAAATTTAACTCCTTTCTGAGTTAGGCAAGTAAGTGGACCAGCAATTTTGGAAAACCCCTCAACAAACTGCCTATAAGAACTTGCTAACCAGAGAAAACTTCTTACCTTCGTGACATTAGTGGGGCGATTCCATTGAACAACTGCTTCAACTTTCTTTGGGTCCACTGAGATACAATCCTTTGATATTATATGACCCAAAAATTCTATATGATCAAGCCAGAAGTCACACTTACTGAATTTAGCATACAACTTCTTTTCATGCAATGTTTGTAGAACAACTCTCAAGTGATGCTCATGTTCCTCCAAACTCCTTGAATAAATCAAAATATCATCAATGAACACCACAATAAATCTATCAAGAAATTGCACGAATACCTGTTCATTAAATCCATGAAAGCGACGGGGGCATTCGTCAACCCAAAAGGCATAACAAGAAATTCATAGTGCCCATACCTTGTCCTAAAAGCAGTCTTAGGCACATCATCGGCCTTGATCTTAAGCGATGATACCCAGAACGAAGGTCGATCTTAGAAAATACCTGAGCTCCCTGGAGTTGATCAAATAAATCATCAATCCGGGGCAAAGGATATTTATTTTTGATCATCATCTTGTTAAGTTCTCAGTAATCTATACAAAGCCACATACTACCATCCTTCTTCTTTACAAATAGGACAGGAGCTCCCCATGGCGACACACTAGGCCTGATGAAACCCTTATCCATAAGCTCTTGCAATTGTATTTTCAATTCAACTCAGAAGATGCCATCCGATATGGTGCTTTAGAAATAGGTGCTGTACTAGGTACTAAATCAATACAGAACTCAATCTCTCTATCAGGAGGCAAGCCAGGTAAATCTTCTAGAAACACATCAGGAAATTCGCTAACAACATGAACATTTTCCAACTTTACCACTTCCTTACTTGTGTTTTTTACATAGGTCAAATAACCAAAACAACCTTTCCTTAAAAGCTTCCTTGCTTGCATAACTGAAATCAATCTTGGAAAAGTGCTCTTACAACTTCCCGAAAAAGAGAACTCGGGCTGATTTGGAGGTCGAAAGGTAACTTTCTTCGAATAACAATCAACAGTAGCATAATATTTTGATAACCAATCCATCCCTAGAATAATATCAAAATCCTGTATATTCAACTCCACCAAATCTACAAGTAATTGGACATCATTAATCTGAAGCAAACAGTCCTTGAATACACGGTCAACAATCAAGAAATCACCAGTGGGTGTGTCAACACGCAATTCATATTTAAGAAACTCAGGCAACACATCAAGTTTTCTTGCAAAATCAATTAAAATGAAGGAATGTGTAGCATCAGGATCAAACAGTGTATAGACATATCGCGAGGCAATCAAAACATTACCTGCAACAACTGTATTAGACGCAGCTGCATCCTCTTCGATCATAGCAAAGACTTTCCCAGTCGTCTTCTGTCTTTGCTGGCTCTCTTGAGGTCTACCAACTGAAGGAGTAGTTCTTCTCATAGAACAAGTAAACGCTAGGTGCCTAGGTTGCCAACATACAAAGCATATTCGGTTATCCCCAGGAGAATTCCTTTGTGTAGGACATTCACGAGCCATATCTCCCATTTTTCCACAATTAAAACATGCTCCTCTTTTGCAGTAACAAGGACCGCTTTGGCGCCTCCCATAAGTAGTACACGGGCCTGAGTTACTTGAAATTCTGGATTTCCCGGGTTGGTTAAAAACTTTCCTCTTCCCGCCACCACCGGTACCACTATCCTGAGTATCAGTGGACTTCAACTTCTTTGATTAAGGCACACCCTAGGGTTCCCGTTCCATCTTTTGTTCCACCTTCATCACTCGCTCAAGCACTTCTTTATAAGTTGTCAATGCTACAGGTGTGAATGTGGAACCAATTTCATATCGAAGCCCTCGCTGAAAATGATCTACCTTGTCCTGCTCGTTAAACACCATATTCTCGGCAAATCTACTCATTTGATTAAAGCGGACTGCATACTCCAGAACAGTAGAGTCACATTGAGATATGTGAATAAAATCACTCTTCATCTTTTGCTGAAATGAAACGGGGAAGAATTGAGCATTGAAAGCCTTCTTGAAGTCCTCCCAAGCTATCATAGTATTTCTATCTCCAAGGGCAGGCTTCATTCCGTCCCACCAATGCTCCGCTTCACTCTCCAAGTATCGAGTGGCAAAGGTAACCTTCTTGTCCTCGGGGACACATTCAGCTTCAAAGATCCCTCGATCTTTCTAGTCCAATTCTCAGCTGCAAGAGGGTCAGCCTTTCCATCAAAGGTGGGTGGTTTCGCCTTTCTAAATTGGGCAAAGGTATAAGGGCCATTCACGCCATCTCCACTTAGTTCCTTCGCTTGGCGATACCAATGAATCATGGCTTGTGTAAACTCGGTCGGGGGAGAGGGCCCTTGAGCTTCTTCTCTAACTTCTTGCAAATCGGAGCTCCCATCATGTCGGTCTTCCAATCTCCTTTTTGAAGCCGAGCCCCGAGAACGTTGAGGTGTATCTCTGGCATCGGGGATTACAACTTGCTTGCCTTTACTATTTCTACGAAGCGAGGCAAGTGTCTCTGAGTCACGCATGACCACCTGAATCCAAGAATGAAGTGACAACTTAGTATCTAAAAGTCTAGCGCACTTCTATCACACAATCTCACCACGTCCCACAACTACACCCAAAAAGATCAAAACTTAAGCTCTGATATCAATAAATGTCACACCTCAAATCACAAAAACCAGGGCATGACACGGCCATCCTTTAAGCAAAGGACGAAGCCTCAACAAACCAACATATAACCTTATATGAACATATATACATCCACTTATATATATATATATGACAAAAGGCATATGGTTACAATATCAGAGTTGTCTAAAACCACCAAAAATACATACACCTCCTAAACAGCTAGCTCAAGTTCACTAATCAAGCTAGCTCACCAAAAGTTTCCGACAAGCAAAAAGTCCTCCCTGATACGAACGCTCACGTCCTACTGGCGGCTCACTGAGGAACCTGAAAAACATGAAGATGAGAGGAGTGAGCTACCACAGCTCAGTGAGTAACATATTTCTTCCAAGCGGATCGGGAAATCATTATGCACATTTACAACACCAATATAATCCACTTTTAATATAATATATATACATACTACAAATATCTCAAGAATCAACAAAATAGATACCAATAGTCAAGTCCATTGGTCAATCTCATAAAACACATGCCAAGGGTCCATCCCATTGGCTAAACTCGTCAAAACACGGGTCAATGGTCCATTCCACCGACTAAACTCAAATCAAATGCCAATGGTCTACTCCATCAACCAAACTCAGGCTCAAATGTCCAACCATGGTCACGCTTAACGCCCGTGACAAGACGACCAAGATTCCCCCATTGGTTAGGTCTCCACCTACTATAAGCCGGTGGCTCGGCCCACAAGGATTTCCTAGACTAGTATGCGCATACCAACACATCCCTCAGGGTTCACAGAGACATTGAGCATCAACCAATAACCACAATTCTCCAATAATCCACAACAAAATCATAATCCTTTCACAATTCAAGCATTTAATAAATATTGAATTGCTTAACATAAACCAGAAACTTTCCAAGGTCCTTTGATAAATGTTTCGCAACCACTGTCAGGCAAATATCCCAACAAAGGACAATTCCCTCATTTAAACAATAAATGATAGTGAAAACCCGATCCTATTTTCATGCATCAAAGAATGCTATTTTTCAACTAATAGCATATATTACCCATAATATCTTTCAAATATGAGTTTAAAATACAATGAAGAAATATGTCACTCACCTGAGAAGAGCCAAAAACCAACTAAGCCCTTATTTGAGCCGACGTACTCGAATTCCTAACAATTAATTCAAAATAATATCAAAAATCGAGTAAACGGACATTCTAAAGAATGACTTGGCTATACTATGCCTATTTGTGGATAAAACCGACACCTACATGCCAACGGAAAGCTCCCCTCAAACGGAAACCTATTGTTATCTATGAGACACGGACATGCACTCAACTTTGTCGCCCCATAACTTCCTCCACAAAAATTGGTTTCAAGCCCACTTATAGTCATTAGAAAGCCATTTTGATGCACTACAACAACCCCATAACAGCCGCCTCAAAATCTCGCCGAAAACAACAGAAAATCAGTCCCGAAGCTACTGTTCGCTACAGTGACAGAACGCGTGCCGAACTTCAAATATCCGTTCCGGACAAACCGCAAGCTCAAATTCAATTCCGCAAAATGCTATAGCTTCACAACATCCTAAATTATCATTCCCATAAAAATTTTCAGCTCGGCGACGCAAAAATCGGACCTCGCCGCACAAATGTCCATAAACTCCGAATTTCAAACCCTAGTTGCTATTAATCCTTTCCAAGGATGATTAGAAGCCTTAATCACTTACCGGCGCCGTAGGATAGTGTTGAGTTAGCTTGGTGAGTCGTCCGGATCATGGGTGCGCCAAAAATTCTTTCATTTTGCCCCTTTTCCTTCTCTTTCTCTTCTCTCCTGTTTCTGCTTCTGCTCTGTTTTTCTATTCTGTTTTGCTTCTGTCTTCAGCAGCTCCACGCAGCAAGAAGAAGCAAAAAAAAAAAAAAGTGGGCTGGGCTGACTTAAAGGGAAAAAGGCTGGGCTAGTTTGGGGCCCATATATTACAGTGGTAAAGCCAAACCCTTTGTTATTAATTTGCTATCAAGAAAAAGGTGAGGAATTTCGGTAGTTATTAGTAAGGCAGCGAGGCATTTTCCTATGCAAGAATTAGTGACCTTATTCACTGAGTTTATAACTCACCAGTTGTTGTTTCCATATTCTAGAATGAACCCCATGCCACTGCCTTGCTTTGGTCTTCCAGTCGAGATGGAGTGCCAAGCACTGGACATCATAGAGGAGCTAAGATTACCCTGGCCCTTTTGAAAGTTTGACTATAACAAAATAATAAAGATAGTTATGGCTTTAGCATGGTTGTGGGCCTAATAGAATAGGGCTTGTAAAATATGAACTTCTATGAATATGATAGTATGTTTGCAAACGTGTTCCTTGTGTTGCTTGTTCATTGCGTGTTTTTCCCTCGATATTTGGTTTGAGAGAGTTTAAATTGTACACTTCCGCATGTATGTAATCCTAAGATAATTAATTAACGGGACAGTGATT
Organism: Corymbia calophylla; assembly: GCA_014182845.1. Classification (NCBI taxonomy): domain Eukaryota; kingdom Viridiplantae; phylum Streptophyta; class Magnoliopsida; order Myrtales; family Myrtaceae; genus Corymbia; species Corymbia calophylla. Next base: position 46,548,962 of record CM024697.1, on the reverse strand, counting down.
AACCTGGAAAGTCGCAAATAAATCCCGCTGGTTATGTCCTCAAGGCTCGGGGGAGGTCAGGGTGTGATAATGTGCAAGGGGAACTTGGGATAGTTAGTTAGGAAAACACGTTATGTGCATGTGCTTATTTGCTTGAGTGGTTTTACTAGCTAGTAGTTTTGACCACGAACCCTGTATTATTAAACAAGTCCTCTTAGATTCTCTAAATTAGCAACATGAGTGCCGCGAGAGGAAGGATGTCTCAGGACTAGTCAAGCTCAAAGGGAAAGTCAAGAGAGGACCTCAATTGGATGGAATTCTGCAAGCTCTCGAGGCTATTGGAAACCTAATGGGACAACAAGCGCAAAATCAAGCCATTGCTGCTCATAATATCCCAACAAATGTAGATGAGAATGGTTATGGACATGGTAACTATTATGATCAGGGATTGGTCAAACAATTTCTGAAGCTACAACTCCCAAGGTTTGCCGGAACCGGAAATCCTGAGGAAGCTGAATCCTGGATTAAGGAACTGGAAAAGATATTCGGCCTCCTGAGGTGCTCGGAAGAAGATCAAGTGACCTTGGCTATGTACCAACTCCATGGTAACGCCAGTCACTGATGGGATGCAACCAAAGGAAGAGTTTTCCTTGGAAATACCCCGATGACTCAGAATGCTTTCAAGGAAGCATTCAACGAAAAATATTTTTCTGAATGTGCGCGTGATAAGAAAATAGCAGAATTCCTACAACTTCAATTCAACAATGGAACCTCACAATGGACTATTAAGAGGCCAAATTTGTGGAATTGTCAAGAAACGCCACAAAACTAGTTGAAGACCTGATGTATAAGGCGAAAAGATTTCGCGACGGCTTGAAATCTGAGATTCAAGGTCAATTGGTGCCACTGAATCTTAAAGATTATAATGAGCTTTATAAATGAACTCAACTGGTGGAATGAAAAGCGCCGTGCGACCACATCGAGGCCCTATTTCAAGGCGACTTGTGACGATCTATGCAAAGGCAAGGGGCCCATGATGAGAGTTAGGTGCCCCTTCCTTGCCAAGAAGAAGAAGCCGAACCCTACTTTCAGCGATAGGTGCCGCACTTGCGGAAGACATCACAGAAATGATCCGTGCCTAGCTCAAACAGGAGCCTGCTCTAGATGTGGTCAACAAGGCCACCTTGTCAAGGACTTTCCACAACAACGACCTATGATGCAGTCACGCCAGCCCCAATTGATGCAGTGAAATGGAGTACCGCCCCCTGATAATGCCAACTTTCCCCCAGCTCAAGGGAGGCTGTATGCCATCACTCAAAAAGAAGCGGTAAAATCCGATACTATCATGATAGGTATGGTTTTCCTGAATGGACACGCTGCCTGTGCCTCACGGGTGCCACCCACTCATTTATTTCTGAACAATTTGTAAAATTGGTGGGACTAGAACTTAAACCGTTAGATGTTGCCCTTAGTGTCTCTACACCAATGAAAATTGAAATATTGTCCATGGTAGGATGTCCCAAATGTAAAATTCTCATAGGTGTTCAGGAGGAAGTCATAGATTTAGCCTTGTTGGCTATGTACGATTTTGACCTCATCATAGGGATGAATTGGTTCAGTCAACATTGAGCCATTGTAGATTGTTACGGTAAAACCATTAAATTTAGTCCACCAAACCTCCACTTGTACATATTCATTGGAAACGGAGGAGGACCCTCCACCCCGCTAATTTTTGCACTAGAGGCCACACAATTTCTGAGCAACGGTTACCAAGGTTATTTGGTGACGATGGATAGCAAACAAGGAGAAGAACCAATACTGGAGACATCTTTGTCATATGAGAATTTCCCGACGTGTTCTATAAGGAACTACCAAGACTACCACCGGAGAGGGAAATCGAGTTTGCTATCGAATTAACCTCGAGAATGGAGCCTATTTCTAAAGCTCCCTACCGGATGTCGTTAATGGAGCTAAAGGAACTAAAGGTGCAGTTGCAAGAATTACTGGATAAAGTTTTTATATGCCCTAATGCATCACGCTGGGGTGCACCAGTATTATTTGTAAAAAAGAAAGATGGTTTGCTGCGGCTTTGCATCAACTATCGGTAACTCAACAATGTTATCATAAAAAATAAACACCCACTATCAAGGATTGATGATTTATTTGACCAGCTTCAAAGAGCCTCAGTGTTCTCCAAGATTGACTTGAGATCAAGCTACATTCAGCTCCGAATCAAGAAGGAGGATATCCCGAAGACGGCATTCACGACCTAATACAGAGACTATGAGTTCATGGTAATGTCATTCGGCTTGACAAGCGCCCTTGTTGCTTTCATGGACTTGATGAACTGGGTATTTAATCCTTACTGGGACCACTTCGCCATAGTATTTATTGATGACATCCTGGTATATTCAAAGAACCTGCACAAGCATGAACAACACTTGAGGATGGTGTTGCAAAAGCTTTGTGACCACATTCTCTACGCCAAATTCAGCAAGTGTGAATTTTGGTTGAACCATATGGTATTTTTAGGCTACGTGGTAAGCAGCAAGGGAATCATGGTGAATCTAGTCAAGGTGGAAGCGGCAACAAACTAGCCAAGGCCAACAACAATTGCAGAGGTACTCAGTTTCCTAAGTTTGGTTGGTTATTATCGAAGGTTCGTAGAACATTTCTATAGTATCGCGACTCCTTTAACGTGATTACTAAGGAAGGACGTCAAGTTCAAATGGACGGATAAATGCGAACGGAGTTTCCATGAACTTAAGCAGAAGCTGACTACCGCCCTTATCAGAATGATACCATTAGGACCTAGAGGTTTCGAGATTTATAGTGATGTTTTACATAAAAGATTGGAATGCGTATTAATGTAACATGGTAAAGTAGTGGCTTATGCATCCAGACAATTAAAGCCATACGAGTTGAATTACCCAATGCATGACTTGGAACTTGCTGCAAATATCTTTGCCTTAAGATTTGGAGGCACTATTTATACAGAGAAAAATTCGACCTATACGGATCACCGAAGTCTCAAGTACTTCCCAAAAGGTGTTGAACATGAGACAAAAACGTTGGATGAAGCTCTGAAGGACTACGACTATGAAATATTCTACCATCCTAGCAAAGCCAATCAAGTTGCTAATGCCCTCAATCAAAAGTCTACCATTGCTTCATTGATGGTTAAGGAGTGGACTTTACTCGAAAAAATCCCAGACTTTAATTATGAGTTCGAGGTTTGACATTTCCCAAGCCTATTAACTACTCTCAAGATCAAACCGGAAATATTATCAAGGATCGGAGCAACTACAACATTGGGAACTATCGCATTCACCTAGGGATTAAAGGGGAAATCCTATCGGAGGCCCATCGGAGCAACTACAGCATTCACCTAGGGAGTACAAAGATGTACCAAAATCTTCGCCAATATTATTGATGGAACAGCATGAAGACGGACGTTGCTAAAATCGTCCCCAATTGCCTAACATGTCAACAAATAAAGGCATAACATTGCAAGCCCGATGGGTTGTTACAATCACTAGAAATTCCGGAGTGGAAGTAAGAATATATTACTATGGATTTTGTCTTTGGCTTATCATGAAGCCAAAGAAGACATGATTCTATTTGGGTAATCGTCGACCGACTAACTAAGTAGGCTCATTTTCTGGTTGTATGGAAGGATTTCTCATTGGAGGAATATACCCATTTGTACATGAGACAAATAGTTCGTTTACATGGTGTTCCGGTGACGATTATGTCTGATTGAGATCTTAAATTCACGGCAGCTTTTTGGCAAAGTCTTCGAGTTGCATTGGAAACGACACAAACAAGCAGATGACGTTCCCACTACATTCTTGACTTATGAAGGTGAAAGTGCCTTTTTTTAAAAAAATTTGTTGACTGCAATTGGGGTTCCCCCTTGTACGCTTGACTTGGGGCGGAAAGATGCAATTACTACTCCTATATACTGCTCCATAATTGTTAGCGGGGGGTTGTGACAGAAAATTTCTTTAGTGAATTTACTACTCCTAGCTACTCCATAATTGGTGACTGCAATCGGGTCATTGAACTGCCAATGAATTTATCATGCTCGTCGATTGCAACTTATTAGCATTGTAATTTACAGAATTGGGAACTATCGCTGCGATATTTCCTTCTTGCCCAGTAGAACGAATAGAACAAATCGAGCAGAAGTGTGATTGTTTCTTTTGGAAAGGCCCTTCTGTGCATGGAGCAAAAGGTGTGTCTACCTAATAAGCAAGCAGGCTTGGGGTTAAACCAAATTATTGGAATGGACAGATGCTTGTATCCTGACGTATAATTTCAAGCATTTTCTTGAAATCCAATTACTTGTGTATCTTGGATTGAAATTCATAAACCAAAAGGATGACTTTCTGATCTTTAAAGTTGCGCTCTGACTTTTTCTATAGCTGAAGAAATGTTGAAGCTGTGTAAAATAGTCAGGCAGCTAGTGAACTATACATTGAGTAGTGGAGAGTACATTTTTCTTATGGTTTGATCTTGGCATCTCATGGCCCTTTGCTTGATAATATCCAACAAGAAATTGTCCACGGTTCAGATACATCTCTTGATCTAAATCAGCAGTTGTTTGGGAAGCATGGATTCAAGATCGGATGATTTGATGCAAGTGCTGGCTGCTTTTTTCTTGCATCTTGCTATTGCTGCTCTAATGGAAGGTATAGTTCTGCTTGTAAATGGAATGCAATTCAGCATGATAATTGGCATGAATGTGTTTGGTATAACCCATGTAATCATAAGCATTGTTTTTATAACTTCTTGCTGTACTTGAACAAGTTGGGCCATATTTGTTACAAATGTAGAACCAACAAAGACAGATTTGAGCACACCCCCAATCAGGCCACAGAATTCCAACTATCTGCAAGAACATCAGAATGCGCCATTTTTGCTGGTCATGGCCCTTCACCTTTCTCGGTTTAAGTTGTCTATGCCAATACTAGATTGGCATGCCAACTAAGATAATCAGACAAATTAGAACGCAAGATGCTGAATCCAATCTGCAAAACCTCAATGATAGAACTTTTAAGGCAAATGTGAGAGGACACTCAGTTGCATTATAGCTCAAACTTCTTACAGTGAAAGATAACCGAAGGAAAAAGTAATTGCATACAAACATTGATGGGATTCTACCCAAGAATCTAACTTGCAAATGCAACTAAAGAAGTCAACCCTATTCTAGATGCTTCTTACTTTCAAGCTCTTTCTTCTGATCTTTCATAGAAAATCCTCTGACATATGTAATGCCACACTCTATCACAGAAATAGACACAAGGCAAGAAAATGGCAAAAGTGGAAGGGCAATCATTTGGATAGCCCAGTGAAATACTATTATGAAAAATAGGAAGGTACTTGAATACATATATCTAAGCATTTGAAGGTATACACATTGTGAATTTGTTTAAAAGCAGAGAGATTTCCAACGATTGATACTTGTGGCATAAAACATATGGAACTATTTACTTGTTCACACTTCCACTGAGACAGAACGGCCAAAAGCTCTACAGAAGAGTAAAATTAACACCTGCCAGCTTGATTTGATTAAATGCACACACGGAGCTATATCTGAGAAACTTGGAAAAGCTAACCTTCACATCAATTGTATTGCTTCTACAATCTTGCATAACAAGCATTCCAACAAGCTTAAAAGGGGGAAACTTAAAGAGATTAATAAATGCATAAGCATAAAAGCAAGAGAGCAAAGAGCTAGAACTTCAATATCCATGTGTTTTAACACTAACACTTCATATTGTGACACAATAAGCAATCTAGAAAATATTATAGGATCCACAAGAGTAAAGTACAAGAAGCAGTACAAATCTGGCATATTATAAATCACAAAATCATAGTGACTCAAACAGTACATACATCAAGGCCAAAAAAAAGATCTACATAACTTCTTTGATATCCATTTACGTCTCAATATTTGGGCTACTCCCACCTGCCTAAAGCAAAAGTCAGCTGCAAAATTTTCGAATTTGTGGCTGCTAAATAATATAAATGGTCTATATGTATAATTTTGGACATCTGCAAAGTAGTCCCTCACAATTCAATTTCCACAACTTTGCATTAGCACTAGCCAAATTGACAAATGTCCCATCCATCCATCTTTTGTCACAAACCTAGATGAAGTTGCTTGATGTGACAGCCACTGTAGTCATCACACATCCATAAAAATAAAAAAAAATGGACAAGAGGGTCATTCTTACCAAGAAACAACACAAGTGCTAAAGTTGTTGAAAACGGAGTGCAAGAAATCATTCAGAAAATGGGACAAGTTACAGTCACCAATATATCAAATACTCAAAATTAACTGCAATCCAGAGGTGGACCTTTCTGCCATGAATCAAGAATATCTCTGATAATTGAGATTATGTTTAAAAGCTTGAGATGCTTGCTTAGGTCATTCTCTGCTTGCTTGCATATAAGGCGAAACCTACAACTTCTTAGTGTTGCTTCTGATATTTTAAGTGAAATCTGGAAGACACTCCACTCAGTCTCTAGCATCTCATCCAGCTCATCAAATGAACGGCATGTAATATAGTCAAACCACAAGTGATCAAACTATAACAAAGAGCATGTTCTTGTATCATAATTACTATGAACACAACCAAATACCCGAACCTCACGCGAAACACTAGCCTCAATTCCTTGCTCCAATCCAAAAGCGAGAAACAAAACCCAAGTTTACTCCCATGCAAATCTTGGGGTACACAGAAAGAGACAGAACACTCTTGACTTTGGATAACCCAACATGCTATCTTTCTTCCAGGAGATACAGTATCCATGTAATGACCCATCTCATGTTCATCTAGCTATAGCAAATCTATTAAATCAGAATCACATCAGCTCATGCACATGTGTAATGTTAGCCAGGTCGATGCCTTCACAAACCAACCCATGACAAGAATCTAAGCAAACGTACAATGACATAGAGGACTGAATGCACTGAATAGGCAATTTTGGAAATCTGGACTGTGCATTGCAGCCATTTTCTTCAAGGGTGCAAATGTTAGGTGGGAGCTCTAAGATCTCCTGTAGTTGCTTACAATCATCTAATTTTTAATGGACCATCGATTCCTCAAACTTGCTAATGCATGTAGGAAAACTAACAAAGTTACTTCCTTGGAGATGCAAAATATTTACAAAAGACAAGCAGGCAAGGACTTCGAAGGAATTCTTCCTCTGAAAGATTGCACCCACTAAGCTTCAGGGACACCAGATTTGGCATCCAAAACTACCATTAGGGAGATTGGAGCTCTCACTGCTCCCTGGAAACAAGCCAAATAATGAACAACCTTCAAGAGGAAGGTGCTCTAGTGCATCTCGTCAATGTTACTAGAAAGACTGATAAAGACTTTTCCACAAACCTCAATAGAGATTAGCTTTTCAATTGACGCAGAAGTTACTTAATAGAGGTCTGAGATATATAAAGTTCTGTTAAGCTGGCCATATCCTTAATATCAAGAAACTTATCAAGCTTAACAGCCAGTCACATTAAGTTTTAAAGATATTTCAACTTCAGTTTGCTTGGAAGCTCCTTGAGGTTCGAACACCTATTTAAGTTCACTGTCTCCAAATTTGGCACTTCTGAAAAGTCCAGAACACTAATCAGAGACTAACAGCAGTTGAAAATTAGAAACTTCAAATTTCTAAAATGCTGCAAATTAAAAAGAACAGCTGAACAAGATTTTGATAAATTTCACTTTGCGAAAGGCTCCGAAGATGAAAACCGTCAATAAAAGCATGAATGACGTTCCTCTAAGTTATCTCCTAATTGTTTAATCCGGCTGTTATGCACATCAAACCAAAGAAGTTTCTTTAGACCTACACTAAACTTCAGAGTTGATAAAGGATATTCAGGCCATTCAAGCCACCTTAGATCTCTGCTGAGCTGTGCATTCAGGACTAGGAGCAATCTCAGTCTCCTCTTATGTGTGAGAGCACTGGGATTGATGTCTAGCTCTTCTTGTGTTGGCATGTCCAGCACTATGCCTCTAACAGCATTAGTTCCCTATTAAGGAAAAGAAAATAGTCATTATTACCTGACCGGAATTAGGTAATAGCATGTAAATTAAAGAAGACAAGATTATTGATGGTTTCATGAGAAGCTCTTACAATATCCTCCAAAAAAACTTAGAAAACATCATCATAGCACCATAATCTACTCCATTTCCCATCTGGACACTCTTGTTTCATGATATTCTGACCCATCAACTGAATCAAGTCATGCACTGTTCTCTGATTCTGGACATTTATCAAACATTTCTCTCTATTAAAAGTTGAATCCCAATTAATGTCTTTAAACCACAACTATCAAGAACTCTGGTTACATAATCACTATCCATCCTCTTAAATAAGCAAGCAAAGTCAAGAAAAATGTCCTTCTCATTGTCCTCCAATGCATCTAAACTTGTCTTCAGAACACTGTTTATCTTTTGGCAAGTTTACCCAATGTACTCTCCCATTCCCCTCTGCTTCTACCACATAAAAAGGGATCCAAGACCACAACCACTAAGGGAAGGCCATTAGCATAGCCCAAAATATTATCTATGAGATCCCTGCTTATGTCTTTGATCTGATTTCTTAGAAAGCATATGAATTGTGAGAAGTTCAAAAGCTTCTCCTTGATCTAATGCTTTAACTTCATGTACTTGATCTATGCCGTGAGAAGTTAGTACATGTTTATCTCTTGGCATAACGATGATCCTGCTGCCTTTTCCAAACCATTCACATTTTCTAGCCAATGCATTTAACCAGTCCCCATGATCCACATCATCAAGCACAAGTAGAATCTTCTTGCAACAAAGTCTATCTCATATCAAATTAACACCTCAATCCACACTCAAGAGTCAAGACCGCTAAGTTCTCTTTCCAAAATATCCCAGATAATAGTGCTTTCTGCAAATGAACTAGGCCATCACATTTACTAGAAGTTTCTCTAACATTTGCAAGAAAGCCACACCCACCAAACTGACTAGCGATACTATTATATACAGCTTTGGCCATGGTGGTCTTCCCTATACCTCCAGTTCCCCATATTCCTACCACATGGATGTCATCCAAGCCCGTACTTAACAACGAGTTTACTTTCTCTAACTGGCAACCTACACTAACAGGATACTTGGCAACACTCATGGGCGCTCGTCCTCCAATACTCAAGTTCCTTGGTCTCATCTCCGCCAAAACAAAGTAACAAAGGGAATGGGAATAAATGGCAATGTACGATCCATTGAACTAACAAAAGATAACACGAAATAAACAATCACTCTGTAATATTCCAAACGCGACTCTTAACGCACTAATCGATTCCATCATGTATCAATCAAGTTAGAGAATTCCATATCCTTTTACAGGGTCGAACAGGAATACTGTGAGTACCCATCGACACAATAATGCCAACCGGACAGATTGGCCGCTTCAATTAGCGCTTGGCTCCATTTCTTCACCTTCTCAGATTCCTATGGCAATTTCTCCCTGTGCCAGGCCAATGCCTCGCCATAACTCTCTCTCGCTCTCCCCCTCCTCAAACCTCCCTTGGCTCCACTCCGTGGAACGCAGGCAACACCAGCTGTCCCCTTGAGCCTATTCTACTTGATTACCTTCACCGGCTCGTCCAAGCACCACCCAGACGAAGCGTAGTTCTCGGAAAAGACAAGCACAGCGATCCACAACTCCTCGATGGCCCTCGTGAGCGCGGGTGAGATCTCGTGGCCCGGGCCTTGAGTCGTCGTTGTTGATGGAGACGTTGATGCCTACTTGAAGCAGAGCCCCGTCGAGGTGAGGGAGGAAGCCGGGGCGTACGTCCTCGCCTCTGAAGCTGAAAGACGTCGAACGGCCGTTTTGCTTCGGAATTTGAAGAAGTATCATTCCGAACGTTTGATACCGCACAACCTACTTCTTCTTCTTCTTCTTCTTCTTTAAATTTTTTTTTCCATGATTTAAGAGTTATATGTGGGATATTGAAAAACCTTTTTAAGAGAAAGAATACTCCAATAATCGGAATTTCAATGCCATAACAAAATATGGAAGAAAATTGTAAAATGTTCTGTTTTCGAACAATGACTTGTGAAACTACCAAAATTTTAAAGAAAATTTAGCAATTATAAGATTTAAGAAACTTTTCTGATTTAATATGACTACCACGCTAGTAATTAAGCTCGAGTTAACTTCATACAAATTACTAAAAGTAAGATACAACGGTGCATTATTTCATTCACTGTTGGTGTATGAAAATTAATAACACATGTATTAGCGTGAAGGGATTGATGTGAAGGGATTGATTAGTTCACGAAGAAACCCGCGTGAATTGATCCTTCTTTGGGAAGTTCAAACACTTGGTCCATTTATTTACTGTCTAAGCATGGTGAATCCATACTCACATACTGAGCGATATCGTTAGGTTCCTATTTGTGTGGAAGTCAGTCTTTGGGGGAAAATGTCTTTCACGCAAAGAAGGGAAAGTATGAACTCTTTCTTTCACTAGGGTGCCAATCGCCATACCACATCGAAGCAATTTGTGAAGCAAGATGATAATCCCTCGAGGGATAAGGTGGAAAAATAAAACTTAAAGAGGACCGATAGCAAGTTCGAGAGAATTTCAAGAAGATTGGGAGTTGTAAGCTCTTTGATGTAGTCTTAGAGTATCTCGACAATCTATAAAAAGATGATTGAATGCAATGACTAATCGGTCGGGAGAGTGAATGTAATGGTTCTCGATTTTGAATTTGTGTTGGAACCAAAAGGATGATGATAAAATTTGGAAACTTGTAATAAGAACACTAGAAATTGAGAATGGTTTCTCTTTTGTGTTTTCGTGCTTATAGCTTGATTTACAACTCATGATCTCATTCCTTTATATAGGAATTGAATCTCACAAACGCCAATCATTACATTTAATGAAGAAAATATAACAACCCACACATCATTAAGAAAAAAGACAACAAAACAACCCAATGTCGAAGAAAAACGAAGTCAGCATAATGTATTTATGGCTCTTCTTAAATTGCTTGCAGGTTTCTGATCTAGCAACCGGCGTGCTTCAACCAATAATCAAATTTTATATTATTCCAACAATTTGACGACCAAAAAAGAAAAAAAACGACCAAAAAAAAACAATTTGAACATCCCTTACAAGTTTGTGATGATTTTTGCGATAGCAGAGGAGATTATAATTGATCCAAAGCATGAAATGGAAGTTGTTGAGGAAGGAAAGCGTGGATTTCAATAGGAAGTTGATTTCGCTGTGCCTGAAAATTTTGGAAAATCTCGGATCTACCTCAACATTTGGTTGGAATCTCTTCTGGAAGGAAGAACTTTTTATTGATTTCGTAGACGTAATTCCAAATTGGATATTTGAGTTAGGCTTTTTACAATTGTAGTGAGCTAAGCCTTCTTATTCCATCTGGAAGATCGGTTAGCCTCTGGCAGTTCTTCAGGGACGGTATCTTCAGTTTCTCCAGCGATCCAATGGACTCTGGGAGGGTACGGATTCCAGAGCCATCTAGAGCGAGATACTTGAGAGACTGTAAGCACCCGATTGAATCGGATATCAGTCAGGCCTTCACAATTGCGAGCGCTGAGAGTTTTGAGCATCATCATGGAACCTTCTTTGAAATTAATTTGAGAAATGGAAGTTCCATCGATCACCAGCTCTTTCAAGTCTGTCATGAAATCCAAATCTGGCAATTCACGGAGAAGACTGCATCCCTTCACATTCAAAGAAACCAGCTTCATCAGATTTGTGAATGATGGATGGATAACTGCTAAATTAGAGCAGCCTTCCAGAATAATTCTTTCCAGCTCCATTAAATAAGGAAAGTCTGGAGTGACAGTCAATTGGACACAACTCGTGAGTTTCAAAACTTTGAGTTTCCTTGCCTGCAAGATTGATAGGATGTGACAATAAACGTTGAGTTCCTGAGAAGTACGTCATCAAAGAGAAAACGCATGAAGATAGTGAATTCATTCCACACCTGCTTAAGCAGGTCCCAAACTCTCCAGTCTCTGTCAACCTGACTACCCGACAAATCAAGAATCACCAGCAGATTCAGCTTTAAATGACACTAAAAAATCCTAGGGCTCCCTTGCCAATCAAGCCACATTAATTTCAAAAAATGATCCTGAAAGTTTCCCCGAATATCAGCTTGATCCAACCTGAGGAACCTCAAGTTCTGTAAACCATCAAATTGATCACATTCAAAACTGGTACTATCAGATCCGTCAGCAAACTTGAGCCCGAGGGCTTCGATGGACTTAGTACCCTGTCAATCAAGCACAACAAAATTAACTTTAAAAAAATGAAGCTGTCTTTCAGCATCACATTTGATGAATAATTGAACGAAAAGGATCAATAACAGTATCAATTGGCATCTAAAGAAGAACAGGTGGCACAGTCCTCGCAGAAGTTACCTTCCTTCCCATTAGTACATCCAGTGCCTCTTCGTGGTTGCACAGCCTACTGCGCTCGCAAGGTTCATTCTTGTTTTCACTCTTGACAATTTCCCGGCCAAAGTTCTTCAGTATAGCACGCATGCGTAGTTCTTTATTCTCTCTGATTTCTACCAAAGACATGGCATGAAGAGATAGAATCGACATACAAGGAAAATACTCACAGTTATCCCACATGTAATGGGGGATTCTCTTGTCCATTCCGTTGAAGAAGCATGCTATATCAAGAAATATCTGCTGTGCTCCATCATCTAGGGTGGTATAGCTCTTGAAGAGGGCTTCTCGGACACTCATATCAGGAGCTTTTTTCAACTGAATCAGTTTTTCCTTCCACACATTTTTGTCTTTTTCGAACAGAAACTTACCAACATTCTCGAGTGCCAAAGGAAGCCCGTCAGTAGCAGCAACGATATCTGTTGCCAGTTTCTTTAAATCCTCAGGGGGAGAATCCGTATAAAAAGCATGCTTACAGAATAACGTCAGAGCTTTATCTTCTATCATCGATCCAAGGACGTAATTTTCTGCACCATTGACTTTTTGAAGACATCACGTCTTCGGGATGTCACAATGACCCTGCTCCCCGGGCCCAACCAATCAAGCTCTCCGACTAATGCGCTGAGCTGTTCATGATCCTTCACATCGTCAAGGAGAAGAAGAACCTTCATCTTGAGAAACCTGTCCTGAAAATGTTTCAGAGCAAGGTCGGAACAATCGAACTCTCGGGCATTTCCCTTGTGGAGGTGGGAAATTAGTCTGTTTTGCAGAAACACCATGCCGTGATCTCTGATTTCTTCTTGGATCTTTTGAAGAAAGCTACAGGCATCGAACAGATGATGAAGTTGATTATAAACGTATTTTGCCAGGACTGTCTTACCAACCCCGGGGATGCCATGTATTAACACCTTTTCACATGTGTCTCCAATTTTAGCTTGCCCATCGCGGTAGTCAACCTTCAGCTTTGCCATTATTTCTTGCACATGAGGATCGACTCCAACTAATTGTTTCGGCACAGTTAGGTCCCTCGTCTTCAGCTTCTGCTCAACTTCGTGGACAATTCGCTTTATGACTTCACCATGATTCCTGCCAAAATATATATGGAATAAAAAGGACATGGAAGAGGAGGATTGAAAGTAGAAGAAAACCTATTTATGCATGACGCACTCTTTGTCATCGTTATAATAACGAATATATAATTGGATATAATTTGAAATTAGTTAAAGCCAAAGTAGGTAAGATACATGAGAAAAAGTAGTCTCAGAACAGAGCGCCTAAAGGAAATTACTTTTCCTGATTTTGGTGGAGATGGTGTCCCGTCAAGTCTCCGATCCGTTGGAGAGCAGACTTCCAGGGAATAAGGAAACAGTCATCTCTGCCACGCTTCTTGTGCTTATCCAAGGCCATCTGGAAAGGGCCCGTGCAGTTGCGTACATCCGACGGGTCGACATAGTAGAAGATGGGGATGATGACGCGATTCTTATTGTCCATGCGCTTCACCATTTGGTCCAATTCCATGAGGCAGCTCTTGCTGGATGCGTAATCCTTGGAGATGACGGGTATTAATATCTTGGACTGCTCAATCGCCTGGATCAGCTGGGGGTTCATTTCTTTGCCTACCTCTAGCTCTTCATCATCCCTGAATACGTGAATCCCAACATCAGTCAAGATGGTGTACAGGAAATCCCCAAAGTTCCTGCGTGTGTCTGGCCCTCTGAAACTCAGAAACACTTGGTAGTCTGGCCGTGTAGACATTGATGAGGAAGGATTGGTAACGTGACTAATGTCCACTGTCAGTGTAGCAGATCTCAACAAATATGTATAATGGCCCTCTAAAACTGAGGAACTCTTTTCTTGTGTTTTTTTGGTCCTAGACGCGCAGGCACTTTGGAATGGACCATCCTCACACTTATATAGACCAGAGTCAACTCGGCTTTGGGAGAGCAAATCGACTGTTGACTGGTCGGTGGCAGTGGCGCTTTATGATCCCATCTTTTTTGGTTGGTTCTGTTCTGTAGCCGGATTGGCCTCTGAACATTTCTTTCCCTCTTCTTATTTCCCATGTTTTTATTTTATTTCGATTTTTCCTTCCGAATGAGGAAACTACTTATAAGAAAAGGACAATAAAGTTGTCGGTTCGGATTATATAAGATTCGGTTCACCGGTTCGGTTCAGTTTGGTTCAGTTCGGGTTTTCTGAAAAACTGGAATCACAGATTTGAGAGGATTTAGGCGGCCAGCTTCTCGAGAAACCAATGGATGAGTCATCGTTGGAGGTGGAGTTGCCTGCATCCGACAATCTCTCGGGCGAGAGCGAGTTCATCTGTTCGGAATCTGCGCATTTTGACGGAGACGATGGAGAGTTCAACTCCAGCGGTGATGGATCCCGAGCGAAAAGTGTCTTAAGAGTATGATTCCACTGAGGAGCAACTTGATGTGCAGAGAGGCGATGGATATGGAGAGGCAATCGGAGAGGGCATGGAGGATTCGAGAAGCAATTTGCCTGAGAATAGGCGGAGCAGTGCAGAGGTGGCGGTCGGTGGAGGCGTAGAGGATATGAAAAATAGGAAGAAGAGGAAAGAGAAGGGAGGTGAGGTTTCATAAGATTAGGGTTTCGTAAGATTGTGTAAGTCGTTAAAATAATGAAGGAAGATTGAAATTATCCGCACCGAATGAAACGATTGATTATTTTTTTAATTATTCGAATCGAAAATATATGAAATTTTGATTTGATTCGGTTTGTTTGCAATTCGAATCAAGTTTTTAACACTCCTAGTTCTATGGCAGCTTGGGTGGCTTTCTTGAGACTTTTCCTGGGGGCTGCTTGGGTTTCGCCATTTTAAGTTTTTTTTTTTTTGTCGAAGTTTTTGTTTTGATATGCAATTGGAGGCGTGGAACTAGCAAAATAAGTAGAAGGAAAATCCAAATTGCACCCAATCAAACTGGTTTTCAGTTCAGAATATTTTTGACTCGATTCAAAAATAGAACACATCTTAACGGTCTGGTTCGATTCGGTTTGGTTCGGTTCGGATTTTCTAAGAACCCAAATCGAACCAAATCGTTGACAACCCTTTATACAAGCCTTGTTTTACAAAATTTGCAAAATCAAGCAAAATCGGTGCATGTTTCAAAGGTCAACCTGTCAAAAGCTAATGGTCATGATTTACACCAAGATATTGAGATCTTGCAATTTTCATTTGAGAAGGTAGATGATTTTGAACTTGAACATTCATTTCAAGTTAGTGATGATTGCTGTGATAATAGAGAGATTGAAACCGATCCAAAAATAATCATGAAGTCATGTTTCTCTTGATAAAATAGAAGTTGTTGAAGAAGGAATGCGAAGTTGTTTTTTTTTTTTTTGGAAGTTGACTTTGTGATGCCTAGAATTGAAGGATCTGTATCTAAATTTGGAAAAATTGTTCAAAAACGTGTTAAACCTATTTTACTTTTATCAATTTAATCATATACTGTTGCCAATTCAATTCTAAATTTTTCAATTTTGTCAATTTAATCCATCCGGCTAATTTTGGCTAGAATTCACTGACGTGGACACCGACCGTACTTCGTGCCGTCTTTGATGTTGATAAATTTTAATAATCTGTGTTTTTTCCCTTTGTCAGTGACAGTCACCAACGACTGTTGTTAACCATGATGACCTCAATGGAAGCAAAGGCCCTTGACCATGGCTGGCGAGGCCATGGTGGCCTCACCCAAACCAACGCGGCTTCGTCGACTAGGGTCATCCATGACCCTTGCCAATGAAAGGAAAAAACAAAAAGAAAAAGAAAAGAAAAAAGGAAGATAAAAATTAAAAAATTAAAAAATTATTAAAAATTATCTATTGTGAATGCCAGCTGTGGCACATAGTTTGGCCGATATTTACGTTAGCCAATTCTAGACAAAATTGACTGGATGGACTTAATTAGCAAAATTGAAATGTCTAGGATTGAATTGGTAAAAGTATAATAAGTTTATAAATTTTTGGATAATTTTCCCTTCAAATTTGGTTGGAATCTTTTCTCAAAGCAAGAATTGTTGATTAGGTAGATGTGATTCTAAATCTTGATAGGATTACAATAGATTTGTTTTATGACAAGATAACCTCGAGTCGCTGCTCGTAACATGCATGAATTACATCAGAGAAAAACCGTCACTCTTTTTATTGATTCGAAGGTGAAGCCCATGCGCTACCGGTCCTCACGAATGGAATACGAAAACGGTGGCTACGAAGATCGGCCCGCTCGGATGGGCTACAAAGATCGCGTTTGGAGATGCAGATTTCCTGGAGACGAGAGAGGCGAGAAATACTTGGAGGCAGTTGGCCAGAGATCCAAGTGTGGGACAGTTTCAGGATTGCCAAAGACGACAATCTCCCAATGTCATCGGGGATTTTCCCCTCTAAACTCCGACATGACGAGAAATCTATCTCTTCCAGCTTCTCCATGTCGCGACCTATTTTTTTCCGTCCCGAATGGAAACGAAATCGATAAATAAATAGGTTTAGGGGTAATGTCCAAATGGTGGATCTAGGATCCTCATTAGACATGGGCTCTCCCAAGCCCATACCCCACGCGATGTTGGGTGTTCATGAAAATCTTCAAATGAGGAGTCGCCACTAACCTATTGGGGTCGGCTAGAAACCAAGCGAGGCATGGGAGTGGGTCTCACTTTCTATGTAACTAGAGATTTTAGGATCAGGAACTTGATTACACTAATTAACCAATTAGTGCCCTTTCAGTACCTAATCTTGTTCATTTCGAAAAGACTTTTGTCAGGCAATTTGGATTGATTTTAGAATTAACCACTAACATATGAAATGATCATGCGGGTGGGCAATCATCAAAATAACAATCAGCAATTAAAGAAAGCATTAAATAAATTGCAGAAGAAAATAAATCATAATTAAACTAAGGGGCAAACCATAATCATCGCATTATAAGCACGCATTCAAGGGCAATTGTATCCGAGGATAATTTAAACCCTAAGGTGAAGCGTAAAGCACATTCGGTTTGCCAGCGTGATTTTAGGCCACGATGATTTTCCGACATTTTTTTTTAAGAGAAAATTGTTCAAGAATTACTTTAGAGCTTCTTAGGGAACTCTAAAACAAACTTGGAATTTTTTGGGATTTTTGAAATTTTTAATATTGTTTTGATTTTCCGAATTTTTTAATTTTTTAATGATTTTTTTTTAATTTTTATTTTTATAAAAATAATAATTCGGACCGGGTCAAAGGGCCCGGCCCTAAATCACTAGAGACTAACAAAAAGGCCCACGAAAATTCATTTTTTTATAGAAAAGCCCATTCCCAATTTTTTTTGCTCTCGGCCCAGCCATCTTGGCCCGCGAAGAACCCAACCCAGCGTGGACAAGCTCAAGCCCATATTCTTGTCTTATTTTATTTTTGGCCTTTTTTTTTTTGTTTTTTCATTTCTTTTTTTTTTTTTCTATTTTCTATTTTTTTTTTCTTTTTCCACTTTTGTCTTTTTCCCCTGCAGATTTCCTTCCTCTTTCTGCATACATGCGTGCTTCTCTCCCTGCGTCTCTTCTTCCACCGAATCTACCCTCAACGGAGCTATGTTTTGGGCACGCCTACTTTGCCGAGACATCCTCATGGACGGACTCAACACTAGGACCTCGCGAGATAAACGGGAAAGACCGACTAAGGTGACCCCTAACCGCGGGCTTCTCCGGCGAAGGGCGTGTCTCCGGCGGGAGGGGTGTGCGCGAAGGCCGGTTCGAAAAATGAGAGATGTGCCACCACAAAATCAAGAAACACCGATGACATTATCGAGACAACAATATTACAGCAGATCGTGTAGATAACGAGAGATCTAAGCTCCGGTTTTAAGGATTCAAGTTCGCTTCCTCGGTGAAGCATTTTATCAAACACTCGGCGTGCGTGAGTAAAACAAAGGGTTCTCGACTCGAGTCGAACTTAGACCGGGCCTAGCCTTCTAACTAGACACGAAAGCATACGAGAAACCTTCATGGAGGCACGATAGGGGCCGGGGCTCACGCGAACCGGTCGGCGCGAGCTCCGGCCCGTCACTTTGTCAAAACGAATAGAAATGTTCGGGAAGGCCTACCGGGGAGAGAATATTGCGGTAAACGGCGACAAGCAAGCGAACTCGGCGACGTTTGACTCCTCTTCGAGTTTCCCTTCTCTTTGGCTCTCTTTCTCGTGCCCGAGCTTCTCGTTTTTTTGGCAACACTCGGCTTTTCTCTCTCGATTTCCTCTCTCTTTTTTTCGTCCCCCGTTCTCTCTCGCTCTCCTCTCTTGGTTTCGCCCTTCTTTTTGTCCCTCGGTCTCTCCGTCCGTCTCCCCTCGAACTCGCTCCTTTCTCTCTCGAGCTCCCTCCCCTTTTTTTCTCTTCCTCTCGCTACTTGTTTGCTCGCCTTTGCTTCGTTGCCGCCTTTGCCTTTGCTTCGCTTCGCCGCCGCTTTTCCGCTTCGCCGCCGCTCTCGCCCTCTTCCCTCTCTCTCGCCACCTCGCCGCTTTCACTTCGCCGACCTAACCTCGCCGTGTAACCTTCTCCATCATCTCGCCCATGTTGCAACTTGCTTCCATTTTTTATTTTTCTTTTGCGGGTGGCCGTTGCCGCACGAGAAGAAGGGAGGAAGAAGAGAAAACCAAGCGGGCCGGGCCGAGAAAAAGAGAAAAGGAAAAGCGGGCGCCCACGGGGAAGGGAAAGAAGAAGAGAAAGGGGGCTGGGCGGGCCCACCCCCAGCCCAGGACCCCGTTTTTTAATTTTTTAATTTTTTATTTTTTTAA
Source organism: Corymbia calophylla (assembly GCA_014182845.1). NCBI lineage: Eukaryota > Viridiplantae > Streptophyta > Magnoliopsida > Myrtales > Myrtaceae > Corymbia > Corymbia calophylla. The sequence goes on along the minus strand of CM024697.1, from coordinate 46,529,729 downwards.
AATTTTTTAAAATTTTTTTGATAAATTTTAAAACTAGTTATGCAAATGCTCCTAATATCTATATGCGATGCAATTTTAATGAAAAATATTTTTTTGTTAAGGGGTTAGAAATTAATCCCTAATTTCCTAACGCAATTAATAAACACTTAAACAAATAGTCAAAATTTAGGTGTCAACAACTGCGCCTCTTTGAATGGGGGCTCAAAGAGGTTCTTTTCAAAGACAAGAGACACCTAAATTTTGTCCGTGGACGATGATGATCGGGCTGCGGATGAGAAAATGATATGAAGGGATGATCTTATTTTGTAAAAAAATGTCCCTCGACCGAGACGAGAAAGTCTTATTATGTGGTAACTAGTTTCGACTGGAAGGGATAGTCTCACCATGTACAAACGGGTTTCGACCGGATGGAATAGTCTCACCGTGTACAAACGGGTTTCGACTAGGGAGGTCTCATCGTGTACAAACGAGTTTCGACCGGATGGGATAGTCTCATCGTGTACAAACGGGTTTCGACCAAGGAGGTCTCATCATGTAAAAACGAGTTTCGATCGGATGGGATAGTCTCACCGTGTACAAACGGGTTTCGACCAGGGAGGTCTCATCGTGTAAAAACGAGTTTCGACCGGATGGGATAGTCTCACCGTGTACAAACGGGTTTCGACTAGGGAGGTCTCATCGTGTAAAAACGAGTTTCGACCGGATGGGATAGTCTCACCGTGTACAAACGGGTTTCGACCAGGGAGGTCTCATCGTGTAAAAACGAGTTTCGACCGGATGGGATAGTCTCACCGTGTACAAACGGGTTTCGACCAGAGATGTCTCATCGTGTAAAAACGAGTTTCGGCCAGGATGGGATAGTCTCACCGTGTACAAACGGGTTTCGATCGGGGAGGTCTCATCGTGTAAAAACGAGTTTCGGCCAGGATGGGGATAGTCTCACCGTGTACAAACGGGTTTCGACCGGGGAGGTCTCATCGTGTAAAAACGAGTTTCGGCCAGGATGGGATAGTCTCACCGTGTACAAACGGGTTTCACCGGGGAGGTCTCATCGTGTAAAAACGAGTTTCAACCGGATGGGATAGTCTCACCGTGTACAAACGAGTTTCGACCAGGGAGGTCTCATCGTGTAAAAACGAGTTTCAACCGGATGGGATAGTCTCACCGTGTACAAACGGGTTTCGACCGAGGGGAGGTCTCATCGTGTAAAAACGAGTTTCGGCCAGGATGGGGATAGTCTCACCGTGTACAAACGGGTTTCGACCAGGGAGGTCTCATCGTGTAAAAACGAGTTTAGACCGGATGGGGATAGTCTCACCGTGTACAAACGGGTTTCGACCAGGGAGGTCTCATCGTGTAAAAACGAGTTTCGACGGGGATGAGATAGTCTCACCGTGTACAAACGGGTTTCGACCGGGAGGTCTCATCGTGTAAAAACGAGTTTCGACCGGATGTGATAGTCTCACTGTGTAAAAACAGGTTTCAACCAAGAAGGAGGTCTCACCGTGTAAAAACGGGTTTCAACCGGATGGGATAGTCTTATCATGTAAAAACGGGTTTTGACCGGATGGGATAGCCTCACCGTGTAAAAACGAGTTTCAACCGGATGTGATAGTCTCATCGTGTAAAAATGGGTTTCGACCAGGGAGGTCTCATCGTGTAAAAACGAGTTTCGACCGGATGGGATAGTCTCACCGTGTACAAACGGGTTTCGACCAGGGAGGTCTCATCGTGTAAAAACGAGTTTCGACCGGATGGGGATAGTCTCACCGTGTACAAACGGGTTTCGACCAGGGAGGTCTCATCGTGTAAAAACGAGTTTCGACCGGATGGGGATAGTCTCACCGTGTACAAATGGGTTCGACCAGGGAGGTCTCATCGTGTAAAAACGAGTTTCGACCGGATGCGATAAGCGTAGTTTAAGGATGACCCCACAAACCGTGTGGTTTTAAGGAAAAATCAACTAACTTTGTGATTTAAGGAAAAATTCACTAACTTTTTGAAACAACATGGTTGAAGGATGAACATGAACCCTCTGAGAGTGCATGGCTTAAGGCTAATCCATGAACCTTTGGGAAGTACATGATTTCACTGAGGAAACTTGTCATTTAAGAATGTAATGAAATGGCCACTGCACATCCAGCAAAATCCATTATAACAAGTGCTCTGGTAATGAGGGCATGCTAGACAAGATCAACTCGAAAGAAGTGTCATTAGAGACAATTCAGAAAAGTTTTGATGATGAGAAAGCGTCGATTGCGCAAGCAAATCGAGCTAATTCAATTATTTAATAAATACACGACACTGTTTGATATCGCAAAATTGTCATGGAGTTTGGAAGATATCATCAATCCTCAAATTCCTTTAGAAGAAAAGTCCATATCAAAGTGATCCTAACTTATGAGAAGGATTCATTAAACGTGCCAAGCAAAGGCTCTTAGTCAAAAAGGGCTTCTCACATCTTCTCGAGAGATCCCATCATTTGATGTGGGAAGCACAGTTGATCACTGGGGGTATCTCACATAACCTATGTCAAAGGCTTTGAGAATCATTCGCAGTAAATACATATTGACCAATCTAAGGGTCTTTTGGAAGGGTCATGATGTGACTTGATCAAGGTTTCAACAAGGATAAACATCATTGGCCATGAAATGAAATAATCATCGATCAACATCTTCGCCAGGTTTACAAGTCAAGAAACCTCATGAGATAAGACAACTTTGCTCTCGCTTTTTTAAGCGGTGGCTTCTTTGAGAAGTCCTTACTTTCACTCGAGTCATCCCAATCTAAAGAGACTTCGGGAAGGGGTTGTAATGTTGGTTTGGTTATAGGCTTAAAAGGCTTAGAATTTTCTTTGAAGAGGGGTTTGAGAATTGGTGATCATCATGGTATCATTACCATTTCATCCAGCCTTTTGAAGGCACTTGACTTTGGAAATCTAACTTCATCTCGAAAGTCCTTTGGTTAATCAACTTAACATGTGAGCTTTGCTCTTTCATCTAATGGCTTTTGCATTTGCAATGATTTTTCAATCTAAGCATTTTGACTTTGACAACTTTTCTTTCACAAGAAAGTCTCTCTCTTTTTTTATGCGATTTTCCTAGCTCTTTTTCTTCTTTTTTTTTTGAAATCGGGCATTGACCTTGCTTTTACTAGGCACACTGCTTTTTCATGCCCCCTAGTTTTCGTCGATTTTTTTTGAGCCCTTAGGACTTTCGAGACACTTTCCACATTTTCATGTAAGTGTTGATTGTTTTGATAAACCATATGCCTTGCCCCAGTGGGGGAGATAATCACCATTTGGGCTTTAGAAATGAATGTTTAGGCTCAACTTGGCTAAGCAAAGGGCATAAGTGTTTAGGTAGAGAAATGAATGCTCTTCTTCATCTTGGGATACTTCGAGCTTCCACAAAGACTCACCTGAAGCTATTGCCAAAGATTGATGCAAGTGAGAACAAAGCGGTCTTTCTCATTCTTCTCGCCGTATGATGTCAACCGATACCTCCAAACTTGCCCCATTGTGTGGTGGTTCTTGACAGGGGTAGTTTGTAGAAAATTCTCTAAACTTAAAAGCTCAAATGGGCGGACTATTGTCACTTGCGGTGCGTAGGGCACAAAAAGAAATTCCTCTTTTCACTTTGGTCCATGTACCGCCTACGAATGAATCCCTCGTCCTTAAATGACACGGCTTTTCTTTTTTGCTCGACTCTCAAAATGTTCAAAGGACGTGTTTGGAAATGGGTTGCCTTTCCTCATCCTAAGTGTTTCTCGCTTGGCACGATTAACATCCCAATTTCAATTGGTCAAAATCATCTAATTAGATTAATCTCCATGAGGAATTTTGATTCAAAATGAGTGATCCACCAAACAGATAGACAATTTTGAGATAAAAGAGGTGTTCAAAGACTTTGTGGAAATTTTATTTTATTTTATTTTTTTTACATTTTTTATGTTTGTTTTCCAAGAAAACACCAAAGATTTTTTTTTTTTTTTTTTTTTGAGAAGAAGGGTACTTACCTGCCACGAGGAGACACGACAATCCTGTAAACAATAGAAAAGAATGTGTTAGTGTAAGAACCTTGATGGAATTAAAGATTGGAAACGATTACATCCTTTGCATTTATCCTTTGTGTCTAACATCACCCTTTTGGGTATTTGGCAACTCCAGCTCTTTCACTTCCTTCACATGCTTTTGTTCTTTGGGCATCAACATGCCTTGCCACGAGGCGACACGACAACCTTGCAATTATCCTTTGAGTTCTAACATCACCCTTTTGCATATTTGGCAACTCTAGATCTTCACTTGCATTTATCTTTGCATGTCCAATGTTCCCCTTCACATGCTTTTGTTCTTCAGGCATCAACATACCCTATCAAGAATGGCAACGAAGCACTTTAGGAAAAAAATTATCAAGGGTGAACAGGATCAATGCAAGAGTGCCATTCATTGACTTTCTTCTGTAAATTTTTTTTGGCTTCTTCAAAAAGAAATACACGCAAAGAATGTACGCCTAACATGCATGAAACGAGTTGTCTAAGTGACTCGGAGATTGCTTGAAAAGAATTGGTCATGTGTCCCCGATTTTATTCATGGAAAGCATTTCTTTATTGCATACAACGTTCCACAACGTTCAAGTCTTTTCTTTTCAAAGAGGCATCTAATCAGCAAGAAATTTGAAACACTTAGAAATGGGTCATTAAATGTGTTTTTCCAAATTTGCCTTTAAATGAGCCATTCCGATGTCATTGAATTCACTAATCCTAAGTGAGTGTCAAAGATGAAAAGAGAGGGGTACTCCCTGCTTGGACATTCGAGGGCATCGTTCTTTGGATACTTTGCCCCGTCTATCGCGTCGAAATGGACGATTGAACTTCAATATGCTTCTTTGATGGAAGGCAGTGCTCCCATGGTCAGTGTGTGCCTTTTCCACCTGCCGATTCTTCATCCAACGGACCGTTTAACGACAGCGGAGACGCGGCTGCGACGAGGCGGTCGCCCTAGCACCTCTGGGTGTCGCGACAGATGATGCGACGTTCAGATCTTGGCCAGAGACCTGCTATCCGTGCGGCCAAGAAAAGGAATTGAGGGAGGAGGAGACGTGCAGTAGCTCGATCCGATTGGGGATGGCTCTCCGGTTAGCTGGGGATGGTAGACGACGGTTCGGGCGACGGCCAACGACGGCCGGTGGCTGGTTCGGTCAAAACTAGAACCGAGCGAGAGGGAGAGAGAGAAGCGGATGATGGAGAGAGGGGAAAGGGCGCAAAAATGAAAGTTGCAAAAAGTTGATTTTCGCCTTTTTTTTCTTTCTTTTTTCTTTTTTATTTATTTATGCGGCCACTGCCGCTTTCGGGATTCGAACTCCCGATCGGACCAGGCGGTTTCATCCCCGGATACCACTCGGCTAAAGGTGCCGACGGCGTCTAGAGCTACTCTCTTTTTCTATTTAAGGCCAAAATCCTTGTCATGATTATGCATAATGTAATGGCCGAGATGTGATGAGATGGGTTAGGGCATGTTAATGATAAACGGAGCGCGTTTTTTTTTTTTTTCATGAAATTGGATTTCATTATTAAAAAAATGTATGTGCATGATTTTTTTTTTTTTTTAAAAGTGTTAGCTGGCCTGCAATTGAAACCCAAAATGGAAGACATGATTTTTAATAAGAGTGAAAACAATGACAAAATACAAGAAAATCTTATGAGTGTAAAAATCAATCCTCGTCCGAGTTTGAAAGTCCACTTATTTGTATGGTCAAGCAGATGTCAAAGAATAAATGTTACTCGCATCCTGCAAAAAGGAAATAATGTCAGTATTTAAATGAGAAAATGATCTTTCAATGATGTCGCCTCTTACAATGAAATCGAGACAACGACACATGCCCCATGGTTCCCATTGCAGGATTTTGGCATTTTGCCAAGATTTTATCATAAGAGGAGACATCATTAAAAGATCGATTCGCGGCTGTCAATCGAATGTCCACTCTATTCCCAAAAGCTTCATATGCAAAATGTGGCATTGATTTTGAAAGACCGATTTGTGCTTCCACTTTGTTGCCAAAATGAGGTGATTTTTACTTTGAGAAATCTATACACAAAATGTGATTTGAAAAATCAATCTCAAAATGTGAGAGGGAAAGAATTTGATTAAAAGTGTGATTTCAATTTTTTGTGCCCCCAAAACATAATCATAATTGGAAGAAGACGAGATGTGATTTTAACCCCATGATTGACAACTTTCAACAAAATCATCCGTTGTGCAAAACTAAATTAAGATTTTTGAAATTGATACTCAATGTTTCATTTATGAAGAATATTTGCCGACTTTTTCAATTAGAAGCCTATGGCACCGAGGGCATTCGATTGATCTCCGCAAATTTTAAAAATAAAAGTTCAAATACATAAAAAATGAATAATGAACAAAAAGGAGAAATCATACTTACCAAAGATGATGACTTTTTTTAATTTTCTTTTCAATCACATAGACATATGCATGAGATGTGGGTCAATTTCTACTTTAGACGGCTCAAATGAAGCCACGGGATTACCGGACTGAACCAAAGCATGGTCGCGGTTAGGTCGGGGTTCCCATGACTTCGGCTTTGTCAAAGAGTCGACCGTCTTTGCATGTTTGCAAGCCGGGGTGGAAGCTCTCGACATCGAAGAATTTCGGAATTGAGATGGGCGACTCGTACTACATGGTGTAGTCGGAGTGGCATCCATCTCAACACCATCCTAAATGATCCTATGTGGCTGTGTCCGGCGGCAAGTTATGTGTGCTAGGGTGTAGTGCAATGCAAATGATACATGCACAACAATTTATAAGCAAACAACACTTCAAAAAATAAATACACTCATCCACATTTCACCACCCTACAAAACAAAGTGTTAGCAAACACTCCACCCCTTATTACCTCCAATTCGCAAAACATTTAACACCTTCAATGTTAGGGGCGTACCTGGAATCCTTGCTGCCAAACAAAAATATTTTTGAACAAGATTACTTTTGGCCTAAGTCCTCTAAGGTTCAAAACCAAGTCCCCAGCGGAGTCGCTAAGCTGTCGCGACCTATTTTTTTCCATCCTAAATGGAAACGAAATCGATAAATAAATAGGTTTATGGGTATTGTCCAAAGGGTGGGTCTAGGACCCTCATTAGACATGGGCTCTCCCAAGCCCATACCCCGCGTGACGTTGGGTGTTCATGAAAATCTTCAAATGAGGAGTCGCCACTAGCCTATTGGGGTCGACTAGAAACCAAGCGAGGCATGGGGAATGGCCTCACTTTCTACGTAACCGAGAGATTTTAGGGTCGGGGACTTGATTACACTAATTAACCAATTAGTGCCCTTTCGGTACCTAATCTTGTTCATTTTGAAAAGACTTTTGTCAGGCAGTTTGGATTGATTTTAGAATTAACCACTAACATATGATGTGATCATGCGGGTGCGCAATCATCAAAATAACAATCAACAATTAAAGAAAGCATTAAATAAATTGCAGACGAAAATAAATCCTAATTAAACTAAGGGGCAAACCATAATCATCGCATTATAAGCACGCATTCAAGGGCAATTGTATCCGAGGATAATTTAAACCCAACACCTTTTAAGAGAAAATTTTTGGCAATACATGATTTTTGGACCGATGATTTTCCGACATTTTTTAAGAGAAAATTGTTCAAGAATTATTTTAGAGCTTTTAGGGAACTTTTTGGAATTTTTTGGGATTTTTGGAATTTTTAATATTTTTTTGATTTTTTTTTTTTTTTTAATGATTTTTTTTTAAAAAAAATAATTCGGACCGGGTCAAAGGGCCCGGCCCTAAATCACTAGAGACTAACAAAAAGGCCCACGAAAATTCATTTTTTTATAGAAAAGCCCATTCCCAATTTTTTTGCTCTCGGCCCAGCCATCTTGGCCCGCGAAGAACCCAACCCAGCGTGGACAAGCTCAAGCCCATATTCTTGTCTTATTTTATTTTTGGCCTTTTTTTTTTGTTTTTTCATTTCTTTTGTTTTTTCTATTTTCTTTTTTTTTCTTTTTTTCCACTTTTGTCTTTTCCCCTGCAGATTTCCTTCCTCTTTCTGCATACATGCGTGCTTCTCTCCCTGCGTCTCTTCTTCCACCGAATCTACCCTCAACGGAGCTATGTTTTGGGCACGCCTACTTTGCCGAGACATCCTCATGGACGGACTCAACACTAGGACCTCGCGAGATAAACGGGAAAGACCGACTAAGGTGACCCCTAACCGCGGGCTTCTCCGGCGAAGGGCGTGTCTCCGGCGGGAGGGGTGTGCGCGAAGGCCGGTTCGAAAAATGAGAGATGTGCCACCACAAAATCAAGAAACACCGATGACATTATCGAGACAACAATATTACAGCAGATCGTGTAGATAACAGAGATCTAAGCTCCGGTTTTAAGGATTCAAGTTCGCTTCCTCAGTGAAGCATTTTATCAAACACTCGGCGTGCGTGAGTAAAACAAAGGGTTCTCGACTCGAGTCGAACTTAGACCGGGCCTAGCCTTCTAACTAGACACGAAAGCATACAGAGAAACCTTCATGGAGGCACGATAGGGGCCGGGGCTCACGCGAACTGGTCGGCGCGAGCTCCGGCCCGTCACTTTGTCAAAACGAATAGAAATGTTCGGGAAGGCCTACCAGGAGAGAATATTGCGGTAAACGGCGACAAGCAAGCGAACTCCGGCGACGTTTGAATCCTCTTCGAGTTTCCCTTCTCTTTGGCTCTCTTTCTCGTGCCCGAGCTTCTCGTTTTTTTGGCAACACTCGGCTTTTCCTCTCTGATTTCCTCTCTCTTTTTTCTGTCCCCCGTTCTCTCTCGCTCTCCTCTCTTGGTTCTGCCCTTCTTTTTGTCCCTCGGTCTCTCCGTCCGTCTCCCCCTCGAACTCGCTCCTTTCTCTCTCGAGCTCCCTCCCCTTTTTTCTCTTCCTCTGCTTACTTGTTGCTGCTGCCTTTGCTTCTGTTGCTGCTGCCTTTGCTTCTGCTGCTGCTGCTGCTGCTTTTCCGCTTCTGCTGCTGCCTCTGCCCTCTTCCCTCTCTGCTGCCACCTGCTGCTTTCACTTCGCCGACCTAACCTCTGCCGTGTAACCTTCTCCATCATCTGCCCATGTTGCAACTTGCTTCCATTTTTTATTTTTCTTTTGCAGGTGGCCGTTGCCGCACGAGAAGAAGGGAGGAAGAAGAGAAAACCAAGCGGGCCGGGCCGAGAAAGAAGAGAAAGGAAAAGCGGGCCAGGCCCGCGCGGGGAAGGGAAAGAAGAAGAGAAAGGGGCCGGGCGGGCCCAGCCCTGGCCCGGACCCCGTTTTTTAATTAATTATTTTTTAAAATTCTTTTTAAAATTTTTCTTGATAAATTTTAAAACTAGTGATGCAATTGCTCCTAATATCTATATGCGATGCAATTTTAATGAAAAATATTTTTTTGTTAAGGGGTTAGAAATTAATCCCTAATTTCTTAATGCAATTAATAAACACTTAAACAAATAGTCAAAATTTAGGTGTCAACACTCCATATATAGTATATCTTCAGGAAACTCCCGTATGGAAGTACCTCTCATCCCGAGCACTTTCATATCTTTCAAATTCTTGACTGAAGGAGGTAGCTCTTGAATCAGAGTGTTAGATAAATCCAGGAATTGCAGTGACCTAAGTTTTCCTATATCATCTGGAAGATTGGATAGCCCCCTGCAGTTGTTAAGAGACAGTGTCTTCAGTTTCTCTAGTGATCCGATGGACTCCCCGAGGGTAACAATTTGAGTGTTGTCTAGAGCGAGGTATTTGAGGGACTGCAAGTACAGGAGCAGATCGGATAGGTCAGCCAGGTCTTTACAATTGCAAGCACTGAGAGTTTCGAGCCTCATCATGGAACCTTTTTGGAAATTAATCTGTGAAATGGAAGTACTATTGATAACCAGTTCTTTCAAGCCTCTCATGGAACCCCAATCTGGCAATTCACGGAGTCCATGGCACCCTTTCATATTCAAAGAAACCTACTTCTCCAGATTACTAATTGATGGATGGATATCTCCTAAATCAGAGCAATCTTCCAGAATAAGTCTTTCCAGCTCCATTGAAGCAGGAAATTTTGGAGTGGTGATAAAATCGAGACAACCAGTTAGATTCAAAACTTTCAGTTTGCTTGTCTGCAAGATAAATAGGACATGTTAGTAAATGTTTATTTCCTGAGAAAGACATAGTCAAAAGGAAAAATGTATGATAGTGAATTCACTCCACACCTGCTCAAGCAGGTCCCATCCCCTCCAGTTATGGCCAACATGACTGTGCAACAAATCAAGAATCACCAGTTCTGGCAAATTCAGTTTTAATGAATCAATGTAACTTACAGGGCAGGTTTGCCAGTCAAGCCACCTTAAGCTCGAAAGACGATCCCCAAAGTTTCCACAAATAATGGCCCCATCTAGCTTGAGGAACCTCAAGTTCTGTAAACCATCAAATTGACCACATTCAAGACTGAGATTCAATCTGAATCTGTCACCAAACTTGAGCCCGAGGGCTTTGACATTCTGAGTACCATGTCAATCAAGCAAAACAAAATTAACTTAAAAAATTGGAGCTGTCTTTTAGCATCGCCCTTGACAAAGAATTAAACGAAAGGGATCAATAAACGTTTCAATTGGCATCTAAAGAAGAGAAGATGTGGCGCAGTGCTTGCAGAAGTTACCTCCTTTCTGGTTAGTACACTCAGTGCTTCTTCGTGGTTCCATAGCCTACTGCGATTGCAAGGTTCATTCCGGTTTTCATTCCTGACAATTTCTCGGCCAAACTTCTTCAGTATTTCTTGCATGAGTAGTCTTTTATCCTTTCTGATTTTTATTTTATGCATGAGTAGTTTTTTATCCTCTCCAATTTTTACCAAAGACCTGGCTTGAAGAGCTGGAATCGTACTAGAAGGAGAATACTTAAGGTCATCCCACATGTAATAGGGGATTCTCTCGTCCATTCCAGTGAAGAAGCATGCTATATCGAGAAATATCTCCCGCGCATTCGTATTTAGGTCGGCATAGCTCTTCTCCAAGGCCGCTTGGACTCTCTTATGAGGAGATACTTTCAATGCAGCCAATGTTTCCCTCCACGCTTTCTTCGATTTTACAAGAAACAGAGATGAACCTGTCACCTCGAGCGCTAAAGGAAGCTGGCCGGTAGCAGCAACAATTTCTGTTGACAGTTTCGGGAATTCCTCACGGGGAGAATCCGTTCCAAAAGCATGCCTGCAGAACAATTTCAGAGCTTCATCTTGCTTCATCGGTTCAAGGACAAAACTTTCCGCACCATTGATGTTTCTAAGGACGTCTTGCCTTTGGGAGGTCAGAATGACCCTGCTCCCTGGGCAAAGCCCATCGAGGTCTCCGACCATTGCACTGAACTGTTCATCATTATATACATCATCAAGGAGAACAAGAACCTTCATGGCGTGAAATCTTTCCCGAATATGAGACAGAGCTTCCTCAGAACTATCAAATTTTTTGGCATTTCCTTCATCAAGGTCAGAAATTAGCTTGTTTTGTACAGACACAATGCCGTGACGATTAATTTCGGCTTGGATCTCCCCAAGAAAGCTACAGGCATCGAACAGATGATATAGTTGATTATAAACATATTTGGCCAGAACCGTCTTACCCACCCCGGGGATCCCATATATTCCTAACACCTCCACACCTGGGTCCCCAATTTTAAACGCTTGCCCGCGGAGGTAGTCAACCTTCAGCTTTGCCATTATGTCTCGCACATGAAAGTCGACTCGGACAAATTGTTTCGTCACGATTAGGTCTTGCTTCTTCAGCTTCTGCTGAACTTGGTGGACAATTTGCTTTACGATTTCACCATGAGACCTGCCAAATATATATGGAATAAAAAGGACATGAAAAAGTAGGATTGAGAGCGGAAGAAAACCTACTTTTGCATGATGCTGCCGTTGTCATTTTTATAATAGTGAATATGTGATTGGATATCATTTGAAAGTATTTAATTTTAACGCAAAGTAGGCAAGATACACGAGAAAGTTAATCTCAGGCCAGGGCAGGCCATGGAAATTACCCTTCATTTTTTTCGTGGAGATGGTGTCCCTTCAACTCTCCGATCCGACGGAGAGCAGACATCCAGTGATTAAGGAAATTGTCATCTCTGTTGCGCTTCTTGTGCTCACCCAAGGCCCTCGCGAAAGGGCCACTGCAGTCGCATACATCCGATGGGTCGACATAGTAGAAGATGGGGATGATGATGCGATTCTTGTTGTCCATGCACTCCACCATTTGAGTTAATTCCGGGAGACAGCTCTCGCTGGACGCATACTCGTTGGAGATGACGGGTATTGATACCTTGGACTGCTCAATCGCCTGGGTCGGCTGGGGGTCGATTTCTTTGCCACTTTCAAGCTCTTCCTTGTTCCCAAAGACGCGAATCCCAACACCAGTCAAGCTGGTGTACAGGAAATCTGCGAAGCCCCTGTGCATGACCGGCCCTCTGAAGCTTAGGAACACTTCGTAGTCTGGCTGTGCAGACACTGATGAGGAAGGATTGGTAACATGACTAATATCCATTGTTTTTTTTTTCCTTTTTGGCGGGAAATGTCCATTGTTTGTGTAGCAGATCTTGAGAAAACGTGCGAAGGAGCTCGGTCACTACGAACGCGCCAGCACTTTGGATGGACAATCCTCACAATTATAGAGCAGAGTAGCTTTGGTTTTTGGCTGGGCAAATCGACAGTTGACTGGTCGGTGGCAGTGGCACTTGATGATTTTCTCTATTGGTTGGTTCGCTCGACGCTCTGTACCCGGATTAGTTTTTGAACATTTTTGCTCCTTATTTCAGTTGTTTTTTGTCTTGTTTTATTTTTTTTCCCCAAATGACGAAGCTGTTTATGAAAAAAAACGAACGATAAAGTCCAAAAACCTATTCATTGTTTATTTGTGAGGGAAAAAAAGAAGAAGATGAGACAGCACCTATTGATGATACGATATTAGCAATTACTCTATGCGTAGTCCACTATTAGGAGCGATCGGTTCTCGGACTAGACTACTAGTCTGGTCCAACCCAACATGTCAGTTCTTTTTTTTCCCTTACTTGATGCCTACACCTGTCAAAATGGGTCAGGCTTTCTTTTTAAATGAGTCATAATGGGTTTAAAATTAAAAAGACTAAAATACATGGGTCGTTAATGGGTCAAACTTTAAACCTATTTAGAATCCAATTACTCCTCAGTCCTTTGAGAGGACTCCTCTACTCTCCTCTCCTCTCTCAAATCAAAATGACGAAACTTTCCTCATCGCACGACAATGCGTCATCTCGCTCCCACCGCTCGCACAACAGCTTCTCCTCTTGTTCGCACGGCGGTGCTGTCGCACGCGATCAGCACCATCGTCGGACCTCTCTCGATCTCTGACTATCACTCGCGCTCGCACAACCCTATAAGCCCCGCCTTACTGGCTTGATTGGCCGTCAAAACCCAGGTGAGTCTCGTTCCCCCATATGTGTGCGTGATTTTTAAAAATTAAAAATAATATACAAAATTTAAAATAAAAATTATTAAGAATTCGATTTTTTTAAAAATAAACAATATTAAAAGAATATAATCTTTAAAGAAATTATAATAATAAGTTTTCTAAGTTTAGTTAGATTGTGAAGTGTTTTAACAATATGGGTTGGGTCGGGGTATGGGTCGGGTATGGGTTGGGTTGGGTATGGTCAAAAATTTTATACTATGCTTAAATGGGTCATAAACGGGTTAATGGGTCAATTTGGGTCAGACCATTTATGACATAACTCAAACCCGACCCGACTCACCCGTTTAACAGGTCTATTGATGCCATATGTTATGAAGAAAAAAAATGTTGGTCACTTTTTTTTTGAAGAATTTAAGAGGAAAAAAGAAGGTATATGCAGTCGATCCAGTTCGGTTCCCCATGGAATTGGAAAATTAATTGCTCGGACACCGATTCAACTTTTAAAAATTGGAAATCAGACCGACACTCCCGATAACTAGACCAAACCAACCAATTCAGTCCGGTCCGAGTTGTTTCGGATTCCGGCGGTCCGTTTTGCACACTCCTATTTACTATCTTCATCCATCTAAGGAAAGAGTCCACGACCTAATAATTTTAACAAAGGACTTATACTCCACCAATGGAATCCAGCACCATTTGAACCAATAAATTGTCATGCATAGGCCAATTGAATTCCATAGTGTCTGCAAGCGTACAAGATAAAAAGTTACTAATACATGTGATTGTGCTATTTTCTCAACCAAACGCTTAACTGATAATGGCTAACGGCACACAAGTGTCTTATATGCGCCTATCGTGCCATTTGGCCTTTCACTGGGTAAATTATTATCGCACATTTCGATGACATGCTTCTTCCACAGTAAGGATAAGGAAGAACGCATGACACATCTCCTGTAAGTATTCCAACCTTTGAGAGAGCAAAAATTAATTGATATCTCAACAAATGTCACTTCCTGACTAACAAGGTAACTTTCCTTGGCTATGTGATGACTAGCCCAGGAATAGAGATGGATCTTAGTAAGATTGAAGCTATCACTTCTGCATACGCTGCTAACGCTTCATGTGATTCGAAGCTTTCATGGCCTCGCTTCTTCTTTCTACAGGAGACAATAAAAATTTTCGGTTCCATTGCTGTACCAAATACTAGATGCTTAAATGAGAGAGGCTTCGGAGGAAAGAAAAGGCGCGAAGAGCTTTGAGATCTTAGAGAACGTAATCATTGAAGCTCCAGTGTCAGCGCTACCAAACTTTGACTTGGTTTTTGAGGTTCTTCGCTGATGAAAGGGACGTCGATGGTGTCGAAGGACTGGAGGATAGCTGCGACGAAGTAAGTTGCTCGAGGACTGAAATAAAATAGAAATAAAGAATTATAAAAAATAAAGAATAATAATAAATTATTATTAAATTATATAAAAGATATTCACGTGAGTGCTAACCGTGCCACGTAGGCCTTCAGCATTCACATCAGTGATTTCTGACCTAAATTGACAAGATAGACTGAATTGATATCAATATAAAATGTTTATGATTAAATTGGTTTAATTAAAAGATTTATGACTGAATTGGTACTAATGCAATAAAGTTAAGACTATTTGGGTGCTTATCCCACTCTAGTTTGTACCAGACCTTCCTCTTTACTCTGCAATTAATAATAGATGGAACACGAACAACAAAATTATATGCAAAACCCAACAAAAAAGAAATGAAGGAGAAGGGAGAATATTCTTATATAAGTATCTCTGTTAGATTGTAGTCGGAGGTTCTATTTTTGGCAATTGCAAGAGAGGGTCGGTATAAAATAAATTAAAAACCAATCGACTTTAATATTAAAAAATGAAACCGTTAAAAAACTATTACAAAACCATTACAAAAATTATTGCATAATAATGGTTTTCTTTGGGGTCATTATTTTCTATCAAAACAGTAGGGGTGTCAAATGGGTGGGTCGGGTTGAGTTTGGGTCGAGTCGAAAATGGTCCGACCTACATCGACCCATTTAACCCGTTTTGACCCATTTTCATGCAATGTAAATTTGATGACCCATACCCGACCCGACCCAACCCATACCCTACCCATATTACCAACACATATTAATATTTAACTTAATTTAAAAATATTTACTCCCACTTATTTATTTGAATAAAAATTTCACATCAAATTTATGAAGTAAATTAAATAATAAAAAATTAGTAAATAAAAAAAGTGGTTACTTCTAAATTGAAATAATTTGAGGAAAATAATTTTTTAAAAAAAATCGATTTTTTAATTATTGTTGAGTGAACCTTATCGGATTGGCAACGGAAGTTGAGAACGCATAGAGGAAGGGGATGGAAGGAGAGAGATGATAAGTCTACATAATAACTTACTAAATCCATATTTGACCCATATTCAACCCATATTTAACTTTCACTTGACCCATTTAACTAAAAGTAGGTCATAATATGAGTTTATGATCCATATTGACATATCTACAAAACAGTTACAAAATAATAATTTTCAAACTCCCAAAAACTATTGAAATATCTGACAACTGCGATGCTTCGAATGTTGCCATGGTGTTTCGCTCGGCCAAGAAAGCCGTCACATCGCCTTTTTGGGTGAAAAACTGTATGATGCCAATATATGTGTATATATATGTGCGTGTTCTCTGTCAGTGGAGCTACATTTGCTGACAAAAGACCGAGTTTTTGGACTCTGACCATGAGGGACACGAGCACATGGACTCTCAACGAAACTTTAATCGCTGACTTGCAGCTTGGAGGGAATTTCTACGATCTTTTTTTGTTTCTCCTCAAACGACAAACATTAATCTTGCGATCTGGCGCTCAAAATCGAGTCAAGGATGCTTTAAGCCCCCGACATACGTTCCTCTCTACTACACAAATCAAGGTTATTGGAATTGAAGTAGTGAAAGATATGCATGAAGTCCAGATTTCGGAAGTAAAAGGCTGTAATATTTGATATCGCACTTTCACCGTCAGTGTCGTGTTTTCGCATCGTTCATTGCATCGAGCGATTACTTTTTAAGCCCATGATGGTGGACTGGCGGGGGTCATTTCGATTGTGACAAAACTTTGGCGCTTGCTAGCGACAACTTTCATTGACCATAAATGGAAATATGAAGCGGCTCATTGAATGACGCAAAATTTGCCCCATTGCAAAAGCTGGGGGCCAAAGCGCTGTTTTTTACTTGCCGTTACCTATTCCACAAGCGCCTTCGAGAAGATACGACTATGGACTTTGTAATGAGTTTGCGAAAGACTCAACACAAGTTTTTCGATGGGCTTTTGGGAAATGAGTTAAAAGGGGTTCTCCGAAATACAAGTTTGCATTTTGTAAATTGTAACTTACAAGTCGTTTGTAAAGCAACTTTGGGCTAAATACTATCCGGAAAAACTCTTCTTGCAAAGGACTTTGGCTTCATTTTTTTCTAATTTTTATTGAAAACACAAACCCTTCACTTGGTGAGCGAGTTTTGGTGCTGGCAACTATCGTTTGAGGTTGCACAACTTCAAGCGACCCACGGCGAGGGCTGCATGAGGTTGCACAACGCCGACGAGGGTAGTTTGGGTTGTGCAACCCTCACCAGGGGCTGCCTAAGGTCGTGCCACCTCAGACATCAATTGCCATCTATTTGAGCCCTTCGTCGTAACTAGCTCGTGGGTTGTGCAACCTTGCTGGCCTCTCGTCGGCTCCTCAACAACCTCTTGCCAACCCTTCATAACTAGATCAAGTGTCATCAACTACCCTCGCACATAGAAGATGAATTGTAACAACGAGGGTGGAATCGAAAAATGAAAAAATCTGTGAGGGTAGTTTTGAAAGGAAACAAAATACTTAACCTTATAAATAGACTTCCACAAATTCTAAAAGCCCAAGGGAGTGGGACTTGCGTTGGGCTTTCAACTTTACCAAGACTAACATTAAGTCCAACAAGATTTGCCAAATACCCCCATATTCTCCTTGAGGGGCTTTGGATATTCAAACACAATTATCATGGCTGTGAATGATCAATTTTATAAAATGGCACATTTTTGTACCATATAATAAGACTCTTGATGAGATACATGCTGCTGAGCTTTATTTTCATAAAATTTGGCGCCTACATGTTATTCCAAGGACAATTACTTCTTATCATTATGTCACCTTTATGAGTAATTGCTACATAACGGCAAAAAAAGGGGACTCAACTTCAATTTAATTCTACTAGTCATCTTCATATAAATTATTTGAATAAAAATTTACATTAAATTTATGACGGACAAACAGAGAAATGTCAACAGAATTTTGGCAACTTATTAAAAAAATTTATTGGAAAACATGTCAAATAGTGAGATTTATTAAAGTAGCATAATAACCATTCTGATTCTCTATTTTTCTATTTGTAGGAAAGGTTTGGATCCATTTGGTAATGCAATTTCATTTTTTCATTTTGAGACAAATTTTTAGCCTAAATATAGGCTTGGAAAAGAAATGAAAAGTAATAATTTTCTACTATTCTATTTTTGAAACATAAATAAAAATATTAACTCTTCTTATCATTCTCTCTCGCCACCCACCCGCTGTCTGACACTTTCAATCAATTGATTAAGGATGTTTTTATCTCTCGAAAGAGTGGAGCATAATGAATGGAAAATAGTATGGAAGGGAAATATTTAAGAAGGCCTATCAAATAGGAAACAAATATTTTGTATTGTTATCAAACGCGTATCTCTGCGCAAAAACTCATCTAGAAAAAAGAAATTGAAAAATCCATTTCTAGCTAGAGATTTTTTCTAGAAGCAGAATAGTTACCATTCGCAACCTTATTAGCTCAAGTTGAGTTCGGCTATCATAATTCGGGGAGTCAAACTACTGGAAAATGCCAATTTGAGCCTAAGTTTGGAAAGCATCATTTTAGCTATCACCTGCAAAGCATCAATTTAGTGGAGTCGCTGAAGAAAGGGCCTAAGGAAATCAAATAGTTATATGAGGAAGTAAGGAAAAGAATTCTGAAGCAAATCGACGAGTATCGACATGAAGAAAGGTGATTTGGTGTTTTCATTTTTCACTAGGTTGTCATGCTAAGTTATCTCCTTGAGGGGAATGGTCATTTTTCAAGTTTTGGAGTGCATTATCGATATTGGCTAGAAAATTAAACTTCCTGGAGAGTAATAAAGAATACTAGGAGTGTCAAAACTTTCATACAATGCTTATTTGAGTGCCAAATTTTTTTTTAATCATTCAAATGCCACATCGAAATAAAATCAATCACTTGAGTGTCAATTCTAGTCAAATGTCCTATATATAATTTTTTTAAATTTTGTTATCTATATTTTTCTTTTTTTTTTTTTTGTTTTTTTTTCTTTAGGGCTGATGAGAGTCACCAACGACCCTTGCCAGCTGTAGAACCCTTGCCTAGGGCATTCGCAACGAGGGTGAGGCGACCCTCGCCTAAGGCCTTGGCGACTAAGAGTGAGATAGCCTTCCCCTAATCCGAGCAAGGGTTCCGTGATGACCCTCGTTGGCTCTAAAGAAATTTTTTTATAAAAAGCAAAAAATTCAAAAAATAATATTTAAAATATTTAAAAAATTAGCCACATCAATGTCGGTGAAGCCATGCCAAACGACTGGTGTCCACATCAGATTTTCCAGCAAAACAAATTAGAATTAGCACTCAAATGATCAATTTTCCAAATTTGTGGCATTCAAATGAGTGAAAAAAGTTTCAGTACTCAAATGAGCATCATATGAAAGTTTTGGCACTCTTTGGTTCTTCTCCCTCCTAGAGAGCATGTTGTTTCTAGTATGTTCAACGTTTTCATGCCTTATTTCTCATTAGGCAAGGTGTCATTGACATTCTTCAAGTCTATCATAAGTTTAGTAGACTTGTTTACATGGAATTTAATAAATATGCCTTCAACCACCCTACTAAAACATCATTTTCAGCATATAAAAGGAATTGTTCAAACCCCTCATTTAATAAAATTAACTCCAATTATGCCCAAAATGTTGCAGCATCTCTTCGTCCTCGACCACTTCAAGCAACACCTAATATGATAGATTCAATAGTATTATGCTTTTCATCTACTCCACCAACTCTACCTTATTGTTCGCTTTCATAGTTCCATGTACTTTGATGCCTTCACCAAGTCTTGGGTTGTTAACAAGGTATACGTCTTCTCCTGATCTAGTTCTTGATTTAAAAGCTTCAATTCTCCAAATCTAGTTCTAGATTTGGGTGCTATCCTCTCCCGATCTAGATCTGGTAGTTCAATAAATATGTTTTTGGGATTCAATGCCCCTTTGCTCTGTTCATATATAGGTTCTTTGCCTCCAGTGTCATTGATGATCGCATGAGTTTTGGCGTCTCGTTGAATTACAAAAATTTGCTTCTTCACATGTTAGATTTGTGTTTGTTTAACCTATTTTGGTTGTCTTCTATGACAATGGTGTAAAGGAAGCCGAACCTAAGTGCACATCGCCAGTTAGCAACATCATAATTATTGGAAAAGGAATTTCCGGATTGTGCTCAACTGACAAAGACGTGAGATCTTGTGATCAGCCGCCAATTTTGTTTGACAGGTTCTTTCTTGTAGAATGAGTTGTCTTAACTTTGCTGGTGCTCCATTAATCCTCCTTATTTTCTAGATTTGGTTTTGTTTTTTAGTATTCAAGCTTTTTTTCAATTTGCTTTGCCATTAAGACTATATACTTTTACATCCTTTTGAGTAATGAATATAATCTTCTTTCAACGAAAAAAATAGGGTATACACCTCAATGCTTTGCAGTCCAAAATTATTCTTCCCTATTCAACTTATCAATCCCAACTTCAGCTCTAGACGTAATAGCAAATACGTTTCCAAACAGTGATTAGAATGGCTAAAGCTCCAAATCTTCTCGAGAAACTCTAAATTTATCTAACCAATTGTTGTGGACATAACTCGGAAGCTCAAGGATCTTGCAATTCAAGTTAATGTAAATAGAAGAAGTCTTCGACCAGACTAGCAACAGTAATAAAGAATACGAGATTTATGTGGTTTGGTCTTCGATACTTACAGTACTTGTAACGGCCCAAGCGACGGTGCGCGAGGAGGAGGGATGGCGGTGCGTCCGCGCCTCGGTCCTCGGACATGTGCAAGGGAGCCCAAGCGACGGTGCACAGGGAGGAGGGATGGCGGTGCGTCCGCGCCTCGGTCCTCGAACGTGCGCAATGGAGGAGGGGATATGTCTCTTGTCCCACATCACTTAGGGAGAGAGTCCTGGACTAGCTTATAAGCATATGGGTTCTCTACTTGTACATACGCGTTTTAAAACCATATGTGTACAGTGGCGAACCCAGGATGTTACTGTACTAGTAGAGTTAACAATAAATAAATCCATCATTAATCCAAAGATTTACAGAGTTACAATTGCTCAATCGTTCAAGTGTGTTCCATTCCTAGATTACACTCAAAGCATATTCTTAAGTGTCATCTCACAATCTAGGACTCACTCAGAAAGCTCATAGAAAGAAAACTCTGAACACTTCTTTCTGTTTGCTTTAATGTGTAATAACCAAACAGAATTCTGTTTTTATATGTTCTCGTGCGAATTATCAAATCAAAATTGGAAAAATTCATTTTCCTCCTTTTTTATCTTTAATTCAAGATTTTTTTTTAGTCAACATCTTTAATTCGAGATTAGATTCCACTAAATTTTGGACTCCACCACATTTGCTTGACATAAAGTCCAAGTCAGAAGACATTCAAAATCCGGGGCAGCCTTAAACCGGGTTGGATTTTGTATGCGGGCTCAAACTTGAGACATAAATTATGAAAAAAATATCAATTATGCACAAGTTAACTGAAGTATAACGTGCTAATTCCTTGGGAGAAGAGAATCAATGGCGTGTATAATGGAAAAATTAGGTGAAAACCAGATTTCATGGACTGTACAACCATAATTATTTGGAGATAAACCATTGATGAATACCTTGAACTGGATTCCACATTTAAATAAATTTAAAGTTATGATCTTATGCTGCATCTGATTTTTACGT
The DNA here is from genome assembly GCA_014182845.1 of Corymbia calophylla. Taxonomy (NCBI): domain Eukaryota; kingdom Viridiplantae; phylum Streptophyta; class Magnoliopsida; order Myrtales; family Myrtaceae; genus Corymbia; species Corymbia calophylla. The sequence goes on along the minus strand of CM024697.1, from coordinate 46,508,172 downwards.
TCCATCAACATTATTATCGATATTACTACTACGCTGAAGTGTCCTCTGATAGAAAAAATTAAAATAACGAGCCAATTAAGGTGACAGTGATGACGGTAGAAATCAAAGTTTGGCGATAAGAAAAGAAGAAATCATTTACAATACGAACTTAGTCTTGGAGGGGGAGAGATACTACATGTTTTTTCGTTAACTTTCATTTGAATTATTGCATATTTTTCCATAATACTTGCACAAAGCAACCGGCCCACTAGTCTTCCTTTCCATTCGTCAGTATTGCATGGATATGCTTGCGATGCAAAACACAACTACCATGATTTTTATTTATTTTTGGTCTGCGAACAATTGGTTGGAGCAAACATTAGCAGCCTGGCCGAGAATCTTTAAATACACATACAAGCCTTCAACCAAAGTGTCTTTGTTTGTCGGGATGTGAAGACGTGACATTCCTGTTATCTCCACCGCATGTCATATAAAAACTTGAATGCTGCATAGATTCTCGTTATGTAAGATGGACGTAAAATAGTTCTTGAGCTATGAAAAAGTGCATATGACAATAAAGTCTAAAAATTAATTATGGATGTTGGTCACATGGTAGATTTGAATGGTATGATGGAGAGACTATTGGGTAAGACTTGCCGTTTTTAAACGAGTGATATTCGTTTGTGATTAGATTTTTCACTCTTATTTCTACCTTGTGACATATAAAAATTTGTATGCTAGTGCATATTCTGCACATCAAGTCAAGAGGGATGTAAAACAATTCTTGAGACATGAAAAAGTACATTTGATGAAAAGTCAAAAATTTTATCATGGATGGTGTTCACATGGTAGATTTGAATGGCCATGATAGAGAGACTATTGGATAAGACTGGCTGTTCACAAAAATGATAATCGTTCGTGATTAAATTTTTCATTATTATTTCTACCATGTGTCAAAACTTGTATGCTGGTGTAGCTTCTGCACTGCCATGTAAAGACGGACCCAAAATAGTTCTTTGAGGTACTAAAAATGAATATAATATAAAAAGTCTTAAAATTAATCATGGATGTTGTTCCATTGGTAAGTTTCAATTGTCATGACGGAGAGACTATTGGGTAAAATCGACCATTGTTAAACAAATGATAATTGTTCGTCATTAGACTTTTCACTGTTATCTTTACTATGTGTCATATGAAAACTTGTATACTTGTGCAGATTCTAGACGTAATGTAAAGATGGACCCATAACAGCTCTTCAAGATACGAAAAAATGCATCCGACAAAAAATTCTAAAAATTAATCAAGGATATCATTTACATAGTAGGTTTGAATGGTCATGATGGAAAGAGCATTGAGCAAGACAAGCCATTCTCAAACAAGTGATAGTCGTTCATGATTAGATTTTTCACTATTATCTCTACCATGCGCCATAATTAAACTTGTATGCTAGTGCAAATTCTACACACCATGTAATGACGAATGCAAAATAGTTCTTCAAGGTACGAAAATGTGCATCTAATGAAAAGTCTAAAAATAATCACAAATGTTTGTCACATGGCATGTTTAAATGGCATGATGGAGAGACAATTGGCTAAGACTAGCCATTCTTAAACGAGTGATATTTACTCGTGATTAGATTTTTCACTCTTATCACTACCATGCGTCATATAAAAATTTGAATGCTAGCACAAATTTTGCATGCCAAGTCAAGATAGACGCAAAATATTTCTTCGAGGCATGAAAAAGTGCATCTAATGAAAAATACAAAAATTAGTCATGGATTGTGTTCAGATGTTAGATTTGAATCGTCATGATGGAAAGACTATTGGGTAAAATTGGTTATTCTTAAATAAATGATAATCGTTCGTGATTAGATTTTTCGCTGTTATCTCTACCATGCGTCATATAAAAACTTGCATGCTAGTACAGGTTCTACACTGCCATGTAGAGACAAACCCAAAATAGTTCTTCCAGGTACAAAAACTAATAGAAAAAGTCATGGATATTGTTCACATGGTTGGTTTGAATGGTCCTAAAGGAAAGACTATTAAGTTAGACTGGACGTTCTTAAACGAATGACAGTCTTTTGTGATTAGATTTTTCACTGTTATATCAAACATGCATCATGATTAAATTTGTACACTAGCTCAAATTCTGCACATCATGTAAAGACGGATGCAAAACAGTTCTTGGAGGTACAAAAAGGTGCATCTGACAAATTGTCTAAAAAGTAATCACGGATGTTGGTCACATGGTATGTTTCAATGGCATAATGGAGAGACTATTGGGTAAGACCGACCGTTTTTAAACAAGTGATATTCGTTCTTGATTAGATTTTTCACTCTTATCTCTATCATATGACATATAAAAATTTGTATGCTAGCGCAAATTCTACATATCAAGTCAAGACGGAAGCAAAAGAATTCTTCGAGGCATGAAAAAGTTCTTCTGATGAAAAGTCCAAAAGGTTCGTGGATTGTGTTCACATGGTAGATTTGAATCATCATGATGGAGAGATTATTGGATATGATTGGCCGTTCTTAAACGAATGCTTTCGTGATTACATTTTTCACTATTATCTCTACCATACGTCAGATACAAACTTCTACGATGGTGTAGATTCTGCACTGCCATGTAGTGACAAACCCAAAACAGTTCTTCGAGGTATGAAAACTAATAGAAAAAGTCTAAAAATTAATCATGGATGTTCTTCCATTAGTAGGTTTCAATTGTCATGATTGAGAGACTATTGGACAAGACTAGTTGTTTTTTAAAACGTGATAGTCATTTGTAATTGGATTTTTCACTGATATCTCTATCACTTGTCATATAAAAACTTGTATATTCGCACAAATACTGGGCTCATGTAAAGATGGACGCAAAACAATTCTTCGAGGTACAAAAAAGTGAATTTGATGAAAAAATCTAAAAAATAATCACATATATTATTTACATGGTAGGTTTGAAGGTCATGATGGAGAGACTATTGGGTAACACTAGCCGTTCTCAAACGAATGACAGTCTTTTGTGATTAGATTTTTCATTGTTACCTCTACCATGCGCTCTAATCGAACTTCTATGCTAGCGCTAATTTTGCATATGATGTAAAGACGGATGACAAACAGTTCTTTGATGTATGAAAATGTGCATTTGATTAAATGTCTATAAAGTAATTTTGGATGTTGGTCACATGGTATGTTTAAATGGCATGATGGAGAGATTGTTGGGTAAGACTAACCATTCTTAAACGAGTGATATTCGTTCTTGATTAGATTTTTAACTCTTATCTCTTGCATGTGCCATATAAAAATTTGTATGCCAGCACAAATTTTGCATGTCAAGTCAAGAGGGACGCAAAATAGTTCTTCGAGTCATGAAAAAGTGCATTTGATGAAAAGGCTAAAAGTTAACCATGGATTGTGTTCACATGATAGATTTGAATCGTCATGATTGAGAGACTATTGGGCAAGACTAGCTATTCATAAACGAATGATAATCGTTCGTGATTAGATTTTCACTATTATCTTTACCATGCGTCATATTAAAACTTGTATGTTGGCGCAACTTCTACACTATCATGTAGAGACAAACCCAAATCAATTCTTCAAGGTACGAAAACTGATAGAAAAAGTCTAAAAATTAATCGTGGATGGTGTTCCGTTGGTAGGTTTCAATTGTCATGATGGAGAGATTTTTGGGTAAGACTGACCTTTTTAAATAAATGATAGTCATTCGTAAATAGATTTTTTACTATTATCTCTATCAAGTGTCATATAAAACTTTTATGTTGGCATAGATTCTAGACTCATGGAAAGATGGACGCAAAACAGTTTTTCGAGGTATGAAAAAGCGAATCCGACGAAAAAGTCTAAAAGATAATTATGGATATTATTTACATGGTAGGTTTGAACAATCATGATGGAGAGACTATTTTGTATGACTGGCCGCACTCAAATGGATGATAGTCACCTGTGATTAGATTTTTCACTGTTATCACTATCAAGTTTCATATAAAAACTTGTACATTGGCGTAGATCTTAGATGTTATGTAAAGATGGATGCAAAACAGTTCTTCGAGGCACGAAAAAACACATGTGATGAAGATGTCTAACTAATAATCATGGATATTGTTCACATGGTTGGTTTGAATGGTCCTGATGGAAAGACTATTAGGTTAGACTGGGCGTTCTTAAATGAATGACAGTCTTTTGTGATTAGATTTTTCACTGTTATATCAAACATGCATCATAATTAAACTTGTACACTAGCTCAAATTCCGCACATCATGTAAAGACGGATGCAAAACAGTTCTTGGAGGCACAAAAAGGTGCATCTGACAAATTGTCTAAAAAGTAATCACGAATGTTGGTCACATGGTATGTTTCAATGGCATGATGGAGAGACTATTAGGTAAGACCGACCGTTCTTAAACAAGTGATATTCGCTCTTGATTAGATTTTTCACTCTTATCTCTATCATATGCCATATAAAAATTTGTATGCTAGCGCAAATTCTACACGTCAAGTCAAAACGGAAGCAAAAGAATTATTTGAGGCATGAAAAAGTGCATCTGATGAAAAGTCCAAAAGGTTTGTGGATTGTGTTCACATGGTAGATTTTAATCATCGTGATGGACATATTGGATATGATTGGCCATTCTTAAACGAATGCTAATCGTTTGTGATGACATTTTTCACTGTTATCTCTACCATGCGTCAGATAAAAACTTCTACGATGGCATAGATTCTACACTGCCATGTAGAGACAAACCCAAAACAGTTCTTCGAAGTATGAAAACTAATAGACAAAGTCTTAAATTTAATCATGAATGTTCTTCCATTAGTAGGTTTCAATTATCATGATGGAGAGACTATTGGGCAAGACTAGTCCTTTTTAAAAACATGATAGTCGTTTGTAATTGGATTTTTCACCGGTATCTCTATCACTTGTCATATAAAAACTTATATGTTTGCACAAATTATGGGCTCACGTAAAGATGGACGCAAAACAATTCTTCGAGGTACAAAAAAGTGAATTTGACGACAAAGTCTAAAAAATAATCACGGATATTATTTACATGGTAGGTTTGAAGGTCATGATGGAGAGACTATTGGGTAACACTAGCCGTTCTCAAATGATTGACAGTCTTTCATGATTAGATTTTTCATTGTTATCTCTACCATGTGCTCTAATCGAACTTCTATGCTAGCGCTAATTTTGCACATGATGTAAAAATGGATGACAAACAGTTCTTTGATGTATGAAAATGTGCATTTAATGAAATGTCTATAAAGTAATTTTGGATGTTGGTCACATGGTATGTTTGAATGGCATGATGGAGAGATTGTTGGGTAAGACTAACCGTTCTTAAACGAGTAGTATCCGTTCTTGAATAGATTTTTAACTCTTACCTCTTGCATGCGCCATATAAAAATTTGTATGCTGGCGCAAATTTTGCATGTCAAGTCAAGAGGGACGCAAAATAGTTCTTCGAGTCATGAAAAAATGCATTTGATGAAAAGTCTAAAAGTTAACCATGGATTGTGTTCACATGGAAGATTTTAATCGTCATGATGGAAAGACTATTGGGCAAGACTAGCTGTTCATAAACGAATGATAATCGTTCGTGAATAGATTTTCACTATTATCTTTACCATGCGTCATATCAAAACTTGTATGCTAGCGCGACTTCTACACTATCATGTAGAAACAAACCCAAATCAATTCTTCAAGGTACGAACACTGATAGAAAAAGTCTAAACATTAATCATGGATGGTGTTTTTATTAGTAGGTTTCAATTATCATGATGGAAAGATTTTTCGGTAAGACTGACCTTTTTAAATAAATGATAGTCATTCGTAAATAGATTTTTAACCATTATCTCTATCAAGTGTCATATAAAACTTGTATGATGCCATAGATTTTGGACTCATGGAAAGATGGACGCAAAATAGTTCTTCGAGGTATGAAAAAGTGGATCCGACGAAAATGTCTAAAAAATAATTATGGATATTATTTACATGGTAGGTTTGAGCGATCATGATGGAGAGACTATTAGGTATGACCGGCCGCACTCAAATGGATGATAGTCACTTGTGATTAGATTTTTCACCGTTAAAACTACCATGTGTCATATAAAAACTTGTATGTTGTCGTAGATCTTAGATGTTATGTAAAAATGGATGCAAAACAGTTCTTCGAGGCACGAAAAAGCGCATATGATGAAGATTTCTAACTAATAATCATGGATATTGTTCACATGGTTGGTTTGAATGGTCTTGATGGAAAGACTATTAGGTTAGACTGGGCGTTCTTAAACGAATCACAGTCTTTCGTGATTAAATTTTTCACTGTTATATCAAACATGCATCATAATTAAACTTGTATACTAGCTCAAATTCTGCACATCATGTAAAGACGAATGCAAAATAGTTTTTGGAGGTACAAAAAGGTGCATCAGACAAATTGTCTAAAAAGTAATCACGGATGTTGGTCACATGGTATGTTTGAATGGCATGATGGAGAGATTATTGGGTAAGACTAACCGTTCTTAAACGAGTGGTATTCGTTCTTGATTAGATTTTTAACTCTTATCTCTTGCATGCGCCATATAAAAATTTGTATGCTAGCGCAAATTTTGCATGTCAAGTCAAGAGGGACACAAAATAGTTCTTCGAGTCATGAAAAAGTGCATTTGATGAAAAGTCTAAAAGTTAACCATGGATTGTGTTCACATGGTAGATTTGAATCGTCATGATGGAGAGACTATTGGGCAAGACTAGCTGTTCATAAACGAGTGATAATCGTTCGTGAATAGATTTTCACTATTATCTTTACCATGCGTCATATCAAAACTTGTATGCTGGCGCAACTTCTACACTATCATGTAAAGACAAACCCAAATCAATTCTTCAAGGTATGAAAACTGATAGAAAAAGTCTAAAAATTAATCATGGATGGTGTTTTTATTGGTAGGTTTCAATTGTCATGATGGAAAGATTTTTGGGTAAGACTGACCTTTTTAAATAAATGATAGTCATTCGTAAATAGATTTTTTACCATTATCTCTATCAAGTGTCATATAAAACTTGTATGATGCCATAGATTCTGGACTCATGGAAAGATGGACGCAAAATAGTTCTTCAAGGTATGAAAAAGTGGATCCGACGAAAATGTCTAAAAGATAATTATGGATATTATTTACATGGTAGGTTTGAACGATCATGATGGAGAGACTATTAGGTATGACCGGCCGCATTAAAATGGATGATAGTCACTTGTGATTAGATTTTTCACTGTTAAAACTACCATGTGTCATATAAAAACTTGTATGTTGGCGTAGATCTTAGATGTTATGTAAAGATGGATGCAAAACAGCTCTTCAAGGCACGAAAAAGCGCATATGATGAAGATTTCTAACTAATAATCATGGATATTGTTCACATGGTTGGTTTGAATGGTCCTGATGGAAAGACTATTAGGTTAGACTGGGCGTTCTTAAACGAATCACAGTCTTTTGTGATTAGATTTTTCACTGTTATATCAAACATGCATCATAATTAAACTTGTATACTAGCTCAGGATTCTGCACATCATGTAAAGACGGATGCTAAATAGTTCTTGGAGGCACAAAAAGGTGCATCAGACAAATTGTCTAAAAAGTAATCACGGATGTTGGTCACATGGTATGTTTCAATGGCATGATGGAGAGACCTTTGGGTAAGACCGACCGTTCTTAAACAAGTGATATTCGCTCTTGATTAGATTTTTCACTCTTATCTCTATCATATGCCATATAAAAATTTGTATGCTAGCGCAAATTCTACACGTCAAGTCAAGACGGAAGCAAAGGAATTCTTCGAGGCATGAAAAAGTTCATCTGATGAAAAGTCCAAAAGGTTCGTGGATTGTGTTCATATGATAGATTTGAATCATCGTGATGGAGAGATTATTGGATATGATTGGCCGTTCTTAAACGAATGCTAATCGTTCTTGATTACATTTTTCACTGTTATCTCTACCATGCGTCAGATAAAAACTTCTACGATGGCGTACATTCTGCACTGCCATGTAGTTACAAACCCAAAACAGTTCTTCGAGGTATGAAAAATAATTGAAAAAGTCTAAAAATTAACCATGGATGTTCTTCCATTGGTAGGTGCAATTGTCATGATGGAGAGACTATTAGGCAAGACTAGTCGTTTTTAAAAAATTGGTAGTCATTTGTAATTGGATTTTTCACTGATATCTCTATCAATTGTCATATAAAAACTTATATGTTCGCACAAATTCTGGGCTCATGTAAAGATGGACGCAAAACAATTATTCAAGGTACAAAAAAGTGAATTTGACGAAAAAGTCTAAAAAATAATCACAGATATTATTTACATAGTAGGTTTGAAGGTCATGATGGAGAGATTATTGGGTAACACTAGCCGTTCTCAAATGAATGATAATCCTTCGTGATTAGATTTTTCATTGTTATCTCTACCATGCGCTCTAATCGAACTTCTATGCTAGCGCTAATTTTGCACACGATGTAAAGACGGATGATAAATAGTTCTTTGATGTATGAAAATGTGCATTTAATGAAATGTCTATAAAGTAATTTTGGATGTTGGTCACATGGTATGTTTGAATGGCATAATGGAGATATTGTTGGATAAGACTAACCGTTCTTAAACGAGTGATATTCGTTCTTGATTAGATTTTTAACTCTTATCTCTTGCATGTGCCATATAAAAATATGTATGCTAGCGTAAATTTTGCATGTCAAGTCAAGAGGGACACAAAATAATTCTTCTTGTCATGAAAAAGTGCATTTGATGAGAAGTCTAAAAGTTAACCATGGATTGTGTTCACATGGTAGATTTGAATCGTTATGATGGAGAGACTATTGGGCAATACTAGCTGTTCATAAACGAATGATAATCATTCGTGATTAGATTTTCACTATTATCTTTACCATGCATCAAATCAAAACTTGTATGTTGGTGCAACTTCTACACTATCATGTAAAGACTAACCCAAATCGGTTCTTCAAGGTACGAAAATTGATAGAAAAAGTCTAAAATTTAATCATAGACGGTGTTCCATTGGTAGGTTTCAATTGTCATGATGGAGAGATTTTTGGGTAAGACTGGCCTTTTTAAATAAATGATAGTTATTCGTAAATAGATTCTTTACTATTATCTCTATCAAGTGTCATATAAAACTTTTATGTTGGCATAGATTCTAGACTCATGGAAAGATGGACGCAAAATAGTTCTTCAAGGTATGAAAAAGTGAATCCGATGAAAAAGTCTAAAAGATAATTATGGATATTATTTACATGGTAGGTTTGAACGATCATGATGGAGAGACTATTAGGTATGACCGGCCACACTCAAATGGATGATAGTCACTTGTGTTTAGATTTTTCACTGTTATCACTACCGTATGTCATATAAAAACTTGTATGTTGGCGTAGATCTTAGATGTTATGTAAAGATGGATGCAAAATAGTTCTTCGAGGCACGAAAAAGCGCATATGATGAAAATGTCTAACAAATAATCATGGATATTGTTCACATGGTTGGTTTGAATGGTCATGATGGAAAGGCTATTAGGTTAGACTGGGCGTTCTTAAACGAATCACGGTCTTTTGTGATTAGATATTTCACTATTATATCAAACATTCATCATAATTAAACTTGTACACTAGCTCAAATTCTGCACATCATGTGAAGACGGCTGCAAAACAGTTCTTGGAGGTACAAAAAGGTGCATCTGACAAATTGTCTAAAAAGTAATCACGGATGTTGGTCATATGGTATGATTCAATGGCATGATGGAGAGGCTATTGGGTAAGACTGACCGTTCTTAAACAAGTGATATTCGTTCTTGATTAGATTTTTCACTCTTATCTCTATCATATGCCATATAAAAATTTGTATGCTAGCGCAAATTCTACACGTCAAGTCGAGACGAAAGCAAAAGAATTCTTCTAGGCATGAAAAAGTGCATCTGATGAAAAGTCCAAAAGGTTCGTGGATTGTGTTCACATGGTAGATTTGAATTATCATGATGGAGAGATTATTGGATATGATTGGCTGTTCTTAAACGAATGCTAATCGTTCGTGATTACATTTTTCACTGTTATCTCTACCATGCGTCAAATAAAAACTTCTACGATGGCGTAGATTCTGCACTACCATGTAGTGACAAACCCAAAACAGTTCTTCGAGGAATGAAAACTAATAGAAAAAGTCTAAAAATTAATCATGAATGTTCTTCCATTAGTATGTTTCAATTGTCATGATGGAGAGACTATTGGGCAAGACTAGTCATTTTTAAAAAATTGGTAGTAATTTGTAATTGGATTTTTCACTGATATTTCTATCACTTGTCATATAAGAACTTGTATGTTCGCACAAATTATGGGCTCATGTAAAGATGGACGCAAAACAATTCTTCGAGGTACAAAAAAGTGAATTTGACGAAAAAGTCTAAAAAATAATCACAGATATTATTTACATCGTAGGTTTGAAGGTCATGATGGAGAGACTATAGGGTAACACTAGCCATTCTCAAACGAATGACAGTCTTTCGTGATTAGATTTTTCGTTGTTATCTCTACTATGCGCTCTAATCAAACTTCTATGCTAGTGCTAATTTTGCACATGATGTAAAGATGGATAACAAACAGTTCTTTGATGTATGAAAAGATGCATTTGATGAAATGTCTATAAAGTAATTTTGGATGTTGGTCACATGGTATGTTTGAATGGCATGATGGAGAGATTGTTGGGTAAGACCAACCGTTCTCAAACGAGTGATATTCGTTCTTGATTAGATTTTTAACTCTTATGTCTTGCATGCGCCATATAAAAATTTGTATGTTAGCGCAAATTTTGCATGTCAAGTCAAGAGGGACGCAAAATAGTTCTTTGAGGCATGAAAAAGAGCATTTGATAAAAAGTCTAAAAGTTAACCATTAATTGTGTTCACATGGTAGATTTGAATCGTCATGATGGAGAGACTATTGGGCAAGACTAGCTGTTCATAAACGAATGATAATCGTTCGTGATTAGATTTTCACTATTATCTTTACCATGCGTCATATCAAAACTTGTATGCTGGCGCAACTTCTACACTATCATGTAAAGACAAACCCAAATCAGTTCTTCAAGGTACAAAAACTAATAGAAAAAGTCTAAAAATTAATCATGGATGGTGTTCCATTCGTATGTTTCAATTGTCATGATGGAGAAATTTTTGGGTAAGATTGGCCTTTTTAAATAAATGATAGTCATTCGTAAATAGATTTTTTACTATTATCTCTATCAAGTGTCGTATAAAACTTTTATGTTGCCATAGATTTTGGAGTCATGGAAAGATGGACGCAAAATAGTTCTTCGAGGTATGAAAAAGTGAATCCGACGAAAAGTCTAAAAGCTAATTATGGATATCATTTACATGGTAGGTTTAAACGATCGTGATAAGAGACTATTAGGTATGACCAGCCGCACTCAAATGGATGATAGTCACTTGTGATTAGATTTTTCACTGTTATCACTACCATGTGTCATATAGAAACTTGTATGCTAGCGTAGATCTTAGATGTTATGTAAAGATGGATGCAAAACAGTTCTTCAAGGCACGAAAAAGCGCATATGATGAAGATGTCTAACAAATAATCATGGATATTGTTCACATGGTTGGTTTGAATGGTCCTGATGGAAAGACTATTAGGTTAGACTAGGCGTTCTTAAACGAATGACGGTCTTTTGTGATTAGATTTTTCACTGTTATATCAAACGTGCATCATAATTAAACTTGTACACTAGCTCAAATTCTGCACATCATGTAAAGACGGATGCAAAACAATTCTTGGAGGTACAAAAAGGTGCATCTGACAAATTGTCTAAAAAGTAACCACAGATGTTGGTCACATGGTATGTTTCATTGGCATGATGGAGAGACTATTGGGTAAGACTGACCGTTCTTAAACAAGTGATATTCGCTCTTGATTAGATTTTTCACTCTTATCTCTATCATATGCCATATAAAAATTTGTATGCTAGCGCAAATTCTACACGTCAAGTCAAGACGGAAGCAAAAGAATTCTTCGAGGCATGAAAAAGTGCATCTGATGAAAAGTCCAAAAGGTTCGTGGATTGTGTTCACATGGTAGATTTGAATGCAACATCGCTCATGCGCTCATGCTCATGCGATATGCCATTTCAGATAACCCACGCAATGTCACGCGGTATCACTCGACAATTCCAAAATCCAAATTCCATCAATCAACATTCACGTACATTCCCTAATTCTCGGGAAATACTCAATAAATCAAACACTTTCACTTCCACTCGGTCTTCGATCATGCATTTCATCATTATTCACGCATATAATTAACAATCGGTACTTCAAGAAAGCATAACAACCAAGAACACAACAATTTGAAACCAAAATTTACTTCTGTATGAACAGTAATCCGTGAACAGTAATTTGTGAACAGTAATCCATGAACAGTAAATTTGTCCAAAATTAAATAAAGAAATATAAATAAATAAACTTAACCATGGTTAATCAATTAACTCAACCCTAGTTAATCTAACCTAACCATGATTAACTTTTAACCTTGGTTACTTTTAAAATTAACCATAGTTACTTTAATTAATTAACCTTAGTTAATTTATTACTAACTATGATCAATTAATCGACCCTAGTCAATTTAATTAACCAGCCTAATTAACCAATCAACCTTAATTAATTACAAACACACAAACACACTAATTAACTCCTAAGCAAGATTAACCCCTAAACAACGATTAGGAAGTTAACTTACTTGGATCGGAAATCCAGTGACACCGGCGCGTAGAGGGGGATGATGGCTACGAGGGGTAAGCTCGGGGATGGCAACGAACGACAAACGGTGGCCGAAACGGGCCAAAACAGCCCCGAACACATTCACGCGGGCCCGACCAGCGAGAGGGGAAAAGGCCGAAACGGGCGGTCGGGGTGACCGGGGTGTGCGCTGGCTTCCTAACTTCTAGGACTACACTTTGGGCGGTGGTGGCGGCTCCGGTGACAGCGGCAAGGCCGTTTTCCGGCTGGAAAACACAAGGATAGCAAGAAACAGTAGAAATGGAAGAGAAAAGGAAGAGAGAAAGGGAGAGAGAGAGAGGGGGCTGGCTGCTGCACGAATTTTGGGGGAGAAAGAGGAGAGAGAAGGGGCTGTTGAAGACTTGGATAAGGCCAAGGCAAGTGGGCAAGCCACTTGTTGAAGAACCAATAAACAAGCAAAAACAAAGCCCACTTGGGCACAAAAGCAAAAGGCCAAAAGAGAGAAGCCCATGGGCTGATGAGGGAAAGGAGTATGGGCCAGCTTAGGCCCCATTTGGGCTGAAATGGATGGGCGCAAGGCCCATTGGGCCGCCGGTCTTGGGCCGGCCAACCCGCGGGCCCGAAATCCGGTCCAATTTTCCCCTTTTTCGACACTTCCGCGTCCAACGGAAAATTCCAAAATAAATGAGGGACGTCCAAATATTTAGTCCTAGTATCATTGAGAAGTTGATTCCCAAAATCGGATTAAAAATCGGGGCTAAATTGAGTCGATTGTGACCGTAGTACAATTTGGATTATCGGGCGCCCCTTTAGGACTTTTCTTCACATTTGACCTGTGGTCAACCCTTCTTTGATCCACATTTACGCTAATTCTCAACTCAGGGATGTCCCTCAATTGTCGTGTGATCCCGGGGGCTCAATTGATAATCCCGAGTACTAGATGAAAATGATTCAGTTTAACGTCATTCGTAGTTTGTATCAAAGTCGTGCGGAAATCACCCGCAGTTCGACTTCGTACTTCTGCCAAATCGATTTATTTCCATTTCCTTAATATTCTAGTACTTAGAGGATATCGTTCCCTCCCAGGTTCTCATGGTCGAAGGGTTCGTTCTTGATCGAAATTGCGAGTCAAACGCGTATCATTTCCTAATGGCGCCTCGCTGTAATCCGTTATCCCACGAATACACAATTCGGAAAATTTGTACTGACCAGGCCTTCGACTAACATTGCCCTTTTATAAAATCCTAAAATGGGGTCGATTTTTAGGATGTTACAAAAGCTGTTCTTCAAGGTATGAAAAAGTGCATCTAGCAAAAAAGTCTAAAAAGCAATCATGGATGGTGTTCACCTAGTAGGTTTAAATGGTCGTAGTAGAGAGACTATTGGGTAAGATCCGTCATTCTTAAACAAATTATAATCATTTGTGATTAGATTTTTCATTGTTATATCTACCGCGCATAATATAAAAACCTGTATGCTAGTGTGGATTTTGCACGTCCTGTAAAGATGGAGACAAAACATTTTTTGGAAATACAAAAAAGGGCATATGACGAAAAAGTCTAAACATTAATCCTGGATGTTGTTCACATGACAAGTTTGAATGGTCTTAATGGAAAGAATATTGGGTAAGACTAGCCGTTCTTAAACAATTGATAGTCGTTTGTGATTAGATTTTTCACTATTATCTCTATAGTTCTTCGAGGTATGAGAAAGTGCGTCTAACAAAAAAGTCTAGAAATTAATCATGAATGTTGTTCACATGATAGGTTTTTATGATAATGATGGAGAGACTATTGGGTAAGACCGGCCTTTCTTTAACGAATGATAGTCATTCGTCATTATTTTTTTTTTTATCTAGACACGTTCATTTGACTCTTAAGTAGCTAATAACTTAGTAAGACTAATAGTTCTTGAAAGAATGATGATTGGTTTAAAACTGTTTTTTCTTCTTTTTTCCCTTTCCTTTGAAGCACGCATTTTTCTTTTAGGGGTAATTATTAGTGGTAGAACTAATAGTTCTTGAGAGAATAGTAGCTGTTCCAAAATTAGATTTTGTTTTAATTCGAAATCGTGCATTTGATCACTCATGCAAGACCGATAATTCCTCAAAGAATGGTTGTTGTTCTAGAATTAGATTTTTTTTATTTGGAAACGTGTACCTGATTTTTAGAGGAGAAATATCAAAATAGTTATAAACCTATTGCGATTGTACCAAATCGGTTCTAAATCTATTGTGTTGACTTGGATGCCAACCATTTGGCCAATATTGACGTGAACATTTTTTAATAATATTTTAATATTTTTTTTTTCGAATTTTTAATAATGTTTTTCTTTTTCCTTTTTTATTTTGTCTTTTCTCTTTATTTTTCTCTCTCCCTTTTTCCTCTGATCGGTCATCGGACTGAGGCAATCAACCTAAGACGTGGGCCAATCACTAGATTGAGACGAGCTCGCTAGCCAGATGTAAGGCTCACTTGCCAATTGCTAGGTGAGCTCGCCCTCTCTTAGCGACGGCGAGGTTGAGCCTTGCCAGGGGGGCCAGCGAGGTCAACCTCGTAGGCCCTCACCTCTAACCAGTTAGAGGAAAAGGAAAGAAAAGAAAAATAAAGAGAAAGAAAAGAAAAAAGAAAATAATTATTAAAATATTAAAATATTATTAAAAATTATCTATATAGGCACTAGTCATGCCACATCATCACCGATCGGCCAAAATTGGCCAAATGGACTAATTGACACAATTAAAGAAGGTTTATGACTGAATAGGTCAAAAAAGTTTATGATTAAATTGACACAATTACAATAAATTTAGGACTTTATTAGTAATGATCCCGACTTTTAAAGCAAATCATCAATGGGCCCAATTACTCAAGTAAGATTGACAGTACCTAAAAGAATGATAGTTGCTCAAGACCGTCGGATTTTGAAAGAACGGTAGTTATTGCATCAGAATTCGTTTGCTTGGAAACGCCCATCTGATTCCATGTGCAAATCATTAACCGATACAGGAGTCATAAAGGGGGCTGCACTTAGCAAAGAGTTTCTGAAGCCCAGCTGAATCCTTTCGTATTTCCCGAGCAGTAGAAGCCTTCAAAAAAATCAAAATGGCGATTTAAATAATGGGCCAAGTTCCAAATAGAATCATAAAATCAAAGTAAAGAACTAACTCATCGACTGACGCCATCCGGATGTAACCCCTTAGGAAGAATTCATCTAATTGGTTAGAAATAAACACACAGGAAAAACCCATGATCATACCAGTTCATTTACGACTGGTTTAGTGTAGCAAGGCAATCGATTTGTGGCGCTAATGCCGTATAATTAGTGCAATAAGAAATAATTATAAAAAAGCTTATATTTTGTAGAAAAAAAGGAGAATTTTCAACCTTTTAGCCACCAGCACGTAGATTACGACTTATGCTCGAGTTACCCTAGTTTGGCATGTTGATTAAACACCTCATTTTCAAATCAGCATTATCTTCATCGGTGCATGTCGTCGGCGAACAGGGAAAAATCTCTGCAAGCGACCTCGAGAGTCAAAATGTTCAATGATGATATCGACCGTTTTCTTTAACATTGCCACAAGACGAGTCTATGTACGAAGATCAGCACATGAATTTCACGTATTTTCAAGAAATTGATTTCCATCTAACCTTTCGCATTTTCGTCAATTCAAATGCACATAGATGGTGGCATTCTAGACCACGTAGTCTGGGCAAGATTGGCTAATTCAGGCATTGCACACTTAAACACAATTACGTCAGTTCATTGAATTATTGTTTTGGTTTAGGGGTCAAGAAGATTTTCTTACCTGCATCAAGGTGGAGATGATGCGAGAACCCGGGAGCTGGACAAGTTAATTGCCCAAGCCCCAAACCCATATTCTATAAAAGTGAGAATTTGGGCTGCTTTTACAGTTAAATCCGATCGATTTATGTTTAATTTACGCATTTCCTCTGTCCTTCAAGCCTGTAAGCTTAATCTAATGGATAACTCTAAACCGTTGTATCTAATTTATCACTAATATAATAAACAAATAAATAAACAAATCAAGCACAAAACAGGAATATATACAACAGAAACAATGGGTCCTCCCATGGCTTGAAAAAGTTGGGATAAACATCTTTTGATGGACAAAATCATTCAAATTCATAAGGATTGTAACTCGTTCCATTATAAGAGAAGGTTATACATGTTTTCGTTGTTTCCCATTTGGTAATGGAGATTCGAAGCCGTAAACTGACAACTTGCTTCTTAGATGGTTAGGTGAGTTGGAGTTGTAGAACAGAACCGGACATATAGGCCCGATTTGTTGATTTGGATGGGTTTCGGCCTTTCACTTGGGAAGTAAAAGGAACCCGGCTGGAAACGAGTCTATCTGCTCATCAGTCAGTCGAGCCCCACTCACCAGTTACTCGAGCTTGGCTTTTGCCGAGGCGAACCAGATTCAAATAATGGAGGAATGACTGAAAGTTCGAGCTTAAATTTCATTTGTTTGTGGAAAATATTTTCTTTGGCATTTGAATTATTTAGGAAAATGAGTCGATAGAAAATATTTTTCTAGTCAATGGAAAAATTTCCTATCAAAACTAAAATTCAGAAAAATGATTTCCTCTTTAAAAATTCAAAAATCATTTTGCAAAATATGAGGAGATATCGATGGTTCGACCAAAAATTCAGGAACCCCAATGCTCATTCTTGGGCCCTGGCAGTGGAGTCGGGTCCCCAATGCTTGAACCTGGGTCCATTGAGGCTCAAGTCCATCTAGACCCTGCTTGGACCCTAGACTCTTCACTTGAGTCCATCTAGGCCAAGCCTAGCACACTGGTGCCTATGCCTAGGACGCTAGGCTAGGTAATAGCAAGACCGAGCCTTGGTCCTTGATCGAGGCCAAAATTTTTAATATTTTTTTCTTCTTTCTTTTCTTTTCTTTCTTTTTCTTTTTCCTTCTTTCTTTGCCGTTCACCAGTTGGTGACAATTAGCAATTGGCCATAGGCGCAAGCTGGCCTCGGGAGGTCGGCCCTCACTTGTAGTCTGTCTTTAGTTGTCATCGAGGCTAGTGGCAAAAGAAGGAAAATGAAAAAGAAAGAAAATAAAAAAATATAAAAAATTAGAAAATTCAATTCTTTTATAAAAATTATAAAATTTGACCACGTTAATGCAGCTGTGCCACGTAAGATGGTCGACGTCCACGTTAACAATTTCTAATCATATGAGATTGTTACAGAACAATGTCAAAAGATGCATCAATCGAAGCACAAGAAACAAATGATGAAAGCAAAAGTGAAATCACATGAGATACAAAATTTATGTGAACACCCAAAACGGAAAAGCCCACAAGAAGATAGAGGGGTTTTATTACCTTCAACAACAAGTATCATGCCCCAACTCTCGAGCACGTGACAATCCCTTTCTCTTTGGTCGAATAAATGCAACGTCCTAGAGTGCATCGCTGACCAATCTTTTTATCTTTCGATTAAATGCATGCGGAAGCAATAAACAATCCCCAATCAACACAATAATAAGGATAGTCAAGAAAACCACCACAATAGCATAACCAAAACACACACTTGGTTTAATTACTAGTTAACCTTAGGAAGTTTATATGTACAAGTCCTTATAATGGGTAACTTCCTATTAAGCCAACAAAAGGAACCAGTAGAATCAGGGTTAATCTACTTCTTCTAAACACGACCACGAACCACACCACAAGTCGATTCTCCATACTATGGACCTTAAAATAGTTAAATAATAATGGGCGAGAGAAAATCTCAGTGAGTTAACGACCAAAGCCTCGGTTAGGAAGTCAACTTGCCTTGGGTGCAATCTAAACGTGCAATTTATTATCGATGCCAAATCAATGGTAAAGTGACCCTTGCTTTGCCTTATCTATACACATGATTAGGCACTCGAGCCCTATAACAACCAATCACAAACAATCGAATCAACCCACAAGCATTCTTACCTCGCATTGGCGCATACCCTGCACGATATAAATTGACACATGACATAATCAATGCAAACAAGCATTTCACATAATCATAACATATATCTCACTTTTCCATGCACAATACACTCACTTTTATTCTGATTATTATGACCTCTAGGGCCACAGCATAGCCCAAAGGTTAGCCATTTTTGGCATAATCAGGCATCTATCATAGCCACTCAGGGCATGCCTATCTTAGACAGGGGCATTATTATGACTACTCAAGGCATGCCAACATTCATACTGGAGGTTTTATCACGACTATTCAAGGCACTCATATTATACGGGGGCTTCCATTACGGTCATTCAAGGCACGGCCACAATGAGGCGGGGTTTCATCACGGCCATGCAGGGCACACTCGTCCTTGAACGGGGATATTATAACGGCCATGAAGGGCACGCCCATACTCATACGAGGCTAATGATATCTCATTAGGTGATCACGCAAGTACCTCAACCACTCATCCAATTTTATTTTTCCTCATTTAGCTAATACAAACATGGTGGTGCTCACATATCAAAATACTGCAACTTTCACATGTAAAAATACAATAACATATTCACACATGATCACACGTATATAATTAACCTATTAAAATTTGCATGCTTTCTTTTTAAAATCTCCTTGCCTAATTTAAGACATAAAACATGACCTATAAACTTGACACCTTGGGAATTTCCATTTATATGTCAATAAAAACCCTTTTAAAAATTTATAAATGGGGTTGCACATTGGGCAATTATTTTCACAGCAAAGCATGTCTTAAACAACGTATAACGTGCATAAATTCATCAAGCAACTCAAGCAGAAAACACGTAAAAACCTTAGCTTATCACTCTATGGTGATAGCCTATCATCATTATCTTGATAACTTATCGCTTAAATAGCGATAGCTTATCATTAAATATCCAATAGTTTATAACCCCTTTGGTGATACCTTATCACCATTTGTGTGACATCCTGAAATTCGAGCCCTTTGAGGGAGAAATGAACGTTAATTTCGCCAATGCATTATTGGTTGATCTCACTCGGAACTGATCACTCCTGAGATATTGACCTTGAGGGGAAAAGCTAATGAGGACAGAACTCGTGCGACTAAAGAACTTGACCTGGGAAAACGACTCGACCGTGAGACTTGCGTAAGGACGATCCTGTAGTCATGCAGGCCGATTTCAGGGACGAATAGAAGTTGATTCGCGGACAGAAATAATGGGACGACAGGTGATTCCGTCTACTATTATCGAACCCGCGAACGGCCCTATGTCGATCCTTGATAATCGTGTACTTTGAAATAAGAATCGATCCTTCGCAATTTCATGCAGTCAATGACGTCCATGTGTCGAGAAGTCTTGAACGTGAATTGGCACGAGTCGGTTACGCGTGAATCCTCGAAGCCGCCTGTCAGCTTGAGTGGTACCAAAATGGCATTCGGGCGAAATTAACATGGCATGAGAATCCAAGATTGGACTTCGAATTTTCGGGAACGTCCGGGACGGACTTTTGGATGATGCTTCATTGATAGTTGACAGTGTCGGGTGAGCCGAGTTTTTGGGAAAGGGATTTTCGGACCGAGGAACCGAGCCTATGAGGACGTGGGCCGGGCAAGAACAGTGAGGGCCTCACGCCCAAGGTGGGATGGCCACCGTGGAAGACCGAGACAACGAGTGAGCCGTTGGGCCAAACCGATCGTTAACCCTCCCGAGCCCGTTGCCTAAACGTGAGCCAATTCGAGCCCAACAAATTCCCGAGCCCGTTTCTATTCATTTTCCGGCCCGTTTCCTAGGCCCGCCTTTCATTTTCAGCCCAAGGACAGATTGGGAAATGTGCAAGGTGGAAATGACCAAAATGCCCTTGGATATTTTGGAGAAAAGTCAAAGGAAGAGAGAGAAGATGATGTCATGTTTTGTGGGGACTTGAGCCAAGCCTTTAATGGCATTGATGAGGCCTAGAAGCAGCCCTCAATGCACTCTCTTTCCTCCTCTCTTCAGCCCAGAAATCGCAGCCCTCTTCCCCTTGCTTCTCCTTGCATTTTCTGCAGTTTCTGCTTTGGACCTCTCACCGAAATTGGAGTTGTTCGTTGCCTTCCCGGTGGAATCTCGGGCCGATCCACCTATCAAAATGATCAGCACAGGAAATCCGTACCAGAAATGTCGGCCGATCGCCGGAAAAAGTCGTCTTCTGTCCCGTACGGCGGCCTGAAGTCGGCGGTCCTCCGTCCGTCACTGTGCAGCGCCCCCTGTGCAACTTCGGTTTTTCTTCCGTTTCTCTCCATTTTTGGCCTACCCAATGCCCACACCAGCCACACACAACTCCCCCTCGACCTCCTGGAGCCTCCGGTTGCCGGTTCGTCGCTCGCCGGAGCTCCGGCCAAGCCGTTTTCCTCCGGTCAGCCCCTGTCCTCCTCCTGCAGTGCTGTTTTCTGAAGTTCAGTGGGGAATCCGAGTTTGTTGCTACTGTGTTGAGCCCGGGACCGCCTTGGAGTGTCGTGGGAGAGGTCCTCAGGTGTCGGGTTCGTCGCCGTCGCCGCGCCCGTGTCGCCGGCCCGCTTAACGGGTGAGTTTAGCCCCTAATCCCTATTTAGTGCCTAAACTTGCTTAGGGTTGGGTTAATTAGTGCTAAGGGCTGATTAAGGTGTTTAATTAAGTGTATTAGCCCTAAGATAGGTGGTTAGATAGTGGATTAAGATTAGCTTAGCTTAATCTTGCTTATTTATGCTTAATTGTGCTTAATTAGGCTTAATTGTGTGTTTTGTGCTAATTAATCATGTTTGTCCTTAATTGCTTGATTAATGTGATTAATTGTTTAATTTATTGATTAAATTAATTTCTGCATTTAATTAAATAATTAAATAATTATTTAATTTCGGAATTTATTTATTTAATTATTTTAATTTCTGAATTTAATTATTTATTTATTAAATTCGGAAATTACTGTTCATCCAGAAATTAAATTGTATAATTTCATGTGCATTGATTTTATGGAGTGAATTGAATGTGTAATTGTATGAGCATCCGCATGAATTATGTGATTTTCATGAAAATGAGAAAAAGATGAATTGTCGAGGGACACCTAGGAAATGGACCGCTTTTATGAGGAAGGACTTGAGATTTTAAATGCAAGTGTATGTGTAAAATGTGTGCATTGGCTACGATAGTCTGAATCACCGAAAGGAGGGCACGGAAGGGCACGGTTGCGCCTCTGCGGAGGAAGGGCGCCGTAGCGCCGTTGCGTCTCGGAGGGTACGGAAGGGCACGGTTGCGCCTCTGCGGAGGAAGGGCGCCGTAGTGCCGTTACGCCTCGGAGGGTATGGAAGGGCACGGTTGCGCCTCTGCGGAGGAAGGGCGCCGTAGCGCCGTAGCAATAGCACGGAAGGGCACGGTTGCGCCTCTGCGGAGGAAGGGCGCCGTAGCGCCGTTGCACCTCGGCCCAATGGAACACGTGTGGATACCAAAGTGTACGAGAAACATTGCATCATCAGTTTCGATTATGCATGAGGTGATCACATCATGATTTATGGCATGCACGCATGAATTGATAACGTGCGGGGGTGTGGCAATGGCCAGGTGAGATCGCTTGTGATGCGACTCGCATGTGATTGATGAACCGCATCATCTAACGGCCATGTGCATTGCGTGTATTGTGCCGACTTATAACGTGCGGGGTATGGCATACCGGGTAAGGTTGCATGCGAACCGACTATGTGATTGTTGGTTGCATTGCTTCCATTGAGTGAGGTTTATCGTGCGGGGTATGGCATACTAGGTAAGGTTGCATGCGAACCGACTAATTGTTTGTTGGTTGCCCCATGCATTTGTTTGCTTGCGGGTTGCTGGTTGTTTGTTGTTGGGTTGAGTGAGGGGTGGTTACGGAGAGATACCCCGGGTCGAGTTGGTGTACTAACCGGGGCTTAGGGGAAGAACTCGCTGAGATTTTATCTCAACCCGTCGTGGTTAACATTTTTCAGGCCTCTAGAATGGCGCACCCGCAGTGGAGAATCTTGCCCCCGCTTCTCCAGTGATCGACCTGACGAAGTCGAGTTCGATGGGTCCGAGTGACCGTGATGCTGAACTCGAGGGTTCATTGTATACAGCTAGATTAGCCTAACCTAGTTCCTTTTTGGTTTGGCTTAGAGGACGGATCAGCCCTTTTTGTCGGGCGTGTATTGAGAAACGATCCTCCATTGGTTAATCTAGTAAATTGTATAAATGAGTAGTGATGGTTGTTCTTGTGGTTCATCCTTCTATCCCTGATTGATTGATTGATTGTTTGTTGGACTGGGGATGGTTCGTCTTCCGCTTGCGCATAACGAAAGATTAAAATGAATGGTCGTCGACGAGTCCTGGGACGTCGCTTTCTATCGACCAAGAGAAGGGGTTGTTGAGAGCTCGAGAGTCGGGGCGTGACAATTTGGTAATAGCTTGTCGTTCCTTTTTCCCAATAGCTTATCGTTAATTCAACGATAGCTCATCACCCTTGCCGATAACCTATTGTGATAGCTTATCATTTGTCCTCGATAGCCTATCACGATAGCTTATCAACTAAATTATCATTAATTAAGTTAATGAAACTTAACTTACTTTACTATCCCTAATTAAATTTAACTATAAACTAAACTATTCCTAAGTAAATTTAACGTACTAATTGAGGGATTAAAGTGTTAACTTGCCGGTTTTCAACGCTGATTGCACAAGGATGATGGCGGTAGCGTGGATGACATGTGGCTAGGTTCGAAACAGCAAGGAGGCACCAGTGAAAAATGAGTCTCATGGTAGTGGTTCCGGTGGGGGGAGAGAGACGGCGAGCAGACGGTAGCTTGGACGAGCGTACGGCGATGGTGGCATGGCGGGGTGGAGGTAGCGGACGGCACAACGGCAATTGAACAAATTAAGGAACAAGAGAAATGGAGGGAAAAGAAATGAGGAGGAGAGGTTGTGGTGGGGGAAATGAACGTGAGGAATAGGTGGGGGCGTGGGGGGCGGGGGGAGAATGAGCACGAGAGGGGAAATAAAAAGGGCAGAGAGATATTTTCTCTCTTGGCTTCCTGAACAAGCCAAAAATTTGTCTTCTTGTCTATTAATGCAAGGAGGGTATTTTGGTAATTTCACATTTTAGACAAAATTTCCAATTTTGCCCTTGAGCCAAATGTTGAAATAGGCCTTGGATGAATAGAAATGGGCCTTGGATGAATAGAAATGGGCTTGCAAGGTTAATGGGTTCAAAAATGCTATTGGGCTTAGCAATGATTTGGGCTTGAAATGGACAAAGCGAGCTTAGTGGGCCTTATTGGGCCCATTGGACTTGCTTGGGCCCAATGTGGCCGTTCCACTTTAGTGTGGGGCCCAATGTGCCTTCGCCCAACCCACTCCTTTGTGGGCTCCAATTTCTCGGATCAATAATACATTTTCCGACTTTTTCAGGCTTATCGATAAATATAAGGATTAATGAGGTGATGTCTAATACTTTAATCTTGATGTTCTTGAAAGTTCGATACCCAAAATCAAATTGGAATTCATGGCTAAAATCAATCAATTGCAACATTAGTACATTTCAGACTAATGGGCGGTTTTAAGGAGTTATGCATATTTGACCAATGGTTGAAATGATATAAATCTACGTTTAAGTTTCATTGATTTATGGATGATCTCGGTTGTCATGTAATTACAAGAAATCAATTGCTTGTTTCAAAGTACATGATCATTAGGAATCAATTTAGGGTTGTTTGCAATCCATACAATGGTCATGTGGAATCACCCGCAATCCGCTTGTATTCTTTAGGTGAATCGACCTATAATCATTCCTTGATCAGCCTATATTGGCACAAGATCTTCTCTTGTCAAATTCTTATGGTCGAATTGTCAATCTATGGTCAAGTTCTCTAGTCGTGTGTACTTGATTTCGTTATGCCTGAAGATTTTGAAAATTCAATTGGCGGATCTACCTCAACGTTTGGTTGGAATCTTTTCTGGAAGCAGGAACTTTTTATTGATTTCGTAGACGTGATTCCAAATTGGAAATTTGAGTCAGGCTTTTACAATTGTAGTGAGCTAAGCCTTCTTATTCCATCCAGAAGATTGGTTAGCCTCTGGCAGTTCTTCAGGGACAGTGTTTTCAGTCGCTCCAGTGATCCGACAGACTCCGGGAAGGTATGGATTCCAGAGCCATCTAGAGCAAGATATTTGAGAGACTTTAAGTACCCGATCGAATCAGATATATCGGTCAGTTCTTTACAATCGCGAGCGCTGAGAGTTTTGAGCATCATCATGGAACCTTCTTGGAAATTGATTCGAGAAATGGAAGTTCTATCGATCACCAGCTCTTTCAAGCTTCTCATGGGACCCAAATCTGGCAATTCACGAAGGAGACTGCATCCCTTCATATTCAAGGAAGCAAACTCTGTCGGATTACCAAATGATGCATCGATAACTATTAAATTAGAGCAACGTTCCAGAATAAGTCTTTCCAGCCCCATTGAAGCAGAAAATTCTGGAGTGGCGTTCAACTGGACACAACCAGCTAGTTTGAAAACTCAGTTTCCTTGCCTGCAAGGTTGATAGGACTGATAGTGAATGTTGAATTCCTGAGAAATACGTGGTCAAAAGAAAAAGTGCATAAAGATAGTGAATTCATTGCTTACCACCACAAGTAGCTCCCAAACTCTCCAGTGTTTGTCAACTTGGCTCCCCAACAAATCGAGAATCACCAAGTTTTGCAAATTCAGATTTAGCAATTGAACGTGAAAAATCTTAGGGCACCCTTGCCAATCAAGCCACCTTAAGCTTGAAAAATTATTCCCAGAATTTCCACAAATAGCAGCACGATCCAGCTTGAGGAACCTCAGGTTCTGTAAATCATCAAATTGATCACGTTCAAAACTAATATTCCCTTCGGATCCATCACCAAAATCGATCCCAAGGGCTTGGACTTTCCCAGTACCCTGTCAATCAAGCAAAACAAAATTAACTTTAATGTAGCCTTCTTTTAGCATCATCACACTTGATGAATAATTGAACGAGAAGGATCAATAACAGTATCAATTGCCACATAAAGAAGAAAAGATGAGGCACGGTGCTCCCAGAAGTCACCTTCCTTCCTATTAGTACATCCAGTGCTTCTTTTTGGTTCCATAGCCTACTGCGTTTGTAAGGTTCACTCCGGTTTTCCCTCTTGACAATATCCCTGCCAAAGGTCTTGAGTACTCCCCGCATGCATAGTTCTTTACCCTCTCCGATTTCTACCAAAGGCCTGGCATGAAGAGATAGAATCGATCTAAAAGGAGAAAACTCACAGGCATCCCACATGTAATAGGGGATTCTCTCGTCCATTCCGTAAAAGATCATTGCAAAAAGTTTCCGAAGCCCAGCTGAATGATTTCGTATATCCCGACAGCAGAAGCCTTCAAAAAAATCAAAACGGTGAATTAAAGTGATGGACCAATTTTCAAATAGAATCGTGGAGTTAAAATAAATAACTATTTCATCAGCTCGCGCCATTCGGATGTAATTCTTTAAAATTGGTTAGATAAAACAAACACGAAAACCCATGATCAAATCAGACCTAACACAACGAGGTCAGTTCATTGAATTATTGTTTTGGTTCAGGGCAAAGAAGATTTTCTTACCAGCATCCGGATGGGCATGATGCGAGAGCCTAGGAGCTGGACAAGTTAATTGCCCAAGCCCCAAGCCCATATTCTAGAAAAGTGAGGATTTGGGCTGCTTTTACGGTAAAATTCCATTGATTTATGTTTAATTTACGCATTACCTCTGTCTTTCAGGCCTGCAAGCTTAATCAAAGGGATAACTCTAAACCATTATGTCTAATTTATCAATAATATAAAAGAAATCAAGCACAAAACAGGAATATATACAACAGAAATAATGCCTCCACCCATGCCTTGGAAAAAGTTGGGATAAACATCTTTCGATGGATAAAATCATTTAAATTCATAAAGATTGTAATTCGTTCCATTTCAAGAGAA
Source organism: Corymbia calophylla (assembly GCA_014182845.1). Classification (NCBI taxonomy): domain Eukaryota; kingdom Viridiplantae; phylum Streptophyta; class Magnoliopsida; order Myrtales; family Myrtaceae; genus Corymbia; species Corymbia calophylla. Next base: position 46,481,395 of record CM024697.1, on the reverse strand, counting down.
GGTTATACATGTTTTCGTTGTTTCCCATTTGGTAATGGCGATTAAAAGCCGTAAATTGATAACTTGCTTCTTAGATGGTTATGTGAGTTAGAGTTATGGGACATATAAGCCCAATTTGTCGATTTGGATGGGTTTCGGCCTTTTACAAGGAGAGTAAAAGGAACTCGGGTGGAAGCGAGTTAATCTTGCTCATCCGACAGTCGAGCTCGGCTCACGAGTTACTTGAGCTTGGCTTTTGTCGAGGCGAACTGGATTCAAACAATGGAAGAATGGCTGACGGTTCGAATTTAGTTCCCTGCGTGAAAACATCTCCCATTTTCAGCATTTGTTTTGCCTAGAAAAATGAATTGATGGAAAATAATTTCCTAATCAACGGAAAATTATGCATAAATTTTAAAAAATGATTTCTTTCTTTGAAAAAGTCAGAAAACATTTTCCAAATATAATAAGGTATTGTTGCTTAGACTTGACACTCCACGTTTGAACACGGGAACCCCAATGCTAGTTCCCAAGTCTCCAATGCTTAGGCTATGTCCATCAAGGCCAGGCTCGAGTCCATTGAGGCCGGGACTAGGTGTCTGGCACTCGGGCATGTGTCCATTGAGATCAAACCTAGGTCCATTGAGGTTGGGCTCAGGACCTTGATTATTAAGCTCGAGTGTCTCGTGTCTATCCTTGAGTCCTTTGAGGCTGAGCCCAAACCACTAGTGCTCATGTGCACCCAAGTCCAGGTCCATAAAGGTCGGGCTAGGGCCCTAACGCTTGAGCTCTAGTCCCTAGCATTTAGGCTCAATCCACCAAGGCCGTGCATATGGTGTTGATGCTTGAGCTCGAATCCTTGATTAATGAAACGTTAGTTCTTATATATTTTTAAAAAAAATATATTTTATTTTTAAAATTTTAAATTTTAAATTATTGTTATTTTTAAAAATTAAGTTATTTCTTTCTTTCTTTTTTTTCTTTCTTGGTCTTTTCGCTTTTTCTTCAGCCAGTCACGGACCACGACAATAGCCAACAACCAACCATAGGTGAGGGACAAGCTCGCCAATCAGGCGAGACTCAAGCTTGCTTGAGAATGGTTACGGGCCTTCACCATGGTAGTGATCAATTCAAATAAGAAAAAAAAGAAAAAAAAAAAGAAGAAAATATAAAATAAAATATTAAATAAAAATAATTAAATATTCGATTTTTTACGTAGAAAAATAAAAATAAGCATTATTAAAAGGAATGCACAAGGAAAATCAAATGAGCTTTCCCATACCAAACGGTGGAAAATATTTTTTAGCTCATATTCTTGTTTTAGCCGTATACTAGAGAATATTGTCATTTTCTTGGAAAATGGCTTATTGGAAAACGTTCTCCAAAATTGTCACATTTTTTGCAAAACAAACTGAGCCTTAGACTTTGTTTGTTTTGTAGAAAATTTATGATTTAAAAAATTCTCTCAAAATAATTGCTTATCACTTAAATTAATTAGTCAATAAAAATATTTTTATTATTGATGACAATTTATGTCTAAAATTTTTTGTGAATGATGAAAAAAATTTCTTTATTTTTGTAAATGATATAAACAATCATTTTTAAGAAAATATTTTTAAATAATTTATTTTCTGCAAAATAAATGGAGCCAAATTGTATTATCTTATCTAGTATCTAGTGGCACGTCTAGATTGGGATAAACTCAGATACATCGAGATGGTGCACAACTCATCCTAGTTTTGGGGTGGCATAACAGATTGGATGTAAAAATCACAGACAAAAATTAAACAAAAAATGAGAACAGGAATGAAGGATTGCTCGTTTTTATTCACCCACTCGAAAACATGGCCCTAGGTGTAATTAGACGGCATACTTCACTTTGTAACGAGGGGTTTCCGACTAAAGTCAGCCAATGTGCTTCTAGGATTTTTTTAAATTTGTACTTAATGAGGATTCTATATGAGAAGTCGCCACTAACTTATTGGGTAATTCAATTATGATATAGGAGTATGCCTCGCAACAATAAATCAAGGGTTGAAGAGTTAATTATACTAATTTCTAACCAATGCTCTTTTGCTACTTAAACTTGATTATTTGTCAGTTAAGGTGTCGACCAAGTCTTTTGTCCTAAGGTTTACTTCCGCTAAGTGTACATGCCATGTTTTTATGTTTATTATGGTCTATCCTAACCATTCAATTGAAGCAAACCAAATTGCAAATATAAAAGTTACATAAGAATCACAAACAATTAATCAAGGTAGAAATGAAAGAACGAGTAAAGAATAAAGCGTAGTAAAATAACCCGATACAAATCAGGCAAAGAACATAACATGACCTTGCTGTTAAGCCTTAGAACAACAACCCCATGAGTTTGACTTGGAGAATATCCTATCTTAAAATGGGTAATGCCATAATCAGAACATTAGGACAGACAAGAAACCCCAAGTTGACGCTTCGTCATCCTAAGTCGGGGTCACAATTCAGCTTTAGGATATTAGATGGTCATTTGGTCCCTTTTAAGTTTCTCCTAGGTTACGACACTTTCTCATTACCTATCCAATTATTTTAAGTGAAACCAAAATTTAACTGAGCTACTTATTATGATCTTTTATTTCTTGTGAAGTGACGTTTCCAAACTACTATTTCTACATTTATCCAATTCTATTTCTCAAACTAAATCTAATTTATTCATTAAGAATAATCAGCTAAACAAATCCTAAGTGATTCTAAACTAAACAAAGAATCCACAATCTAATCTAAAATGAACACACAAAATTATCAATTGATCAATAAAATAAAGGCACCGATTACATTAAAAATCAAAGAATAGAACTTTCCTAACTATATGAATTCCAATGAAATAAAACTAAACTAAGTCTAATACTAAAATCTAACAACCTAATTAAGGTCTATTTCTCTAACCAAATTTTCTATTTTTTTCTATTTTCGGATTTTTTAATTTGTTTTTATTTTCTGCAAAATGGGGACTTGGACTGGGCCCCATTCTCGGGCTAGGTCCACCTATAACATCAGGTGTTGGCTACTTAAAGACGGACAACGAACGGGCTTATTAAACTCTCTAAACCCGATTTCAACCACAAACACGTTAAGTTCATTTCAACTGAATCCACAGTACTAAGCCCATTTCCATCTCATTTTCTTTTCTATATTATTTGTCCTGCATTTTCCCCCGTCTCTTTTCTCCGGACGCTTGCATTTTCATTTTTCTTTTTATCTTCTTTGAAAGTTCAATATCCCCCAGAATCTGTAATAGGAAGATGATTACCAACGTAAGAAAACTCACTTAATTTGAGCTATTGAAACTCATGTTTCGATATAAATATACAAATTAAATATTACCATGTCTAAGTTGCCTACTTCGAATAGATTTGAACTTACATCTAAGCATGGAAAACTACCACAAAGGTGGTGGCGGAGTTATTTATTACTGATCTCAAGAACATGATTATTAAAAAAGTAATTAATGAATTATATTATTGTCAATATCGCCAAAGCCCCAAGAGCTGGATTGTGTAGCCTGGCAAGCCCTACTAAGTTCTTATAGGAAAATTACTAAAAAAGTCATAAATCTATTGCAATTGTGTGGATTCAGTCATAAACTTCTTTTTTTTGATAATTGAGTCCTAAACATTTTGTAGTTATGCCAATTTAATCCATCTAGACAAATTTGGCCGATTGGCGCTAACCTAAACACCAACTAGTGCCAACGGATAATTTTTTAATATTATTTTATTTTTTTCAATTTCTTATTATTTATTAATCTTTTTTTTCTTTCTCTCTCTTTTTCTCTCTCCTCCCTCTTTCTTTCGACAACCAGCCAGAGGGGAGGGCTAGTCGCCAAATTGAGGCAACTGACCAGGCCGGACTAAGGGCGAACTTGCCCCACTATCGCTGCGTGAAGGCCACCCAGCCACCAGCAAGGCAAGCCCTCACTGTCGTTAGTCGAGGTCAAGCTCACCAGCCATTGGTAAGGTGAGCCCTCGCTAGATCCGATGGGGGCTTGCCTCGCCAATGGCTGGGCAAGCTTGACATCACCCTAGCGACGACAAGGTAAGCCCTCGTTGGATCTAGGCAAGGGCGAGCTTGCCATCTCCACTAGTGGTGGCCAATGGATTCGGTGACGGGGTGAGCACGCCCTTGACCCAATCCAGCCTTAGTCTAGGGCTTGATCTCGCTAGTGGTGGCTAGGTGGCCCTTGCCAAGTGACGGCGAGGTGAGCCCACCTTCAATCCGACTTGGTCAAATGCCTTAGTCTAGTGAACAGCCCTCCCTTTGGCCGATCACCAGAATAAATAGAGAGAGAGAGAGAGAGAGAGAGAGAGAGAGAGAGAGAGTTAATACAAAAATTCAAAAAAATAAAATGATATTAAAAAATTATCCGGTAGCGCTGGCGGACGTCCACGTCAATGTCAATTGGCCAAATTTAGCCGGATGGACTAAATTAGCACAATTGCAAAAGGTTTAAGATCCAATTGGTAAAAAAAAAAATTATGACTAAATCAACATAATTGCAATGAGTTTATGACTTTTTTGGCAATTTTGCCCAATTCTTACCGCCCCTCCTTCCATGATGGCTAAACTTGCTTTATTGTGTTCTATGTTCAATCTATTAATTCAAAATCATCAAATTAAACACAAAATGAATTTAGTACTTAAACCCTATATTACTGAGTATACATAATAAATAATTAATCGAAAATATCTAGTTGCTTATACAGTAAGAAAATCGTTAAAAAAAAACAGTTTTTTAAAGACTACGTTGGGTCAAGCGTTTGACCCTTGTAAGAAGAGATGATGTTGTCTTAACAGCTCTTAAGAAGCCACGTAACTCCTGTGCCAGGAAGAAACTAGCTCAGCCAACCGCGCACTGTGTACGCATCTGGAGAAAATAAGAGGTGACAACATGTGAAAGCAGATTGTTTCCAAGGCAAATTACACTCTGATCATACGAACAAGTCTGGTATAACTCGGTCATTGAACATCCCATGATTGTTATTGTTTAATTCTGCTGGATTTTTCTTATAAAAAAAGCTAAGAAGTGTCCATTTACAAATAGTTTTTCCAAAGAAAAGAGAGATTAGAACATTATAACAACATTGTCATGTTTTTAACTTATTTTGTTTGTTCTAACGTATGTGCTCACTCATGGCGTGGGTTCACAACTAGATTCATATAATTGCAAACTATATTCAGCAATGTAAGTCTTCATCGATCTTCATGTCACAAACCTTTGAAAGATCAGGAAAGAAAATATTAAGGAGCATGATTTTGCATCACTTTCCCTTAAAACTTCAAAGAATATAAATTGCAAGATCGAACTAGATCGTGGAAAATGACGTCGTCACGTATAAGAACATTCTACAAACAATTCCCTTGTAGTATCAGATTCTTATCATCTCTTATTTTTCAATCTAGATAATTACTGTGGGGGGGGCGAGAGAATAATAAAGGAAATATTCACGTAATTATTTATCATGGAAATGTTTGTACAAGACACATCAACGGAGATTCTAGAAAGCCCATGAACAAGGTCAAGAAGAATACACAACACACGTAATTTACTTAAGAGCAGCAACGCGTGCCCTCAAATATCATCGACTACGTCTCAGTTCTGATAACCTACGCTGATCAGCATGGCATCCCGCAGCTTAGCCTCCTTCCTTATCTTGCTGACCACCGTGGCCGCGTCGATCCTCTCGGCAATCACCTCCAACATAGTTCAACGCTCCCCAACGTAGCGCGTGGATATCACATCTGTTTCAATGACGAATACGTACACAAGAGAGGATGATGAGAAGGCTAGGGCTTTCTTTAAAACGCTAGAGGCAGAGGACATCCATGCTTAATGCACAAAATCATTCCAAAGAAATTTGCGTAGGTGGAGGATCGGGAGATGAGGGTCAAAACGTGTTCTAGGAATCACTACCAGTTGCTGCGCTTGCTGCGATTGTACGCGCCTGGGCCTTGCGATTCTACCTTAGCACTTAAGCATTTTCTTCAATCTATTTACGTAGTCATTGCATGGCCGTTCTTCTAAAACCAAAAAAAAAAAAATCAATGGGACAGCTCAAATGAAATTGAACTTGCTAGGCTTTGAATTCAAAGGATGATGACGAGTATTTAAATTAAAAAAATCGCAGAAGCCTCCGTAGACTAAAGAGTAATGCTACATCTACAAAGAGTTTACTTGGGCTCGTGTACGAAAGTCCATGTGGCGCACGATCATTGGCCTTCAATGCAATAGTCATGGGTAATTAACACAGAGATAAGCAATGATTATGAGCTACCAAGAACTTAGTATGCTAATCTTCCTTAAATTATTGGTGAACATAGCATTACCCATATGTAAAAAATTGAGGTGTCAATAGTATGGACACAGTGATTTGCACGATGACATATATCAGAGGATCAATTGAATCATTTTGGAATTCATCATATTATGGAAAAACTTAACAGAATTAATTCATGTCCCGCTTTAATATAATCCTCCTTACAATTCATCAGCCAATTATATTGCCAAAGTCAATCATAATCGGTGGTGAGCATCTTGGAAAGAATGCCGAAATGTAATGTACATGATGAGGGTTTGTGGGTGTTCATGAATCAATAATAGGTTATGTGATAAAGCACGATTCTCATAGTCCTAGACGACACGTCTTATTTGCAGTCAAATAGTCACACAAAATATGTTTTCGTGCTCCAATACTTTCACACGATGTTTTCTAGATAGAGATTACTAATGCGGGACTTTTGCCTTTGTACTTAAGCAATTTTACTTATCTATTTGACTAGTTATTGCATAACGGTTCTTCTAGAAGCGAAATTTCAATCGGAGAGTCCAAACGAGATTAAACTTCCTAGGCTTTGAATTCAGACAGAGAGAGAGAGAGAGAGAGAGAGAGAGGATAATGAAGGAAATATCTACATAGTAATTCTCATTGAAAAGTTTGTACAGCACACGGATATGAAGCAACGCAGCACAACTCCAAACCCCCCGAATATAGAATAAGAATAATATTGTTGTTAATTGCGCCTAAGCCCCAACCGTTAAATTGCGCAACAAGGCAAGCCCTAGTCAGTTCTTACCTTCCCCTCCTTCCATGGTGGCTAAACCTGCTTATCCAGTTAGACCCAGTTATATGCTCAATTTCTTAAGTGAAAATCAATAATCTAAGACAAACCGTTCATACGAATTCAGTACTTAAATTACCGAGTATACGTAGTAAATAATTAATTGAAATATCTAGTTGCTTATATACTAAGAATTCGTTAAAAAAAGGTTTTTAAAAACTTACGTCGAGTCAAGATTTTGACCCTTGTAAGAAGATATTACGTTGTCTTAACCAATCTTAAAGAGCCACATAACTCTTGTGCCAGGAAGAAATTAGCTCAGCTAACCGCGCACCATGCATCCATCTTTAGAAAAAAAGAGGCGACAACTTGTGAAAGCAGATTTATTCCAAGGCAAATTAAACTGATCGGACGAACGAGTTTCGCTTGATTCGGTCATTGGACATGCCATGATTGTTGTTGTTTAATTCGTAAATAGCTTCATTAATCGAACATGTGCAGATACGGATTAGGACCAGACAATAACTAATTACTAGATTAAGACTTGTCCATTGAAAAACAAGTTCATTTATTCAACGTATGCTTAATGGATGACCTGCTTCATTTATTTAAGGTGTCTCAAGTAATTATCTCATATACAATATCCCGCTAGATTTTTCTTATAAAAAAAAGATGTGGAGTGTCCATTTTCAAGTATCTTTTCCAAAGGAAAGAGAGATTGGAATATTGTAACATCATCATCAGTTCATCCTAACGTTTGTGCCTGCGCATGGCGTGGGTTCGTGACTAGATTCATGCAATTGAAAACTATATTCAGGGATGTAAGTCCTGATCGATCTTCTCATCCTTTGAAAAATCACCTACCTTCTAAAGAAGAAGCCCGAGAAAGAAGAGAGCCACGGATATTGTATAAGCTATCTTGCATCAGGTCAAACTCAAGGCTTAGATTCTTATCATCTCTGATGTTTCAATCTAGAGAGAGAGAGAGAGAGAGAGAGAGAGAGAGAGAGAGAGAGAGTATAATACAGGAAATAATTACATAGTAATTCTCATTGAAATGTTTGTACAAGACACTGATATGAAGCAACGCAGCACAACCCCGAACCCTCCGAATATAAAAATAAGAAACTAAAAGTGAGAAAACATATCAACACGAGCAACAGGTTCGCTACTCAACGCTGATCAGCTTGGCATCCCGCAGCCCAGCCTTCCTTATTTTGCCAACGACCGTCGCCGCGTCAATCTCTTCAGCGATCACCTTCAACCAATCTCCACGCTCTCCGACAAAGCCCGCATACTTCACCCCTATTTCAATGACAAATACATATAGAAGATATTGATGGTTAATGTACAAAATCATACGGATAACATTCGTGCACACCTAATCATTTTTTATTTTTTTATTTTTATTTTTGCCGTACAGGGCATGAAATGAGCAATAAGATGACATGGAGGATCTGGAGATGAGGGTGATTGGGAGTACTAATCAGAAAACCATAGATAGCCTTTATAGATGTGCACAAAACGTGTTCTAGGAATCGTTACCATCTGCTGCACTTGTCGCGATCTCGCGTGCCTTGACCTTGCGTGCCTGGTCCCCAGTCATGAGATTAATCACTACCGTCTTCTGGATATGATGGACAAAACGGCAAAGAGATGTCAGCCCGCGAAAGAAGAGCGGAAGCTTAAAAAAGAATAGGACGAAGAGGAGACAGCTATCGATGTAGGAACAGTGAACCAAACAAAACAAGGAAATAAACCAAACACGAGAAAATTAAAACGAGCGAGCAGAATAAATACAGACCGCCATATCAGATCTCAGACCGATCTGTTCTCTCTCGTCAAGCTGAGCCCTTCTCTCTCTCTTTCTCTCTCTAGACACAATGTGCTTGGTTTGATGGATGATGAAGAAGATGAAGTTATCATATGGGGTCGCCCTTTTATAGAGAGATCTTTGAACACGACCGAGTCGTCACCGACTTTGGGCAATTTGCTAATTAAAATTAGGCGTCATGCGAACGCGGTCGGTCCATTGCGGTGAAGTTGCCATGACTGTTCCAGGCTCTTGCCAGCTTCATCTCTTCATAAGTTTTAGTCGGAATAGTTGACAACCACGGCTATCATAATCCTCCACGACACGCTGTTATTTGGAGCAGATAGTCACACGTGGAGGACAAATATCACTCACGTGGTAATACCTTAGCTCTTACGCAATTTCATCGATCTATTAAGTATTTACGTAGTAATTGCATGGCGTTCTTCTAGAAACGAAGAAATCGATCGGACAGTTCAAAGGAAATTGAACTTGGTCGGCACCGAATTCAAAGGATGATGACGAGGATTTAAATTAGGATCGCAGAAGCTTCCTTAGACTGAAGAGGAATGCCTCATGTACGAAGAGATTACTTGAGCTCGTGTACAAAAGTCCATGTGGCACACGATCTTTGGCCTGATTAGTTAACATAGAGATGAGCAATGATTTGGAGCTACCAAAAATTTAGTATGCTAATCTTCCTAAAATTCTTGGAGAGCATGGCATTACTCATATGTAAAAATTGAGGTGTCAGTAGTATGGACACAGTGATTTGCACGAGCGCTCATGTATCAAGCATCAATCAGATCATCTTGGAATTCATCATCTCATGAAAAATCGAATAGATTTAATCCATGCCCCGCTAAATTAATCCTTCTTACTATTCATTATCAAATTATATTGCCAATCATGGGTGGTGGTGAACCCCGAAATGTAACATACATGACAAGGGTTTGTGCATGTTTAGTAGGTTATGGATCAATAGGGAGGACCCCTTTGAGCTCATGATCTTCTTCATCATCCACATCAAACCTACGTATCAAAAGCTCTTCGTGCAAATAGAATAGAAGCTCAACATTATCGGAGGAAAAAGAAAGTAGGTCTGTCTCACAGATATAAAGAGAGCATAATATATTAACATTCAGTAGTTATTCTGATGTAAATGTTTTTACAAGACAATGAAACGAAGCAACGCAACGCAACCCGTATAAACTAATTGACTTCAACCCCCTTTAAATAAATATCAATAGAGATTCGGATCAGGGAGAGCACGCATCTCTTATGATTTGGGTCGAGTAGCATGGAAACCTAACCCGACTCAACTCATTGACACCCCTAGTTTTGGTCCCCAAAGCTGACCAACCAGGCCTTCAACAGCCCAGCCTTCCTTCTTATTTTGTCAATTACCGTCACCGTATCGATCCGCTCGGCAATTGCCTCCAACAAAACAATATTGTTGTTAATTGCGCCTAGGCCTTGCGCAGCAAGGCAAGCCCCACCAAGCTCTTACCTGCCCTTCCTTCAATCGGGCTTATCCAGTTAAACCCCGTTCTTCTGATCTAGGTTCAATCTGTTAATTTAAATCAATAAATTAAATACAAAACGGTCCTATAAACTAAGTATTTAAACTTTATATTACAGAACATACGGGAATAAATAAGTAATAAAAAAATATATAGTTGCTTATATACTAAGTATTCGTTAAAAAACCGTTTTTAAAGACTTGCGTGTTGTCAAGCATTGACACTTGTGAGAACAGATTACGTTGTCAAAGAGCCCTCAGGGAGCCACGTAACTCCTGTGCCAGTAAGAAACCAGCTCAGCTAACCTCACACCATGCATTGCATCTGGAGAAAACAAGAGGCGACATGTGAAAGCAATTCCATTCCAAGGCAAATTACACTGATCGGACGAATGAGTCTCGCAGGACTCAGTCTTGGGACATGCCATGATTGTTATTGTTTAATTCGTAAATAGCTTCATTGATCAAACATTAGCGGACACGGATTAAGACAACAATAATAATTACTAGATTAAGACTTGTTCGCGAAAAAACAGGTTCATAAATTAAACGTATGCTTAAAGGATGATCTAATGCTGCTTCATTTTTCCAAGGTACCCTCACCTAATCACTCTTAAATAAATGGATCTCTTCAATTGTTTAAGGAATTTATGACTCCTACAAGTAAGCAGACCATTTTTCTTGTTCAATTATTGCAAAGAAATTATAAAAATACTATATTTTTCTTTTTGAAGCTACCCGAGTACGGTAATTTCTTAAGGAATTTTCTAATGTACAATATCCCGCTGGATTTTTCTTCTAAGAAAAATAAGAAGTATCCGTTTACCGGTATCTTTTCAAAAGAAAAGAGAAATTAGAATACCGTAATAATATTGCCATATTTAACTTAATTTGTTCATTCTAAAATTTGTGACCACACATAGTGTGACTTCGTGATTAGTTTCATATAATTAGAGCGATTTCAACTAAAAACTATATTTAGGGGACGTAATTTTTTATCCATCTTCTAATGTCACAAACCTCTGAATGATTAGGAAAGGAAATATTAATGAATATGCTTTTGCTTCACTTTTCCTTAAAACTCCAAAGAGTATGAATTGCAAGGTCAAACTAGGTCGTGGGAAATGAAATCGTCACATGTAAATAACATTCTAAAAATAATGCCCTTGTAGTAGAAACTAGGGCTAACGCATATATCTGCCAAGACATTGTTTATGTTTTTTTTTTTTTTTTTTTGTCCTTCTCTTTTTGATTTTTCTCCATTGAGGCATGTCATAAAGAGTAAGTGGGATGCTTATCGGTTTCTGAAAAATGGTGAAAAAAATCAATAGATGTGTATGAAAAGATTTTAGCGGTGTCTACACTTTAACAAAATTAAAACTTTGAACATTTCAAGAAATAAAGAGTGGAAAACTAAAGTCCCACTAAACAAACCCAAGTAATCATCCACTAACAATTAATTAAACACAAGAATTACACCTGCTATGTAGCTGACCACCTACCTTTTAAAGACGAAGCTGGAGAAAGAAGAAAGCCACTGTTATTTGTATAAACTATCTCGCGTCAGGTCAAACTCAAGGCTCAGATTCTCATCATCTCTTATTTTTCAATCTAGATAACTACAGAGAGAGAGAGAGAGAGAGAGAGAGAGAGTATAATACAGGAAATATTCACATAGTGATTCTCATGGAAATGTTTGTACAAGACAGATACGGCGCAACGCGACGCCCATCAACGTTGTTGACTTTAAACCCCTAAACAATGATACACGGAAGGAGAAAGAGTGCAAGCAAATATCAACAGAGACTCGGTGACGCCCATGAACAAACCCTAGAAGAAAACGCACGTAAACAACAGGAGCAACAGGTGCGCTCAAATATCATTGAGTATGTCTCAGTTCTGCTACTCGACGCTGCTCAACCTGGCATCCCGCAGCCCAGCCTCCCTTATTCTGCTGACAACTGTCACCGCATCGATCTCCTCAGCGATCACCCTCAACCCAGATCCACCTTCTCCGACAAAGCCTGCAAACTGCAGCCCTGTTTCGATGACAAATACACAGAAGATATTGATGGTTAATGCACGAAATCATTCCGATAACATTCGTGTACAACTATTTCTTTTTTTTTTCTTTTTTTTTCAATTTTTCTGTAGTACAGGGCATGAAATGATCAATAAGATGATGTGGAGGATCTGGAGATGAGGATGATTAGGAGTACTAATCAGCAAACTATATTTCGCCTTTATAGATGTGCACCAAACGTGTTCTAGGAATCGTTACCAGTTGCTGCGCTAGTTGCAATCTCACGTGCTCTGACCTTGAGTGACCTGTCACCCGTCATGAGATTAATCTCTATCGTCCTCTGGATATGATGGACAAAACGGCAAAGAGATATCAGCCCGCGAAAGAAGAATGGAAGTTTAAAAAAGAAGAGGGCGAAGAGGAGACAATTATCGACATAAGAACCTTTAAACCAAACAAAAGTTAAACCAAACACAAGAAAATTAAAACGAGTGAGCAGAATAAGTACAGACCATATCGCCTCTGCGACCTATCTGTGTTCTCTCGTCAAGCTAAGCCCTTCTCTCTCTCTCTCTCTCTCTCTCTCTCTCTCTCTCTCTCTCTCTCTCTCTAGGCACAATGTGCTTGATTTGCTGGATGATGAAGATGATGAAGTTTCATTGTGGTTGTCCTTTTTATAGAGAGATCTTTGGACATGACCGAGTCGTCACCTACTTTGGGCAATTTGCTAATTAAAAATGGGCGTCATATGAACGCGGTCGGTCCATTGCGGTGAAGTTGCCATGACTGTTCCTATCTCTTGCCAGCTTCATCTCTCCATAAGTTTAACTCGGAATAGTTGACAACCTCGGCTCTCCTAGTCCCCCACGACACCCGTTATTTGGAGTGGCAGTTGCACAATATTATATAGTTATAATCTATTTTACTTTCGCATGATGTTCGCTACATTTAAGATCACTAATGTAGTTATTTCGGGAGAATTGCCAAAAAAGTCCTAAACCTATTGGGGTTGTGCCAATTCAGTCCTAAACCTTTTTTTTTTTTACCGATTCAGTCCTAAACCTTTTGCGATTGTGCCAATTGAGTCCATCCGGCCAAATTTGGCCGGCCGGAGCTGACGTGGACGCCGGCCGGCGCCGGCGAGATTTTTTTTTTGATTTTTTAATTATTTTTTTTTTTTTTATTATTTTCCGAATTTTTTAATTGTTTTTTTAATTTTTCTGTTTCTTTTCTTTTCTTTTCTTTTTCTCCCCTCCCCTCCCCCCCTCTCCCCCGCCGGCAAAGCAGGGGCCGGCCGGCCGACGAGGCCGCCGGCCACCGCACGAGGGCCATGAAGCCCTCGCCTGCACTGGGGCCGCCGGCGAGGGTCGCGGCCCGGCCGCCGATCCGGGCGAGGCCGGCGGCGAGGCGGCCCGCCCGATCGGGCGCCGGCCGCGGCGAGGCGGCTTCGCCAGATCCGGGCAAGGCCGCCCGCCGCGGCTTCGCCGATCCGGGCAAGGCCGCTCGCCGCGGCCCCTGTGCCTCGCCTTGTCCGGGCGAGGCCGCCGGCGAGGGTGGCCGTCCGACGGGGCCGCGACCCTCGCCGGCCCCCGACGAGGGCTTCGCGGCCCTCGTGCGGGCCGGCAGCCTCGCCGAAGCTGGCCGGCCACCGCCCGCCCGCCTGGGGGGGAGGGGAGAAAAACAGAAAAATTTAAAAAAACAATAAAAATTCGGAAAAAAAAATAAAAATAAATCGGAAAAAAAAAAAAAATTGTCGCCGGCGCCGACCGGCATCCACATCAGCCCGGCTGGCCAAATTTGGCCGGATGGACTCATTTGGCACAATCGTAAAAGGTTTAGGACTGAATCGGTCAAAAAAAAAAGGTTTAGGACTAAATTGGCACAATCCCAATAGGTTTAGGACTTTTTTGGCAATTCTCCCGCTTCTGATAGGTAGGTTTGATGTGAATGATGAAGAAGATCTTGAGCTCAAAAGGGGTCCTCCCTATTGACGCATAACCTATTAACTCTTGAACATGCACAAAAGTCGTCATGTACATTATATTTCGGCGTTTACCACCAACTATGATTGATTTTTGGGAAAATAATCTGCTAATGAATCGTAAGGAGAATTATTCTAGTGGAGCATGGATTAATTCTATTCAGTTTTTCATGACATGACAAATTCCATAATGATTCGATCAATGCCCATTTGCATGCGCTCGTGCAAATCACCATGTCCATACTATTGACACCTCAACTTTTACAAATGAGTAATGCTACGTTCACCAACATTTTAGGAAGACTAGCATACTAAATTTTTGGTAGCTCATAATCATTGCTTTTCTCTATGTTAACTACTCATGACAATTATCATTGACGACCAATGAAAGTGTGCCACATGGACTTTTATACACGAACCCATGTAAATTCCTTGTACATGAATGATCATCACTCTATTTTGTCTGGGGAAGCTTATGCGATCTATCATGCTTTGAGTTTATAGCCTAGTAAGTTTAATTTCCTTTGAACTTTCCGATTGATTTTTTCTTTTTTATTTTCTTAGAACATAAATAGATTTATGAAATTGCGTAACTGCTAAGGAAATAACTAGGGAGAATTGCCAAAAAAGTCCTAAACCTATTGGGGTTGTGCCAATTTAGTCCTAAACCTTTTTTTTGACCGATTCAGTCCTAAACCTTTTGCGATTGTGCCAAATGAGTCCATCCGGCCAAATTTGGCCGGTCGGAGCTGACGTGGACGCCGGCCGGCGCCGGTGACAACTTTTTTTATTTTTTTAATTATTTTTTTGATTTTTTATTATTTTCCGATTTTTTTTTCCGATTTTTTTATTGTTTTTTTTTAATTTTTCTGTTTTTTTCTTTTCTTTTTTTCTCCCCCTCCCTCCCCTCCCCCGGCCCGTGGCAATGGCTGGCCAGCTCCGACGAGGCTGCCGGCCACCGCACGAGGGCCGCGGCCCTCGCCGGCGGCCGGCGAGGGTCGCGGCCCCGTCGGACCGGCCACCCTCGCCGGCGGCCTCGCCGCACCTGGGGCGAGGCCGGGGGCCGCGGCGAGGCAGCCTCGCCGCGGCCGGCCTCGCCCGGCTACGGGCGAAGCGGGCCGCGACCCTGCCGGCGGCCCCCAGTGCAGGCGAGGTCGCCGGCGAGGGGCGCGCGGCCCTCGCGCAGCGGGCCGGCAGCCTCGTCGGCGGCGCTGGCCGCCACCGCCGCCGGCGGGGGAGGGGAGGGAGGGGAGGGGAGAAAAAAAAAAAAAAAAGAAAAGAAACAGAAAAATTAAAAAAACAATAAAAAATTCGGAAAATAATAAAAAAATCAAAAAAAAAATTAAAAAATTAAAAAAATTGTCGTCGGCGGCCCGCCCACGCCCACGCCACCCGGCCGGCCAAATTTGGCCGGATGGACTCAATTGGCACAATCGCAAAAGGTTTAGGACTGAATCGGTCAAAAAAAAAGGTTTATGAACTCAAGCACAACCCCAATTAGTGACTTTTTTGGCAATTCTCCCTATCAGAAGCTCTTCGTGCCAATAGAAGCCCAACAGAGAGCATAATAAATAAACCTTCTGTAGTTATTCTAATGTAAATGTTTGTACAAGGCAATGAAACGAAGCAACGCAACGCAACACATATAAACAATTGACTTCAATCCCCAAATAAATAAATATCAATGGAGATTCGCTATATCCCATGAACTAAAGCTAGAAGATAACACGCGTAAAGCCAGAAGAGCAACCAAATCCAGTTTTTGGTTCGAGTTCTATGTGTTCCGGGTCAGGTTTGGGTCAGAAAGAGCACACATCTCTTATGATTCAGGTCAGATAGCATGGAAACCCGACCCAACCCATTGACACCCCTAGTTTTGCTCCCCAAAGCTGACCGACCAGACCTTCAGCAGCCCAGCCGTCCTTATTTTGTCGACCACCGTCGCTGTATCTATTTCCTCAACGATCACCTCCAACAAATCAATATTGCTGTTAATTGCGCCTAAACCCAACCATTGGATTGCGCAGCAAGGCAAGCCCTACCCCGTTCTTACCTGCCCCTCCTATCGGGCTCATCAAATTATAGCCCCTTTTTTTATTATCTAGGTTCAATCTGTTAATTTAAATCAATAAATTAAACACAATATGATCAAATACTTACTAAGTACATAAAACTTTATATTACTGAGCTTACGAATATAAATAAGTAACATAAAATACCCAGTTGCTTATATACTAAGCAATGGTCGAGAAACGCTTTTAAATACTACGGTGGCCAAGGGCTGACTTCTGTGTGGCAAATTGCGGAGCCACGTAACTCCTGTTCCACGAATAAACCAGCTCATCTAATTGCACACTATGTATTTCATCTGGAGAAAATAAGAGGTGACAACATGTGAAAGCAAATTAATTATACAAGGTAAATTACACTATGGACAAACGAGTTTGGCATGACTCAGTCATTAAACATGTCACGATTGTCATTGTTTAATTCATTGGCGATAATGAATTACTAGGTTAAGATTTGTCCAAGGAGGAATCTACTTGGATTAGTAGTGAGACAAGAAACAAGTGGATCTAATGCTGCTTCATTTTTCCAACGTATCCTCACCTAATTACACCTAAATAAATGGATCGTTCGTTGTGTTTTGAGCATTTGAGGAAATAAAGGGTGGAAAATAAAGCTCACGTTAAACCCACCCTAGTAATCATCCATTAACAATCAATCAAACACAAGTGTCACACCGACACCTAGCTGACCACCTACCTATTAAAGGACAAAGCTTCAGAGAGAAGAAAGCCACGGATATTTGTATAAACTATCTTGCATCAGCTCAAAAGTCAACGCTCTGACTCTTTCTACTCTTATTAATTATCTAAATGAGAGAGAGAGAGAGAGAGAGAGAGAGAGAGAGAGAGAGAGAGAGAGAGAATAATAAAAAAACATTCACATAGTCATTCTCATGGAAATGTTCGTACAAGACCATGATTCGAAGCAACGCAAACACATAACATCTCGTTGATATCAACGATGATTCTCTTACTTCCATGAACTAAAGCTAGAAGAGAATGTTTTAGTTTTGGTTCCCAAAGCTGACTAACCAGGCCTTCGGCAGCCCAGCCTCCCTTCTTATTTTGTCGACCACGGTGACCGTATCAATCTCCTCAGCAATCACCTCCAACAAATCTCCATGCTCTCCAAAAAAGCTCGCCGATTTCAACCCTGTTTCAATGATGAATACATATACATGAGAAGATGATAAGAAGATTAGGGTTTTATTTCAACTATTAGAGGCGGAGGATATTGATGGTTAATGCACGAAATCATTGTGAGAAAATTAGCAAAACTCGATATAGCCATTGTGGATCTGTATGAAATTGATTTTAGGGATTGCTACCATTTGCTTCGGCTACTGCAATCGTACGCGCCTTGGTCTTACGTTTCTTGTCCTCCGTAGTGAGATTGATCACTGCCTTCTTCTGGATATGATTGACAAAGCAGGAGGAGATATTAGAAGAAGACGACGAAGAGGAGACAACTATCGATGTAGAAAACATAAGCCAAACGAAACGAGGAACAAAACCCTGACACAAGAAAATCAAGATGAGTGATAGGAGTAATTTGCAGACCTCCATAGTGCCTCTGACGCCGATCTGATCTCTTTCTGGTCGAGCTGAGCCCCTCTTCTCAAGAAACCAAAGTGCTATGAGGAAGAAGATTAAGCTCGATCGGCGGTCCATTTTATAGCAAGCGGTCACAGACCATAACTATAAAAAAAAAATACAATTCTTGTCAGAAGCTTCGAATCAGTTGTCTAGAGTCAAATCCGGAGTTAAGTACCCAGGAGTGCCAAAACTTGGTAGGGAGGGACACTTAGGGTGCATTTGGTAACATTAATACTCCTAGGAATAGTTTCTTTTGAGAAATACTTATTTTCTATTTTTACTCCCTGGAACAATTTATGAGTAAAATAGGGCGTTTGGTAACTACAAAAATTTCTTATTCTCGGAATAGAAAAATTATAGAAATGCGTTTGGTATCATCAAAAAAAAATTTCTTTCTTTCTTTCCCTACATCGTGAAGACAGGGCGGGTAGGGGCGGCGCGGCAGGGGGGGTGCGACGGCGGCGGCGGGGGTGGTGGCCGGCGACCGGTGGCGGTGGGCGGGATCGCTAGCGACCGGTGACCGACGGCCACCAACCGACATTCGGCAGCCAAACGAACATCGATTGGCGGCCGTCGCCGCCGATCGGCGGCGACCCCCTCGCCCACCGGCCGTCGGTCGCCGGCCGCCGCCCCTAGTCACCGTCCGCACCCCCGTCGCATCACCACCGCTCGCTCGCGCCGCGCCGGTTGCCGGTCGGCTATCGCAATCGCCAGCCCCTACCACCGATTGCGCTGCCGGGGCAGGCAAAGGACGACGGCAAGAGGTCGGTGATCGGCGGTCGACAGTGGTGAGCGAGGTGGGGGCGGCGGCGATAGGCCTCCGACAACGGCGGCCGGTGGCGAGCAGGTGGGGGCGGCTGGTGATAGGCCTCCGGCAGCAGCAACCAGTGGTGGCTACCAACAATAGGCCTTCGGCCGGTGGCGAACAGGTCCGTTTTATAGCAAGCGGTCACCGACCCTAGGCAATATACTAATAAAAAATACAATTCTTGTCAGAAAGCTTCGAATCGGTTGTCCGGAGTCAAATCCGTGGCTCAACCGTGTTATATTTTTGAAAAGTTAATTGGGGTGCTCTTGAAAATAAGATCCATCTGCTTGACACTTTCTCGATTACACTAGAGAGATTGTGGATCCGAGATTCTTCTTTGCAAGTGTATTTAGTCATCAAGTAAAATTCCATGCCACGTTATGTCTGAATTATCAGGTCACGCTTTTTACTTTGAATTGCCAATGCCATTGCATTTTTAGGACGTCGTATTTATGATTTTCAAATTGCCATGAGATGTTGCATCTAATTTACAATATCACGTCATTTTTTATATCGGATATTTTATTTCGAATGTATCATGTCATGTCACGTCCGAATTTTCATGTGATGCCATTTTCATGTTTCATTGAAATTTCAACTTTGTCATGTCATGAACATGTTCATGTTTGACCAGACAATTCAATTTTTATGTCATTTGACTTGAGATTTCGTTTCGTATGTCATTCGTCAATATTTTTATTATTATTGGTTTTGGCAAGTTACCCAAAATCTTTGATATCCAATTGAAGCCGCGTCATACTCACGCTTCTCATAGTCCCACACGACACGCCTTGCTTGGGGTCAATTAGTCATACATAATAGTAGTTGTACCCTGTTTGACTTTCACACGATGTTTTCTAGATAGAGATGACTAATGTAGGAATTTTGCCTTAGCACCTAAGCGATTTCACAAATTTATTTGACTAGTTGTTGCATAACGGTGTTCTAGAAACGAAATTTCAATCGGAGAGTCCATAGAAAATTGAACTTACCAGGCTTTGGATTCAAAGGATGACTCCGTTTGATAGGCTTTAAATACAAAGTATTGCCAAAACGTCCTTACATAAAAAAATAAAAATAAAGAATAAAGAATAATGCCTCAGGCATATAGAGTTCACTTGGGCTCATGTACCAAGCCCATGTCATGCATTGTCATTGTGTTGAGATGCTCATGTGTTAAAATAATCCTTACATCGAATAATTAATATAGTTTGAATAAATTAATATATTCTAATTAGCTCACAACTTATTAACTTAAATTTTTAAGTAAAAGTAGGTCAAATTGTATATATTGACCGGTTCGAACTTGAGCTTGTTTTTAGTAATCTCCCTGAGTGAAAGTAGCGGGTTTTTGCTACCCACTCATTACAAATGGTATCAGAACCGATAGTCAATTGGTGACTCACTCCCAATATGTATAAGTGTATGGTGAATATCTCAATGAATTAATTTAACCAATGCTTTTTCTGTCTAGCAAAAGACACTTCGGTGATCCACTCCCAACTTGTATTGGTATTTAGGGAATATCTCAAGAAAGAATTTAACCAACACGGCTTTTCGATCTAGCGAAAGAGACGTAGAGTGAAGGTGGTCCTAGTGGTGGCAGCACCTAAATTAAGGGGGTCAAACCTTACACCGAGTTTACACATAAAAGGGAAATTGTTAAGAGAGAGAAAACATATCTTAGGACAAGGCCAAGTCGTCACCGACTTCGGGCAATTTGCTGATTAAAAATACGCGTCACATGAACGCGGTCGGTCCATTGCGGTGAAGTTGCCATGACTGTTCCCATCTCTTGCCAGCTTCGTCTCTCCATAAGTTTAACTCAGAATAGTTGACAACCACGGCTCCCCTAGTCCCCCACGACACGCGTTATTTGATGTGGCAGTCGTACAATATTATACAGTTATAATCTATTTTACTTTCGCATGATGTTTTCTACATTTAAGATCACTAATTTAATTATTGCCTTAGCGCTTACGCAATTTCATAAATCTATTTACGTTCTAGAAATCATAAAAAATAAAAAACCAATCAGAAAATTGGAAGGAAATTAAACTTACTAGGCTATAAAGTCAAAGAATGTGACGAGGCATTGTATTCGAAGGATCGCAGAAGCTTACTCAGACAAAAAAGAGTGATGATGATTCATGTACAAAGAATTTACTTGGGTTCGTGTATAAAAGTCCATGTGGCGCACTATCATTGGTCATCAATGATAATTGTCATGAGTAGTTAACATAGAGATAAGTAATGATTGTGAGCTACCAAAAATTTAGTATGCTAGTCTTCCTAAAATGTTGGTAAACGCAGCATTACTCATGTGTAAAAGTCGAGGTGTCAATAGTATGAACACAGTTCTGACCAAAAAAATAGTATGAACACAGTGATTTGCACGAGCACATGCATACGGGCATCGATCGAATCATTGTCGAATTCGTCGTGTCATGAAAAAACGAATAGAATTAATCCATGCTCCACTAGCATAATCCTCCTAACGATTCATTAGAAACTTATTTTCCCAAAAATCAATCATAGTTGGTGGTGAAACACCGAAATATAATGTACATGACAAGTTTTGTGCGTGTTCAAGAGTTAATAGGTTATCTGTCAATAGGAGGACCCCTTTGAGCTCAGGATCTTCTTCATCATCATCCACATTAAACCTCCGTATCAACAGCTCTTCGTGCCACTAGAAGCCCAGCATGATCGGAAAGGAAAAGAAAATATATCTATAGAGAGAGCATAATAAATAAACCTTCAGTAGTTATTCTAATGTAAATGTTTGCACAAGGCAATGAAATGAAGCAACGCAACGCAACACATATAAACTAATTGACTTCAACCACCCAATAAATAAATATCAATGATGATTCGCTATCTCCCGTGAACTAAAGCCAGAAAAGAACACGCGTAAAGCCAGAAGAGCAACGGACCCTGGTTTTCAGTTTGGGTCCTATCCGTTCCGGGTCAGGTTTGGGTCAGAAAGAGCACACATCTCTTATGATTCAGGGCAGGTAGCATACAAACCCAACCCAACCCATTGACACCCCTAGTTTTGATTCGAAAGCTGACCAACCAGGCCTTCCGTGGCCCAGCCTTCCTTCTTAATTTGTCGACCACCGTCACTGTGTCGATTTCCTCAACGATCACCTCCAACAAATCAATATTGTTGCTAATTGCGCCTAAACCCCAACCATTGGATTGCGCAGCAAGGCAAGCCCTACTCAGTTCTTACCTGCCCCTCCTATATCAAATTAAACCCCATTTTTTATTATTATCTATGTTCAATCTGTTAATTTAAATCAATAAATTAAACACAAATCGATCACATATATACTAAGTACATAAAACTTTATATTACTGAGCATAAGAATATAAATAAGGAACATAAAATACCCAGTTGCTTATAAGCAATGGTCAAGAAACGCTTTTAAAGACTACGGTGGTCAAGGGCTGACCTGTGTGTGGCAAATTACAGAGCCACGTAACTCTTGTTCGAGGAAGAGACTAGCTCATCTAACTGCGCACTATGCATTTCATTTGGAGAAAATAAGAGGCAACAACATGTGAAAGCATATTGATTTTACAAGGAAAATTACACTTTGATCAGACGAACGAGTCTGGCATAACTCAGTCATTAAACATGCCACAATTGTCATTGTTTAATTCACAAAAAGCTCCATTAGTCGAACATTAGCACGTACGGATTAAGACTTGGCAATAATGAAACACTAGGTTAAGATTTGTCCAAGGAGGAATCTACTTGGATAAGTAGAGAGACAAGAAATAAGTGGATCTAATGCTTCTTCATTTTTCTGACGTATCGTCACCTAATGACACCTAAATAAATGGATTGTTCGTTATGTTTTGAGCATTTGAGGAAATAAAGGGTGGAAAATAAAGCTCACACTAAACCCACCCTAGTAATCATCCATTAACAATCAACCAAGCACAAAGATCACACCAAACACCTAGCTGACCGCCTATCTATTAAAGAACAAAGCTTGAGAGAGAAGAAAGCCACGGATATTGTATATACTATCTTGCATCGGGTCAAACTCAACGCTCTGACTTTTTCTACTCTTTTTTAATTATCTAGATGAGAGAGAGAGAGAGAGAGAGAGAGAATAATAAAGAAACATTCACATAGTCATTCTCATGGAAATGTTGGTATGAGACAATGATTCAAAGCAACGCAAACACAGATCATCTCGTTGATATCAACGGTGATTCTCTAACTCCCCCATGAACTAAAGCTAGAAGAGAATGTTTTAGTTTTGGTTCCCAAAGCTGACCAACGAGGCCTTCGGCAGCCCAGCCTCCCTTCTTATTTTGTCGACCACGTTGACCGTATCGATCTTCTCAGCAATCACCTCCAACAGATCTCCACGCTCTCCAACAAAGCTCGCCGATTTCAACCCTGTTTCAATGATGAATACATATACATGAGAGGATGACAAGAAGATTAGGGTTTTCTTTAAACCATTAGAGGAGGAGGATATTGATGGTTAATGCACGAAATCATTGTGAGAAAATTAACAAAACTCGATATAGCCATTGTAGATCTGTATGAAATGGGTTTTAGGGATTGCTACCATCTGCTTTGGCTACTGCGACAGTACGCGCCTTGGTCTTGCGTTTCTTGTCCTCCGTAGTGAGATTGATCACTGCCTTCTTCTGGATATGATTGACAAAGCAGGAGGAGATATTAGAAGAAGAAGACGAAGAGGAGACAACTATCGATGTAGAAAACATAAGCCAAACGAAACGAGGAACAAAAACCTAGCACAAGAAAATCAAGATGAGTGATAGGAGTAATTTGCAGACCTCCATAGTGCCTCTGACGCCGATCTGATCTCTTTCTGGTCGAGCTGAGCCCCTCTTCTCAAGAAACCAAAGTGCTATGAGGAAGAAGATTAAGCTCGATTGACGGTCCGTTTTATAGCAAGCGGTCACCGACCCTAAATATAAAAAAAATACAATTCTTGTCAGAAGCTTCGAATCGGTTGTCCGGAGTCAAATCCGTGGCTGAACCGTGTTATATGTTTGAAGATGTTTTCTTCTTCGAAAACTTAATTGGGATGTTCTTGAAAATAAGATCCATTTTCTTGGAACTTTCTCCATTACAGTAGAGAGATCATGGATCCGAGATTCTTCTTCACAAGTGTACTTAGTCATAAAGTAAAATACTGTGCCATGTTACATCTGAATTATCGAGTCATACTTTTCGTTTTGAATCCACCTTATCCCATTACATTTGAATTGCCAATGCCATTGCATTTTTAGGGTGTCGTATTTATGATTTTCAAATTGCTATGAGATGTTGTATCCGATTTACAATGTCACGTCATTTTTCATATTGGATATTTTATTTCGAATGTATCATGTCATGCTACATCCGAGTTTTCATGTCATGCTATTTTCATGTTTCATTGAAATTTGAACTTTGTCATTACATGAACATGTTCATGTTTGACTTGACATTTCAATTTCCATGTCATTTGAATTGAGATTTCGTTTTGTATGCCATTCATTAATATTTTTATTATTATTGGTTTTGGCAAGTTACCCAAACTCTTTAATATCCAATTGAAGCCGCGTCATACTCACGCTTCTCATAGTCCCACACGACACGCCTTGCTTGGAGTCAATTAGTCATACATAATAGTAGTTGTACCCTGTTTTACTTTCACACGATGTTTTCTAGATAGAGATGACCAATGCAGGAATGTTGCCTTAGCAACTAAGCGATTTCACAATTTTATTTGACTAGTTGTTGCATAACGGTTTCTCTAGAAACGAAATTTAAATCGGAGAGTCCAAAGAAAATTGAACTTACCAGGCTTTGAATTCAAAGGATGATTCCATTTGATTGGCTTTAAATACAAAGGATTGCCAAAACGTCCTTAAATAATAAATAAAAATAATGAAAAAAATAAAAAAGTAATGCCTCATGCATATAGAGTTCACTTGGGCTCATGTACCAAAGCCCATGTGGTGCAATATCATTGTGTTGAGATGCCTATATAAACTGTGTTAAAATAAGCCTTACATCGAATAATTAATATAGTTTGAATAAATTAATATATTATAATTAGCCCACAACTTATTGACTTAAACTTTTAAGTAAAAGTAGGTTAAACTATATATATTGATCGGTTCGAACTTGAGCTTTTTTTGGGTGATCTCCCTAGGTATTCACTACCCGCTTCCTACAAATGGCATCAACACCAATAGTCAATTGGTGATCCACTCCTAGTGTATGTAAGTGTTTGGTGAATATCTTAATGAAGTAACTTAACTAATGCTTTTTTCTGTCTAGTAGGAGACCTTGGTGACCCACTCCCAATGTATTGGTATTTGGTGAATATCTCAAGGAAGAATTTAACCAACATAGCTTTTCAATCTAGTGAAAGAGACGTAGAGTGAAGGTGGCCCCAATGGCAGCAGCACCTAAATTAAGGGGGGTCAAACCTTACACCGACCTTACACATAAAAGGGATATTGTTAAAATGCACGTATAAGTTGTGTTAGTAAAAGTCTCAAATCAAAAGATTTATGTGATGTAAATTAATTAATATATGCTAGTTGATTCAGAACTCATTAGTTTAAATTTTTAAGTGAAGCAGACTCAACTGGATACATTGACGAGTTCGGAGTTGACCTCCCTCTTAGTGATTTCGCTAGGAGAAGATATCAGGTTGTTGTTATATGCTTCAAACAAATTGGTCATCAATGATAATGGTCATGAGTCGTTAGCATAATGGTAAGCAATGATTAGGGCTCACCAAGAATTCAGTATCCCAGTCGTCCCAAAATGTTGGTGCTTGGAGCACTACTCTGACGAAAATTAAGATGTCAAGAACATGGACGTGATGATTTGCACGAGCAAATGTCTACGAGGATCAATCGAGTTGGAATTATTCATGTTATGAAAAACCGAACAGACAATCCTCCTAATAATTCACGTCAAGTTGCATAACAATAAAGTGCTGTGATATTCAAGGTCCAGCACTTACTAGGCACATAGATATTTCACAGCAGGGTCGATTTAAGCTTTCTATATCAATCAATAGAACACTTTGTATGGCTCGTTAATCATTGACGTTAAAGCAAGAAGTTTCTGTTAGCAAATCATATT
The DNA here is from genome assembly GCA_014182845.1 of Corymbia calophylla. Lineage (NCBI taxonomy): Eukaryota > Viridiplantae > Streptophyta > Magnoliopsida > Myrtales > Myrtaceae > Corymbia > Corymbia calophylla. Next base: position 46,455,368 of record CM024697.1, on the reverse strand, counting down.
GCTTAAGTCTATTATAGTCGGTGGTGAATATCTTGAAAAGAACACTGAAATGTAATGTAAGTCGGGGAGGCCAAGTTGATCAGCGTTCGGGACCAAATTATCTGATCGTTTTCAAGGTTTTTAGAAAACACTATTCGACCACATAGCTCTTTTGGTTTTCTGATTCAATATGAGTTTTTTGCGGTTTCCTTGCTTGTCTTCAATTATTTGTCTACGCATTGTTCCAGTAATTCCAATCTTACAAATTCCTTGAGATTTCAAAGTATATTATAATCCATAACTTTTTTGTTAGAAGTCAAATTTGATGCTTTAATTGGCCATAGACTAATTTGAATTGGATTTTAATTATTGAAACCATTGGGTTACCGGCAAACACAGCTTAAGCAAAACTAATGTAATAGACTCGGATTATTAGCCTCAGAGAAGTAAAGCAAAACCAGTGAAAAGGAAATTCTCACGTCAAGAAAAAAGATATAATTCATACTATTATCTTCTTTTCTTTGTTTCCTTTTTTTAGAGGGAGAGAGATAATCGAGTTTCATTAGGAGGGCTTAGGAGGTTACTGGAATTTTTATGTACTAATTCTCTTGATTCTTTTTATAATGATGAATGGGTAACGATATCTAAGATGTTAATTAATCCAATATGTAACTAGAACCTATGAGAATATAGCTGATAAAGTTGTTGATTTATACCCTTTCATGACAAAGTTCTTGACTCTTTTTATACATTTATTGGACTATTTTCAATAATTCACGTCTGGTCAACATCGTATGCGCTAAACAATTCCCCTCAACTTTCACATTAAGGAACAATCTTAACTTGGCCACACAACCACGAAGGACCAAATATTATGGATTCATTAGAAAACACGAGAAATAAGAAAGGGGAAATAGAGTGAATATAGAGTTGAACATGTATGAGGGAAGTCTTGAGGATGCATAGCATCTAATTAGGGCAAGCTACAACATCCATCAATACAGCATGCCTTTCCACAAACGAGAAGTGGGGTCCTTCTGAACCAGCAACACCTGCAACCTACAAATATACACACCCAAATCACCACTTAAATAAATTCTAAAAAAAAAAAAAGGGTTCACAATGGGTATGAAAAGGACAATATGTGGTGTCCATATTTTATTATTTGCAATTCGAACAAACCCTTTGTTTCATAAGATTAAATCTCACGAAAATGCCTATTGAGCATATATTCTTTGGAGACGGAAAATCGACATAAGCAATGATTTCAAGAGTTACACTTCATGGATGAATCCAATTGGATCTTTTCTCAATAGCTTAACCATTTTTATTTTTCCTACGTAGAGAAAAATGAATATGAAGAAAAAGGACGATTTTTGTGAATTGCTCTACAAAACATAGTACAATATAGTCAAGTAAAAACAACTTGTGGGTTGAAAATGAAATAAGAGTAAGAGCTAGCTAGTTATATGAAATATATAAATGTGAATTATCAAGTAGATACATAGTTACCAGCTTGAGGGAAAACAGTCTGTTCCACCCTCTGAAATGAAGCAGCAGCTGAAGATGGAGTTGCCCAGAGGAGAGAGGCTATCACAATGAACACAAGCCATGAACATCCAATTACCAAGCTCTTCTTCTTCATCTCTCTCTCTCTCTCTCTCTCTCTCTCTCTCTCTACGCTTCTACACTTAGATCTGAACTGTCAATGCCTCAAATCTCCACACCTACCTTATTTATAGGGGAAGAGCTAGAACTATTCTCTTTTAGCATAGGATTCCATCTGTTCATCGTTTATGTCTCTTTCTGGCAAGTGGACTAGACATTCATTCTCTCTCCTTCGGTACGAATTTGGACTCTAGCTTCACTTTAAAGAGTTAAAGACAGACCCTTAACTCAATGGAGTCGCCATTGTTGACATATGCTTACAGAGTGCAGATCTGATCTTATCTATGGAGAGACATAAAGTACAACCTCATCTTTCTGTTCCATGTGGATGAAGAATAACGCACTCACTCTCACTGTCTAAATGGAGCCAATAAAAACCATGCCCACAATACAAAATATAAACGTCAAACTTCTGGTCCCACTTACATTGATATTATCTGCTTTAGAGTGCAGCACTCATGAGCTCACCCCTCCTCACAATTTTGTTCTTCTGGATTTCATCCAAAAAATACCTCATTATGAGTTAAGACTAGTGTCACATCTTATAAGACACATCACCTCACCATTTCCAAACAATGTGAATCAAGTTCATTCCTACCCCTTCGCCAGACAAAGCTACAGTCTCATCTCTCGAGAGACCGGATCTTTACATAAAAGATCAATCCATCCGTAGAAATCCGTTTTAATGAAATAATGAAAAAATAAATTAGTCTTCACATGAAAAATTATACTTAAACAAATATCATTTGGGTTATGCATATCGTGATATTAGATGTTTAAAAATAAATATCTATTTATGTATAGATTCCATTGACAATTATTACGAGGTTATGAAAAGTTTAACAATGTAGTGATTTTTGTTATGACATCAGATGTCATATTTTGAGTCATATATGACAAAAAAATTTTAAAAAATCCAGTTTCGCAGGGAAAAAAAGAAGTTTAACATCCTGTACGAATAAATGAGTATAATAAAGGTTCCCATCATTAGAAAAAAGTACAACGAAATGTGTGATACTTGATAACTCTGATGAAGGAAAAGCTGACGTGGATTCCATTATGACAAAATAATTAAAAGTTTGAAAAGCTGATAATAAGTTAGAGATTACTGGTTTTATATAATTCTGGAGTCACCTTGACCTTGCAAAGTTACAAAGCACGCGACAAGTTTCCTAAATAAGAACAGAACTAAACCTATTGTTGTAATGGAAAAGGATGCTAACCGATTTTAAAAGAAATTACTTTATTTGAGAGATATTGGAAATCATATCACTATGCCAATTACCATGTCAAAAAGTTACTTACTTCAAATAGATTTGAACTTACATCTAATTATGGAAAACTACCATAAATATGGCGGAGCTATTTAATGCTAATGGCAAAATCACGAGTAAAAGAATAAAAGAAAAACAAATTCAAGAATACTATTGTTGTTATTTTCGCCCAAGTCCCCCATCTTCTTCAAAACTCAAAAATGGCCTTCTCTAATTTGTCGGATTGCGCAGCAAGGCAAACCCCTGCCCATTTCTTCCCCGCCCCTCCTTTCATACTTATCCAGCTAGACCCAGCTATACGTGCAATTTTTTAATCGAAAATCAATAAATTAAACCCAAACCGACCGTACAAACTTGGTACTTAAACTCTATATTACTAGGAATTCGTGAATAAATAAATAATCCGAAATACCCAGTTGCTCATATACTAAGTTTTCGTCATTAAACGTTTTCAACGACTACATCGGGTCAAACATTAGGAGAAAAGAAGAGGGGACAACATGTGAAAGCATATTAATTATCAAGTAAGCCACACCAACTGAACCAATGAGTCACATGACTCGGTCAGCAAACGTGCATTATTGTTTATCTTTTTAACCATAGAGAGTTGCGTTAATCAGACATTAACGGGTATAGATTAAGATTTGACGATAATGACTTATCGGATTTAGATTTGTCCATGGAGAAACGAGTTCATTTATTCAATGCATGATTAAAAGATGACCTACTCCCGTTTAATATAGGAGATACAAAAATTGCTTAGATTTACTCCTAGTGCAATCGACCAATAGTTTTGAAAGTCAATGAGCTGAGTTATGGCTGTCAAGTTAGTTGATGTATGTACGACCTATACGATAATCAAAATATATCAGTGGATTCAACTTGCTCAATTAATTGAACCACTTGATTCACATATATTGGATAATTCGATCTTGTGTTTGATATGGTGTCAAAGATATTGTTGTGGTATGTACAAAGTAAGGTATTTTTTTTTGTTTCGGTTATTTGAATGAAATTATAAGGACTCTACATTTTCTTTATATAGCTACAATGTTTGAGTACCGTCGTTTCTCATGTACCATATCCTGCTGGATTTTTCCGAGAGAAAAAAAAATGAGAATTCTCCAGTCATAGTTAAGTTTTCCAAAGAAAAGAGAGCTTAGGATAACGTGATAATAATGTTATATTTAACTTTATTTGTTCATTTCCACCATTTGTTCATCCTAACGTTAGTTCCGCGTAGGCGCAACTAGTTTCATATAATTAAAGTGGTTGCAAATGAAAACTATATCCAGTGATATAAATCTCGATCAATCTTCTTATGTCACAAATCTGTGTAAGATCAAGAAACGAAATATTAATGAAATGGTTCTGGTTAAGTTTTCCTTAAAGCTTCAAAGAATAGGAATTGCAGGTCCAAGTAGGTCGTTTAAGAATGAATTATGCTGAATACAGATTAAAATCAACCAACACAAGGATTACGCCTAAGACGTAGCTCACCACTTATATAGTCTAAACTATCTTACAACGGGTCGAACTCAAGGTTCTGACTCTGATAGAGAGAGAGAGAGAGAGAGAGAGAGAGAGAGTAATACAGGAACTTTGCGCGTTGTTATTCTTCTGTAAATGCTGGTTCACGACAATGATAGAAAGAAACACACAACATATCACCGTTGTTGAGTCCCGTGAACAAAAGCTACAAGAAAGCACACGTAAAGCACACGAGTAACTTGTGTGCTCGAATATCGTTGAGAATGTTTCAGCTTTGCTCCACAACGCTGATCAAACTGGCATCCCGCAGCCCAGCATTCCTTCGTATTTTGTCCACGACCGTCACTGTATCGATTGAGGCGGCAATCACCTCCAGCACACCACCACCCTCCCCAACAAACTGCACCGATCTTAACCCTGTTTTGATGACAAATACACATATACAAGGGTATGAATTCTTTGTACGTGATAAGAGCAGATGATAAGGAGAGTAGGGTTTTCTTGAAAATACATATGCTGGAAGAGAGGGAAGGCATTTAGGGTTGATGCACGAAATCATTCAAACAAAATTTGTGCATCTAGAGATGAGGGAGATGAGGGCGATTGGGAGTCTTAATTACCAAACTATATATAGCCATTGTAGATGGATTATGTTCTAGGAATTGTTACCATTTGCTGCGGTTGATGCAATTGTACGTGCTGTGGTCTTGCGTCTCTGGTCGTTCGTCTTGAGATCAATCTGTACCTTCACCTGGATATGATAGACAAACCGGTAAGAGATATATGCACGCGAAAGAAAAGGGAAAGTTTGAAGAGAAGACAGATGAGGAGACAACTATCGAAGTAGGAAATTAAACGGAAAAAAAAAAACAAGGAAATTAGCCAAACACAAGAAGATCAAGATGAGTGATAGCGGTATGTACAGACCGCCATTTTGCCTCTGAGACCAATCTGCTCTCTCTGGTCAAGCTGAGCCTCTCTCTCACTAGACACAAAACGCTTAGTTTGATTGATGATGAAGAAGATGAAGCACGATCGGAGGTTTTATAGCCAATTAGAAGCTTCGCTCCAATTGTAAGGAAATTGAGTCCCAAGCTACACCATGTTAGATTTTTAAGTTGTTCTTATCTCTTCTTTGAAACCCTACTTGGGATTTTCTCGAGAATGTGATCCATCTTCGTGGAGCTTTCTATATAGACTAAAGAGAAAGAATGGATCAGAGATTCTTGTATGCAAGTACCTCAATCAACAAGTAAAATCCATTTTATATTCCATATCAATTATCATGTCATGTCATTTTTCGTGTCACATTATTTTTTTGTTTCTAATCCAACATATCATGTTACTTTTGAGTTGCCAATGTCATGTAATTTTCGATTTGTTGCACTTTTCATTTGAATTCATCATGTAGTATTACATTCAAGTTTTTGTGTCATGTCAATTTTTTTATTTCGGATTTTAATGTCGTGTCATATTTGAATTTTCATGTTACGATGATTTAATGCCATATTTAAATATTGACTTCATTATGTCATGAATAGAGGCAATTGGTTCTAGAATAAGTCGGCTCCTAGTTGAAAACTCAAAACCTATTCAACGAGGATCGGTTGTAACTATTCCAAATTGGGAACCGAATCTTTTGGGCTAGTTTCAAGATAAAATCAGGAATCTGTTGGCAAATATTTTTAGTATTTTAGAAATATCAAGTTCGTTTTTGGCATAAGTAGACGATTGGCCTCCCTCGGCAAAATGGTTAAAGCACTGGACTTTTTTTAGCCATCCAAGATCGAATTTCCTTTGTTGCAACTTTTCTAAAATCTTTAAAAAATAAGATCAACATGGTTTAAAATTGGGTTCTACCCTAAAACCCTGCTTAGGTAGATTGGTTCTTCCTCGGAATTGAATCAGCCTTGGTCACTTCCTTAGGAATCTTACTCGTGAACCTATCCTACTCATCGAGAATCGGCCGATTTAGGCAAATTCTCGGGACTGATTTGGGACCAATGCTCACTCCTAGTCATTACCATGATGATGTTTGACACAACATTTCGATTTGCATATCATTTGATATGAGATTTCATTTTGCATTTCATTTTTACAGAATTATTATTGCTAGTAGTCTTGGTAAGTCATCCCAAGGGCATATGAAAATTCAAACCGCGTCATACACACCCGGTTTGTACATTGGAAGGATATTACCATGGCTGTTCCCATCACTTGCCTATTTAATTTCTCAGCAAGTTTCACTTGAACTAGTTGACATCCACGCGGTTCTCTTTCTCCACCCGACACACACATATATATACTTACTTTCACACGATGTTTTTTAATATTGAGAAGACTAATGCGGTGCCTCACAGCTTAAACAATTTCCCGCATCTATCTGAGTATTTATTAGCAAACTCTATTGCCAAAGTCAATCGTAGTTGGTGGTGAATATCTTGGAAAGAACACCGAAACATAATGTACATGACGAGGCTTTGTGTGTGTTGAAGAGTTAGTAGGTTATGCATCAACACGAACCCTTTGAACTCATGAACTTCTTCTTCATTTACATCAAGGCTACGTATCAGAAGATCTTCATGGGAAACAGATCAGTCTCGGACAGGCAATATGTCGGTCCATCATTTTCCAGAAAAAAGGTTGTGATCAAGCTTCAGATCTCTCTCTCTCTCTCTCTCTCTCTCTCTCTCTGTATGATTTTATTTTCTAATCTCTTGCAGTTAGTCCAACGTTTGCACGACAACCATTATACGAGAATTTCCCACTTTCGTACGCGGGTTGACTCAATATAATAAGGTTTATACAACAGCCATAGCTTTCTAGTATCTCCTTCCCTATTTAGCTCGCATATTGACGTCGACATAGGAGTCAAAGTCTTCGACCATCCTGTTCGAGAACTGCTGACCTTTGCTGATTGTTCGTGGAAACTTAATGGTAAATCCTTAGCATGAATTATAGCCAAGAAGGTGGACTAGAATTCTTGGCTAGATTTCCAATTACTAATGAACTCAATGAGCAAACACGTTTGGGAAGGTCTAGTGTCGCGACCTCACTTTCACATCCTGGAGGCTAATGACTCGGCTAATGCTCCTAGGCCCACGAATTTACGACGTATGGTTCAAGTTTTTTACTTACAAAGTCAATTTCAAATAAATGAGTTGCCACAGATTGATTTGGGATGAGTCGATTAGAAAACCTAAATAAAAAATTTGGAGAAATATTTTACTCTTACGCAACCAAAGGATTTAGGAATAAGAATTTGATTACATTAATTAATTACTAATGTTTTTCCGGTACCTAATCTTGTTTAAACCATAATATTCTTTTTTGGGGATTTTTCAAGGATTTCCCATACGCTTGTGGAGAAAATAGATCAAAAACTATTTTTTTGTCTTTTTTGATTTTTCAGGAAAATATAAAAATCATTTTTTTGGTTTTTAAAATTTTTGGAATAAAAATATATTTTTTGATTTTTTTGTATTAAAATAATAATATAATATTTAAAAAGGACCCGGTTTGGGTCTTTGGGTCGGAACCGACCGGGGTCGGCAAGCCCGCAGATGGATTGACCAGGGCCCGCCAAACTCAACCCTTGTCCTGAGTAAGGTCGGACCAGGCTCTATTAAGAGCCCAATTCGAATCAATTCTTCCCAGGCCCAAGTCTCATTTAAAGAAAAGCCAGGCCCACGAACTTGCAAGCCCATGCACAGCCATACCCAGCCGGCCCGAACAATCGAAACCCTACCCGGTTGGTGCCTCACCCGACCCGACTCGCTACCTCCCCCACTCCCTCCGGGCCCTCGCGGCTGCTTTTGTCGCGACGGAGACGGCCCCGGCGAAGGGGCCAGGCTTGAACAGGATCAGAACCGAGGTCGACGCTTGTAGAGAAAATAGATCAATTCGTCGAGCGCGTGGCGTGCGACACAGAACAAGGGGGGGTTCCAGGCTTGAACAGGATCGGAATCGAGGTCGACGCTCTCCACACACGGCGGATAGCAAGTCAGCAGGGGGCCAGCGACGGCTGGAGTTCGCCGCCGCGTGCGCCGGACAGTCACGAACTCCGGCCTAGCACGCTCCAAAACAGTGCAGAAACGGAGGTGCGGCTTACCGAAGCCTTGACACGAGGAAAGGAGACACAGCGGCGGATCGTCGGCTGTGGTTCAAGGGTGGTGGCCGACGAAACCTCACCCTCAACTCTCTGTACCCTCCCTTTTTCAAATATCTCTCTCAGATCTCACCCTCGCGGCTCTCTCTCTCTCTCGCCCAGACTCGCTTGATCGCTCGAAGGTCTGTCCTCCCTAGACGTCTCTCCCAGGAAGCGCCAATCCATCCCTGCTTCTCCAGGATACAGCGTCCTTGTGCGCATCGTTCGGGCCAGAGGCAGAAGGGAAAGGGGCATTAGTTGATTAATTAGTATAATCAATTAATTTTTGTGGCTGCAGGGAGTAAAATATTTATCTATATTTTTTTAATCGGTCTATCCGAAATCGATTAATTCTAACTCCTATTTGAAAATTAATGTGTATGTTAAAAATTTGAATAAAAAGTCGTGAATTAGTGGATTAGATAGGGTCACTATGGTATAAGGGCAGTCTTGAGATCCATTACATCTAACTACAGCAAACTACAACATCCATCAAAACAGCATGCGTTTCCGTGTACGAGAAGTGGGGTCCTTTGAACCAGCAACACCTGCAACCTGCAAATATACACATACAAATGAACACATAAGAAAATTTTAAGAAAGAAAAAAAAGGCTTTAAAAAAAAAAGGGTTCGCGATTGATAAGAAAAGGCCCATATATGGTGTCCATATTATTATTTTGTCAATTTAAACCGTTGCCGCCCCAAAAAAGATTCAAACCGTTTGTTCCAAAAGATCAAATCTCATGAAAATGCCTATCTAGCATATTCTTTGGAGATGGAAAAGCCACATAAGCAAGAATAGGTGTTCAACTGATTCCATTTCTTGATCATAGAATGAGCATGCTGGCATAGGTATGATTTTTTGCCTGTGAAGGTTCTCTGCTGCAGAAAGTTCATTTTGACACATGCTTCATAAAAGAGGGAGGAGGGGAAGGGGGGGGTGTCGTCCTACGTGATAGGGGTGTTAAAAGGCTCGAGCTCGTTACGCCCGACTCGAGCCCGCGCAACCCTATTTCACTTGAGGTCTAACCGTACGATGTCCAGCATCGTCGTCGACCAATTCATTTTATCTTGTAATTAAGCACATGCGGAAACGAACAACTCCCAAACCAAACATATGAACTGGTTTCAAAGGTTTGAGTTGCAAACTTGTGACAAGTATGCTATCCCACACACGGCCCTCTCGGCCTTAATAGGGACTGCCTGTTAGTCACCAAGTTCTTTCTCAGACTCTGAACTCATATCATAGTAATCTCTAGAATATCGGAAATTCTGATGCACATGATCCCCTAAGGGCAAGTGCAGAGCATACTCCAGGATTTTTCTCAATCATAGTGTTTGTTCAGAACCATCGTTCGGACTAGAAGAGAATGGGAGTGTTTAGAAGATCATGTTGGAAGTAGAGTACACAACACACTTCTTATTTCACTCTGGTTTTTACAATGAGGGCTCCTTGCTCTTATATAGGCAAAGGAAGATATATGCGACAAGAGCAATAGCAAGCAGACTGGCCATGCTCGGGCATAATTATGAGAGCAAACTAGCCACTTATAGGCTACACATAGGGGAGTCCTAAAGAAATCCCGTGACTGGCTATGAACAAAGTGGTTTTTCGCCCGGTGCTACGGTGAAAACGGGCATCGAGTGAACAAGTAAAAAAGCATCGGGTGAACAAAGTGAACGATCACGGTGTATAGTGTTTTCAGGACGGTTTTTATCTGTCCCTACCGTCTCTAGCATTATAGCTATAGTCCGAATCATCAGAGCTATGTTGAGCTAGCTGTTCCGCAAAGAGAGCGTCTTCATCGATATCTGATGGACTGGAGCTTCCGTCTTTTGCTCTTTTGAAGGCGCGGATGAGATTCTCGATTTCTTCTGCCGACAAGTCTGGTGGACGAGATGAGCTAGCACCGAAAGAGCCGGAAAAGGGGGCGTAATTTTGGGTGTCACCCCAAGGGTCTTGTGAAAGGGGCCCCCCCCAAGGATCATAGGGGGTGGAGGAGTCTGGATTATTCTGCCGAAAAATCTGGAGTGCTTCTTGGATCTGGTCGCGAGTGGGATTCCAGGCTGCACGGTGGTCCCAAGAGGTAGGGACCTGTAGAGAAAGCCATGCTTCTAGTGGGATGGTGCGGTTTTCTTGACATAGGATTCGTTGGAGTTCTCGAGATGCCGGTCGGTCGGTGGAGATGGAGTGGGGAAGTGTCTGGTGAATTCGTGCGAATTCCTGAAAAACCTGGGGCTTGTAACTTGAAGTTCCTGCAACAGAAGGTTTGTCAGAAATCCATCCATAGGATGGCAATATGTCCAAGGTCGATGAAACAAGATAATAGTGTGTCTTTTCGGTTCGGGCCTTCCTTGACGATTTTGGATTTTGAAAAGTTCCTTCCGGTATTGGTGAGGTTTAAACCATGCAAAAATATCCGGTAGATATTTCGGTTATGATCATGACCACCGCATTCTTGGTAAAAAACCCGCAAAATTTGCTCGATTGGAAATTCAATGGCTATAGTGTACAGATTGAACATGTACCAAAATAACCATTTTAGGTCTTCGGAAATTCATCATTGGGAGACCAATGGAGAGGATGAATAAATGGATAATCCGGGTGTAGTCCATCCGGGTCCGAGCATTAATCCTCCATGTTCTCGGAAGATTCGAAGATGATATTCCCACATGAGTTCGGAAGTCTTTCTTTTACGACATTGTGTTGAACAGCCATTAGGATATCGGGAGGATATTTTAGACTTGGCCAACCACATTGCATGTCAGTGGTACGGTATGTGTCTGAGAAAGGTTCCTTTTTGACATACATGTTGATTGCTTGGACTCGGTTCCTTTGGTCTAGATAAGAAGTCTCGCAAGGATGTTCTTTTTTCTGGAATGTGCTTGACCTCAAAGGAGTATTTGGAAAACCATTCAGCCCATCGGAGCAATTGTGGATGGGGAACTTGCTTCTGTTTGAATTTGAGCATTTGAGGGAAAGAGGACATATCCATTTCGACCAGAAAATGGTGCCCAATGAGATGAAATTCGAATTTTTTGATGCCATACTTAACTGCAAATATCTCTTTGAAAGTGGAATGATAATGAATTTCTGCCTGAGAGAATCGGCCACTTTTGTAGGCGCAAATATGCCGATTATCATGAATTTCTTCGAAAAGAATGGCTGCCCAATATTTGTCGCTGGCATCAGTTTGGAGGATGCGTTTGCCATTTGACGGGATCTTTAATGGAGGAAGGTGTTGCAATAGCTGTTTAAGCCGGGAAACTTGAAACTGAGTTTGCTTGAGTTCCCATGGAGGAGGATTTTTCTTGAGCATTCTTTGGAGGGGTCGTAAGTATTGAGAAATGTGAGGAACAAAATCTCGTAAATAGTTCACAATCCCAAGGAATTGCTGAACTTGTTTAGGATTGAGATCATTTTCAGGAAATTTCTGGAGTTCATCAGCAATATGAGGTTCAGGGCAGTAAGTTCCTTCTGTGAGGCGCATGCCAAGGAATTCAATCTCCGTCTGGGCAATAATCATTTTCTTCTGAGAAAGCATAATGCCATGCTTCTTAACAATATCAGCAAAAGGTGCCAAGAGTTGGCAATGGGATTGTTCATCATGACTGAACAGAAGGATATCATCAATATAAATCTGGGAGTTTTGAAGAATAGGCTCAAAGATTTTGCACATAGCCTTTTGAAAAAGGGAAGGTGCAGTTTTGAGGCCAAAAGGAACAACTGTCCATTGGAAGTGTTGATTTGGAATGCAGAACCCAGTTTTGGGTCTGTCTGGTGGGTCAATACCCAATTGCCAAAATCCTGCCTTAAGATCAAATTTTGAATAGATCTTTGCTTGAGCCAGGCTCAGGAAAAGGGAATTTCGATGGGGCAATGGGAATTTATCATCCTGAAGGAACTGATTTAGAGGTTGGTAATTAATGACTAACCTCATTTTTCCACGGTTCTGCTCGGCCCGTTTGTTGTTTGTTGACATAGAATGCTTCACATGCCCATTGAGAATCAGAGGGTTCAATGAGACCTTGTGCCAACAATTCTGAGCATTCTTGTTGAGCCAGTGCGAGATGTTCAGGACTCATTCGAATGGCTGGCTTTGTAGGATTGATGTCTTCATTCCTTTTGAAAGGAAGTTTGACATAAAAAGAAGAGTTTTTCCACAAGGGCTGGGTGCAAATTTGGGAAAAGCGGGAGTGTGTCTCAAAGACAAGAAGAAAGTAAACTTTGGATTATTGGGTCGAGGATGGCCGGTTGAAGAGCATAGAAACGTTTAATTTCTATAAATTCTCGGAATTGATTTTTGAATCGAAGGCCATTAGAAAGAATTTTGAGTTTGGGAAGTTGAGTCAGGATGTCCCAACCAATGATGATATCTTTGTCTGGAGACTGAGAACTAAGGACTTTGGTGGTAAGAGAACACTGGGGGAAGAATTGAATAGTAATGGGTTTACTACGATACTTGGTAGCAAAAGTGTCACCGAAGCGAATTGAAATACCGGTGTAGGGTTTCCAAAATTCTTCTCGGGAGGATCTTTGTGTCTAAGATGGAAGAGCTGGCTCCAAAGTATCAATGAGTGCCACCAAAGGGATTGGTTTGTGGTATTTAGACAAGAGGATATGGATGGGGATATATGGATGATGGACAGGTTCAGAGAGATCAATTTCTGCAGGTGAATCAGGGAAGAAGGTGAAGACATCGTTCTCAGATTCTGAGGCTGAGTCTGAGCTATATGTTTGGATAGCACAGAGAGTATTTTCAGATGGTTGGTCATCTAAAGAGAATACGGACTCAATGTCCGAATCATCAAGTGGGATGCCAGTGCTTTTGGTGATTTTGTCTATCAGATGGCTTCCTCGCTTGTTCGCCTTTGGACAGTTTTTGGCAAAATGTCCTTTTTTGTTGCAGACATAACACCTGTCTTTGTTATGCTTCTTAGAAGAGCGATGACGGCGTTTTCACAAAAATTTCCACTTACCTTTGCTTTTTCCTTTTCGTGTCTTATTGAAGGAGAGTCGTTTAAAATGCCTTTTCTTTTTGCATCTCGTGCGGGAAGGGTCGAGCAATCCTTGGGACATTTGATCGGAGGCCGGGTTTAAAACACGCCTTGTCAAGATTCCTGTTTTCTTTGAGGAAGCTTCGAAAAGCTTCTCGCTGGAGGCAAAGTTCTTCTATGGCAATATGAACGGCTTGTTGAATTTCACCAAAAGTAGCCTCAGTTATACTTTTCTGTCTTTGCTGGAGAGTTTTTTTCGCAGCTTGGCTAAGTTCTCTTGGGATGGATGCTAAAAAAATGGGCTTGAGGTTCCAATCTGCACCAAGTAGATAGAACAGCTTGATCATAGCTTGGAAGTGTCGGTCCAGATCTTTGCGCCTTAATGAACAACATTTGCGGTCAAAGAACTCCTTTCTTTTGAGTTCTTTGGAATCTTCAGGCTTGCCAATGAAATACATGTGGATTATCTGGATAGCATTATCCAGGGGCTGAGTTAGAAGATACATCTGGTCTTGTTCTGATGCAGTATGCCACCAATCCTTAAGTGCCCCTGTAAAACGACTGGTGAATTCCAGGAGAATATCATAAGTACTTGGTTCAGAAATATGCCTGGCAGTGAGCCAAGCATGAAATTCCTGAAGCCTATCATGCCACTTATAATATGGAATGTCATCCAAAGTAAAGTAAACTTTGGAAGATGAGGCTGTAAAGGGCTGGGTGGCATCAGGTTGATCCTAGTGGTGGATTTCGGGTTCAGATAATATTTCTTCATCTTTGACACTGTCTGCCATGAAAAAAGTTCCTGTCGAAGAGGATGATTCGATAAAAATATCAGAATCAGATTCAGACGAAGTTTCAACCTGTATTGTGGCGGATGGGTTGATAAAAAGCAATGGAAGGGATCGGCGGCGCGGGAAGTTTTTTGAGTGGGTTGGAAATGGTCAAGGTGGCGGGTTGACTTGTAGGAGGGTGATTGCCAGGAGGATGTTCGGGTGTTCCGGGAGAGGGTGGTGAAGGCTCTGTGGGAGGAGAGGATTTCTTTTGCTTGAGTTTAAGCTTACGGAGGTTTTCGCGAAGAGTCAGAAAATTATTCTGAGGAGGAGGGCGGTGAGCTTAAAAAAACGGAAGAAAAGAGGATGATGAGCCAAATGATGATTTGTCTTTTGTGGCGGGGAGAGAGAGAGGTAAAAAGGGGCGGGTCAAGGGAAGTGAATGACTGCTGACTTTTGAGAATTTGGAAAAAGTGTGACAAAAACGGTTCCTGCATTCATTGTGGTTTGAATGGTGCCAACACAAGCTTGTTGGTATTCCAAAAACCTGGTGTCTAACAGGGCTATCCTTGCTGTAACGGGAAGGCCTTTACGACCATGAAAAGTTAAAGCAAGACGGATAGCAACAACAGCAGCAGAGGAAAGACAAACACCATTTTATATATCTGAATGTTAGCCAGCACACCAGCAAATACATACACACCATACTACAGGCAACAAGCTAAGGCCTACTAAAAAAGGGACCGGCCTAGCTAACCTAACACTGTAAAAGTACCTACTCGCTAGCCTCGGAGGGATCGCTCTCTTCGATCCTCGGGTACCGCATCATCTAGGTCCTGAAAAGGTTAACCACAACGGGTTGAAATAAACTCAGCAAGTTAAAATCCTAAGCCCCGGTTAGGAACTTCGCTTGCCTCGAGAGTTTAACATATAACCTAGTCCAGCAGTCAGCACAATGTAGAGAGAAACAAAAGCATAGGACAGTTCAATAAGCAGACACAACCACATGTGATCCTACCTGGCCTTGGCACACGTAACCTGCAGAAACTGTCATTTAACTCATCACAACATTAAGAGTATGCAAATAATCAGAGCATTGCACACAGCTTTCTTATGTCTCACCTCACACATGCTCCGATTATTATGACCCCTCCTCTTGGGCCACGGCACAACCTTATGGTTGGCAGTTCCTAGCCAAGCCAGCTTCGTCCTCTTTACCTCGAGGCACGGCGACGTCAAGGGCTCACTCCCAAGACAGCATTCCCGAAGGAGTATAGGACCCGCCCACTACCGCAGCCCCGCAACTGATAGAGGCCTGGGACCCGCCCACTACCGCAGTTCCACATAGAACCCCTCCCTGTCAGGCAACTGATCGAAATTAGGCGACCAACTGGCCACGGCACAACCCCATAAGGATTGGCGGTCTTCCGGCAACGCCGAGTTCCCTTTCTTAATGTGATCATGCAACACATCATCAAGCAATCCATTTATATCTTTGCTCTGTCGTGAATGCAACATCGCTCATGCTCATGCGACATGCCATTTCAGATAACCCACACAATATGTCATGCAGTATCACTCAACAATTCCAAAATTCCAAATTCAACCAATCAACAATCACGTATATTCCCTAATTCTCGGGAATAACTCAATAAATCAAACACTTTCACTTCTACTCGATCTTTGATCATGCATTTCATCATTATTCACGCATATAATTAACAATCGGCACTTCAAGAAAGCATAACAACTAAGAACACATCAATTTGAAACCAAAATTTGCTTATGTATGAACAATGCCGTGAACAGTAATCGTGAACAGTAATTATGAACAGTATTTTGTGAACAGTGAATTCGTCCGAAATTAAATAAATAAATAAAAATAAATAAGCTTAACCATTATTAACAAATTAACTTAACCCTAGTTAATCTAACCTAACCATGATTAACTTTTAACCTTAGTTACTTTTAAAACTAACCATAGTTACTTTAATTAATTAACCTTAGTTACTTTATTATTAACTATGGTCAATTAACTAACCCTAGTCAGCCTTAATTAACCATCCTAATTAACTAATCAACCTTAATTAATCACAAACATACAAATACACTAATTAACCCCTAAACAAGGATTAGGAAGTTAACTTACTTGGATCGGAAATCCGGCGACACCGGTGCGTAGAGGGGAATGAGTTCTACGAGGGGTAAGCTCAGGGACGACAACGGATGACAAACGGTGGCCGAAATGGGCCAAAAACACTACTAGTTACTGTTCACGCGAAACTAACCAGCAGTGCAGAAAAGGCTGAAACGAGCGGTCTGGGGCGACCAAGGGTGACCGGGGGTGTGCGGCTGGCTTCCTAACTTCCGGGACTACACTTTAGGCGGTGGTGGCAGCTCCAGTGACAGCAGCAAGGCCGTTTTCCGGCTGGAAGACAACAAGGATAGCAAGAAACAGCAGAAATGGAAGAGAAAAGGAAGAGAAAAAGGGAGAGAGAGAGAGAGAGAGGGCTGGCTGCTGCACAAATTTTGGGGGAGAAAGAGGAGAGAGAAGGGGCTGCTGAAGACTTGGATAAGACCAAGGCAAGTGGGCAAGCCACTTGTTGAAGAACCAATCAAAAGCAAGCAAGAACAAAGCATAAACAAAGCCCACTTGGGCACAAAAGCAAAAGGCCAAAAGAGAGAAGTCCATGGGTTGAGGAGGGAAAGGAGAATGGGCCAGCTTGGGCCCCCTTTAGGCTGGGTTGGATGGGCGTAAGGCCCATTGGGCCGCCGGTCTTGGGCCGGCCCACCCGCGGGCTCTAAACCAGGTCCAATTTTTCATTTTTCCGACACTTCCATGTTCAACGGAAAATTCCAAAATAAATGAGGCGACGTCCAAATATATAGTCCTGACATCACTGAGAAGTCTGTTCCCAAAATCGGATTAAAAATCGGGGCTAAATCAAGTCGATTGTGATCGTAGTACAATTTGGATTATCAGGCGCCCTTTTGGGACTTTCCTCACTTTTGACTCGTGGTCAATCATTCTTTGATCCATGTTAACGTCAATTCTCGAGTCAGGGACGTCCCTTGACTGTCGTGTGATCCCGAGGGCTCAATTGATAATCCCAAGTACCGGATGAAAAGGATTCGGTTTCCCGTCGTTCGTAGTTCGTATCGAAGTCGTGCGGAAATCACCCGCAGTCCGACTTCGTACTTCTGCCGAATCGATTTATTTCCATTTCCTTAATAGTCTAGTACTTAGAGAATATCGTTCCCTCCCAGGTCCTCATGGTCGAAGGGTTCGTTCCTGATCGAAATTGCGAGTCGAACGCGTATCGTTTCCTAATGGCGCCTCTTTGTAATCCGTTATCCCACGAACACATAGTTTGGAATATTTGTACTGACCAGGCCTTCGACTAACATCGCCATTTTATAAAATCCTAAATTGGGGTCGATTTTCAGGATGTTATAGAGCCGACCCGACTCGGCTCGGCTCGGCCCGACCCGACCCGACCCTAAACTTAGGGTATTTTCCGATACCGGCTCCATACTCGAATAAGATTTTGACCCGACCCGAAAATACCCTAAGTTTAGGGTTGGGTCGGGCCTTTTTGGCACCGGTACTGCTCATGTGTTTTGGCCCACATCCGTTAAGAGAAAATGGTAAAGTAGGATAAAATAAACAAAAGAAAAGAAGCAATCCCCTCTCTCCGTGAGTTTTGGCCCTTATCTGTCACGCCCCGACTCTCGAGCTCGAAGCAACCCCATTTCACTTGAGGTCTAATTGTACGACGTCCTACGTACTGTTGTTGACCAATTCATTTTATATTGTAATTAAGCACATGCGGAAACGAACGACTCCTAAACCAAACAATAGGGATAGCAACAACAGCAGCAGAGGAAAGACAACAGTATTTTATATATCTGAGGTTAGCCAACACACCAGCAAATACATACACGCCTTACTACAGGCGACAAGTTAAGGCCTACTCAGAAAGGGACCGGCTAAGCTAACCTAACACTGTACAAGTGCCTACTCGCTGGCCTCGGAGGGATCACTCTCTTCGATCCTTGGGTACTGCATCATCTAGGGCTTGAAAAGGTTAACCACGACAGGTTGAGATAAACTCAGCAAGTTAAAGTCCTAAATCCCGGTTAGGAACTTCGCTCGCCTCGGGAGTTTAACATACAACCTAATCCGCCAATAAAGCACAATGCAGAGAGAAACAAAAGCATAGGATAGTTCAATAAGCAGACACAATCACAAGTGATCCTACCTAGCCTTGGCACACGTGACCTGCAGAAACTGTCATTTAACTCATCACGACATTAAGAGCATGTGAATAATTAGAGTATCTCACACAGCTTTCTCATGTCTCACACTCACACATGCTCCGATTATTACACCCCCTCTTGGGCCATGGCACAACCTTATGGCTGGCGGTTTCTGGTTAAACCAGCTTCGTTCTTTTTACCTCGAGGCACGACGACGTCAGGGCTCACTCCCAAGACGGTATTCCCGAAGGAGCATAGGACCCGCCCACTATCATAGCCCCGTAACTGATAGAGGCCCGGGACCCGCCCACTACCGCAGTCCCACATAGAACCCCTCCCTGTTAAGCAACCGACCGAAATCAGGCGACCCACTGGCCACAGCACAACCCCATAAGGATTGGCAGTCTTCCGGCAACGCCAGGTTCCCTCTCTTAATGTGATCATGCAACACATCATCAAGCAATCCATTTATATATTTGCTCTGTCGTGAATGCAACATCGCTCATGCTCATGCGACATGCTATTTCAGATAACCCACGTAATATGTCATGCGGTATCACTCGACAATTCCAAAATTCCAAATTCAACCAATCAACAATCACGTACATTCCCTAATTCTCGGGAATAACTCAATAAATCAAACACTTTCACTTCCACTCGGTCTTCGATCATGCATTTCATCATTATCCACGCATATAATTAACAATCGGCACTTCAAGAAAGCATAACAACCAAGAACACATCAATTTGAAAACCAAAATTTGCTTCGTATGAACAGTCATCTTGTGAGCGATGTCGTGAAGCAGTGATTGTGAGCGATGTCGTGAAGCAGTGATTGTGAATGTAATGTCGTGAACAGTAATTATGAATAGTATTTTGTGAACAGTGAATTCGTCCAAAATTAAATAAATAAATAAAAATAAATAAACTTAACCATTATTAACAAATTAACTTAACCCTAGTTAATCTAACCTAACCATGATTAACTTTTAACCTTAGTTACTTTTAAAACTAACCATGGTTACTTTAATTAATTAACCTTAGTTACTTTATTACTAACTATGGTCAATTAACTAACCCTAGTCAGCCTTAATTAACCAGCCAAATTAACTAATCAACCTTAATTAATCACAAACACACAAATACACTAATTAACCCCTAAACAAGGATTAGAAAGTTAACTTATTTGGATCGGAAATCCGGTGACACCGGCGTGTAGAGAAGAACAAGAGCTACGAGGGGTAAGCTTGGGAATGACAACAGATGACAAACGATGGCCGAAATGGGCCAAAATACTGCTAGTTACTGTTCACGCGGAATTGACCAGCAGTGCAGAAAAGGCCGAAACGGGCTGTCTGGGGCAACCGGGGGTGACCGAGGGTGTGCGGCTGGCTTCCTAACTTCTGGGACTACACTTTGGGCGGCGGCGGCGGCTCCGGTGATGGCGGCAAGGCTGTTTTATGGCTAGAAAACAGTAAAGACAGCAAGAAACAGCAAAAATGGAAGAGAAAAGGAAGAGAAAAAGGGAGAGAGAGAGAGAGGGCTGGCTGCTGCACGAATTTTGGGGGAGAAAGATGAGAGAGAAGGAGCTGCTAGAGACTTGGATAAAAGCCAAGGCAAGTAGGCAAGCCACTTGTTGAAGAACCAATCAAAACAAAGCAAAAACAAGCATAAACTAAGCCCACTTGGGCACAAAAGCAAAAGGCCAAAGAGAGAAGCCCATGGGCTGGAAAGGGAGAGGAACTTGGGCTAGCTTAGGCCCCCTTTGGGCTAGGCTGGATGGGCGCAAGGCCCATTGGGCCGCCGGTCTTGGGCCGGCCTACCCGCGGGACTGAAACCCGGTCCAATTTTCTCCTTTTCTGACACTTCCGTGTCCAACAGAAAATTCCAAAATAAATGAGGCGACGTCCAAATATATAGTCCTGACATCACTGAGAACTCGGTTCCCAAAATCGGATTAAAAATCGTGGCCAAATTGAGTCGATTGCGACCGTAGTACAATTTGGATTATCGGGCGCCCTTTTAGGACTTTCCTCACTTTTGACCCATGGTCAATCATTCTTTGATCCACGTTAACATCAATTCTCGAGTCAGGGACGTCCCTCGATTGTCGTGTGATCCCGAGGGCTCAATTGATAATCCAAAGTACTAGATGAAAAGGATTCGGTTTGCCATCGTTCGTAGTTCGTATCGAAGTCGTGTGAAAATCACCTGCAGATCGACTTCGTACTTCCGCCGAATTGATTTATTTCCGTTTCCTTAATAGTCTAGTACTTAGAGGATATCGTTCCCGCCCAGGTCCTCATGGTCGAAGAGTTTGTTCCTGATCGAAATTGTGAGTCGTACACGTATCGTTTCCTATCGGCGCCTCCCTGTAATCTACTATCCCACGAACACACAGTTCGGAGTATTTGTACTAACCAGGCCTTCAACTAATATTGTCATTTTATAAAATCCTAAAATAGGGTCGATTTTCAGGATGTTACATCATCTGTTGCTCAACCCTCTAGAGTTTTTGAGCTAAACACGAAATTGAAACCAAACTTGTAAAGGGTCACGCTCTGGCCCGACCCGACCCGACCCGACCTGACCCGACCTGATTTTTTTGTCTGGGTCTAATGTGTTTCAGGTCGGGTTGGGCCAAAGCATGACTCTTTATGATTGGGGTCAGGTCGGGTAACACCAAAACCCGACCCGACCCATTGACACCCCTACTGCGTGATGGCTGGAAAACTGATGTTGCTTGCATGCTTTGTTGTGTGTTATTCTTCTCTCGAATTAGAGCGAGCTCCGTCTTGTTGTCTAACTCGAATGCATTTTGGCATAGGTTAGACAAATGCTATATAAATACCTTCAACTTTTTGTGTGTTATGAAATTTCAAATTTATACATTTGTGACGTTTATTTCATTTATTCTAGTTACATTCAAGATATATCCGTCATACTTGTCCATGACATATATATCATCTATTTTGAGTACACAATATAGATATTAAATAGAAGTTGCTTGTTGCTCTTTGAAAATTGATAAGGCACATTAAGCAAAAATAAGTAATAATTGAAGAACACAAAATTTTGACTTTTAGGAAAACAATAAATAAATTATTTAACTTTAACAATTAAAAGGGAAAAATAAAAGGAAAGAGGGGACCAATTATCACTTAGTTGTTACGCCACGTGTCAACTCCTTATAAGTCTATCTTTGAGCACCACATTACATTCGCCACTGTTATTGGGTTCCTTACCAGTATGAAATATAAAATACATAATCAAGATTGGATGGTTAACACGTGGAAGAATTTAATTAGGAAAATTAACCACAAACACACTCGTCACTAGTCCAAATGATAAGCGCATGAGTATTTTTCAACACTTACAGTGGGCCAAATAATAAACCTCATGTTTATTATATTAAAGTATTCCTTATAGGTTGTGGATTTCCAGTAACATTCTATTTTAGAGCCCTAAGTAGTAAATGAGACCTCACCGTGGCCCATGAAAGTGGTATTGTCTAGTTTAGGTTTTTGACTACGATCATCTCAAGCAGGCCTTTTTGCGTTTTTGCAGCTGAAGCTCAAAAGAGTCGGACCAATGCCGATAAAACTTTGTAGATGCCTAAAAAGCCCAGACCGACATAACCGTAGACTGAAAAAGTGAAAGCCATACTCAGCAAATCAATTCAACCATCTAATCTTTCTTCTTCTTGCTGCTGCGCATCCCCACAAAAGTGAGTAATTTAATCTGAAACTTATAAGATGCGATTAATCCTTGCCGACCGCAGACCGCAGGGGTCCTTGTCCATACTAAGCGAGGCTTGACTAGTAACCTTGCTGGCCCAGAGTTGAAGAGAAATAGAAAAGAAAAGAAAAGAAAAAAAAAAAAAATGAAGAAAAAGAAAAGAAAATAGAAAAGTCAAAGAACCAAATAAATTTAAAGCACTCAGGAAATTTTTAAAAAGTTTGCAAAAATTATTCACGTTAATACTAATCGTATCATATAGGACAATCGATATTCAAATCTTATCAAAATTGATTGGAAAGACTATATTGATATAATTAAAATATTTATGATTAAATTAATTGTTGGATAATATAATTATGACTTTTCTGGAAGTTTTTCTCAAAAGGAAAAAAAGAAAAGGAAGAAGACACTCGGTCGTGTCAAGAGTCTAACGAATATAATTTGAAGTTTTTTCGAAATCTTCCGTTCCAGCTCTCGTGTTTGTATTGGTTATTGTGTGCATAACTTGGAATATGAATCTCGTTTTCAGTGTCAGTATCTCACTTCGAGCATCTATTGATGATAAAGAGTTTGACCAGTCACTAGGCGTCGGACACGTGCCGAGTCAAGATGGATTAACCAGGCCGGAAGTATCTCAACTCAACCTCCACTCGAAAGTAATTCTATTGAAGAAATTAATGGTGAAACTGCTACCTAAAAGACCAAGCGCCACCATTGGCCATGTGGACAATTTGACGGCCGCATGCCAACACATATCACACTTGTCATCTTGCATTGCCATTTGCTGTGATCAACTGACACTTGCCAGAGATCGATCACCACCTATAGACGTGTGGAGTAGAAAGTCCTATCATTGGGGATTCGTAAGCTGAGAAATAGCTTCGGAACTCGACTCCTGCAAAAACTTCTTACATTGCCATCTTCCTCCATACTTAGTTAAGCATCGGGGGAAATTCGAACTACAAACCGCGACGCTTTAACCTATGTTCGTGTGGCAGGTCTAATTAAAAGTGGAAGCCTCAACGGATATTTGAACATCGAGTTATTCATTAACATCTATCATAGATTCTATGCCTTTAATTCTCAATTCGCGTTACATTTTTTATCCCCACTCTGAATTGCCGGAAAACTTTTGCTTCTCCTTGCCCTTTAATTCCGAAGCATTTTACTTCTGAGTTCCAGCCTTTCGATTCCTGTCGTTTCTCATCAGAAATTTGGTATGCCCTATAATTTCCATTTCAACTTAAGATTTTCTTTGGATTTGACCACGTCGTGGTGAATTTGAACCAGAGAGCGAGATCCAATTTCACTGTCCGAATCGTCAAAGTTCACGTTAGCGTTGTGATTTTAAAAGGATAGCTACCTCACTAGAATAGGTGCTTCCTGGTAGCAAACGCGTTGCAAATTTCTAATTTGTAAGGCAATGTAAAAATTCAATAAAACCGGAAAGGAAATGACTCTCGGAAGTGGCAGAATGCATGGTTTTTTTTTTTTTATCGGGAAAATGATACTTGCATTACTAACTCAAAACGAGAGTTTGAGAATCGGGAAAATCCATACATAAAATAGACCAAAGAGGAAAGGGGGGGTGCGTAACCCAATTCGAAGGTAACGTTTTGTCTCGATGGGCCTTCGCGACCCGGTCTGCGGCTTGATTTGCGGCCCCGCGGGCTGAAGAGTAGCTGGGCTGTTGGAGCTCGGTTAGCAACGCCGGCAATCTCCAATAATGGACTGGGCTGACCATGGAGGGGCTTCTCGGCCCATGACGAAATTGAAGACAGATAAGCTGTCGGTGGATACGTGCGCCTGCAGATCAGCGAGGTAAGTTGAGGACAGATCAGTTTGAGGGTTTTGAAGCTGAGTTTCTCTGCTGGTTTTCTTCTCCTTCAACCACAGAAGAGCAGCTCGCACGCCTAGGGCTTCTGCAACTTGAGCTGAGGGCGCCTGAATGGAGCGGACAAAGCCGTCGACGAGCAGCCCGGAGGAGTTCCTGCACACACCGGCGACCGATCCAGCAAGGGATTCTCTGTTCCAGGTACAATCTACATTTATTTTCAGCGTTTGGTGCGGTGGGGGGACCACATTTTTGCTTCCGGTGCGATTTGCTGCTGTGTTTCAGTTCTGTGTTGATGCCATTTTTCATACAGGCGATTCATGGACAGAGCCTGCTCTATTACTTGTTTCGGATCAGGGTGCTTACCGCTGAAGATCTGGGCATTCCTCTGCTTCCATACTTGCCAAAGGACTCCCGCAAAGAGGCTTTTCGTCGATGGATGGGCTGTTGAGGTGAGAAATTCATGTATCCACTTGTCAATCCGAGTTATGTGAGACGGGGTAGTATCAATTTGTATAATCTGTTGAGACCACACTTGCTTTGTCCATTTACACAGGATGAACAAGTGTTCTAGTGTTTCGGGTTCGTTTTTGCAGAAGGGACATAATGGATCGGGTAACAACTTTCTTTTGTAGAGGTTTTCCTTCGTAGATAGAGCGTTTTGGCATATACTCCACACATGCATTCTGATTTTAGTGGTGGTTTGAAGTTTCCACACCTGTACCCATAATGAGTTTGGGGTCTGATAGGAAGTAGACGGTCTGTGTGCTGCTTGAGACTCTCCTGAGTTGTGGATACAGTTGTATCCACTCTTCACTGTGTAGTTACCCGAGCCGTTTGCTACCCATATTAGCTTGTCTGGAGTTGGTTGTAGGCCTAACGGGATCGCAAGTATTTCCTTTACAATGCTGTCTTCGAACATTTCGTTTAGTAATCTGAGGTCCCAAGTCCTTGATTGCTGATTTATAAGTTCGTTTACCTTACTTGGGTCTCGCCTATTCGGTGGACCATATATTCTGCCTGAAGACAGCCACCGGTCCCCTCTGATCTGGATTTTTGCCCCATCTCCCACATGGTTTAAAAGTGCTACAAGTTGTCGGTCTCACCGGCAATGTTGTAGCAAATTCAATTATCGTTAAGACAACCTTTAAAAAAAATGTGGACGGAGCCTCTTACAAAGAAGGCAAAAACCAAACACAGCATATTGCATGATGATCACACTGAAGGGGATGTCCTCGAACGTTTTGTCCTACTCGTCTGGGCCTTTGTTCCTCTTGATGATCTTTCAGCCATACGTTTACTAACGAGAACCTCCTCCAAGGATGTCAATTGCTCGAGGCCTTCGACGTCGTCGATCCTCGGGCACCGGTGGATTTTCAGGACTCTCAACATGGTGAGGTTGGATATGTCGGGCAACTTGTCGAGGGAGTCACAGTTCTTGAGAGACAATCTCTTCAATGATGTCAATTCGGAGAGGCCGTTGAGATGTTTTATCGGGCAATGCGACACAACCAGGATCTCTAGGCTCTTTAGTTCTCCGAGCCCTCTAATCTCTTCAACAGCCGAATTCAAGAGCTCTAGCTCCGACAAGTTAGTCAAATTCTGAACTGTCGGCAAACTCTTCAGTGCCCAGCAAGCTTGGATGGACAAGGCGGACAACGATGAGGGAAGCCCTGACACTCCTTGAAGATTCGCGCCCGACAGGATGACTTTCTTGAGCGGAGGATTGCATGCAGGGCTGCCAAATCCCAAATTGAGGATTTGGGAATGAGACAACTCTAAGCTCTTGAGCTTCGGAAACCTTATGGTCCAAAGAGACTGCGACGAAGTACGAACCTTCAGCTCCTTGGGATTATGATTGCCAAAGCTCAAGTCTTCCAGTTCAACTAAATTCTGAATATCTGGGATTTTGCTCATCTTCTTTGAACTTATTCGCAGGCAAGTCAAACTCGACGGAAGCATGGGCAACGTTGTAAGGTTGTCGCAAGCAAGTAAATCAAGGGTCTGGAGACGGCCTAGTGAATGGATTGATGCTGGTAGGCTAGAAACACAACTATATCCTAGGATCAATATTTTCAGGGATTGTAGATTCTGAATGTTACTAGGAATGCGTCCCTCCAAACTCCTACAGTGGGAGGCATGGATCTCTTCAAGCCTCCTTAGCTTGCCAATGGCTTTAGGAAACTCTCTCACATGACAACGTTCCATCTTAAGAACTCTCAGTAGCTGCAGGTTTCTAGTGGAGTCGGGCAGTTCCACAATAAGCGTCCCTGATACGTCCAACTCCACCAATGAGCATCCTAAATTGCCTATAGATTCTGGAAGTTTCTGTATCCCATGGCAATCCCTCAACGACAAGCGTTTTAGTTTCACCAAACTTCCGATTGAATCGGGGAGTTTGAGGATCTTCACATTGTCCAGCAAGAGCATCGAAAGAGCTTCTGTAGAGCAAATGGTTTCAGGCAGGTAAGTTAGAGAGTAGCAATTGGAGGCACTAAGAGTTTCGAGTTTCTTCATACTAGCTATCGATGTAGGGATTTCTTCTATAGCAGTGCGATCTATGAGAAGTTCTTTCAGCGCTTCCATGTTACCCATTTCCGGCGGCAACACACTAAGACTGCTGCAGGATTTCAAATTCAAGGAAACCAAGAACCTTAGATCACAAATTGAAGGGTCTATCTTGACCAATTGAGAACAGCGTTCAAGAATCAGCATTTCCAATAGTGGGTAACTGGAGAAGTAGGGAGTTATCAGCATTTCAGTACACCCTGTGAGGTTCAAAACTTTCAATCGAGGCATCTGCAATCCAGAAGAGAATATATTTCAGACAAAGTTAATTCCCCGAGATGAGTTGAATGAATGAAAAATGTTTCATGTCACCTTGATTTGACTCCAACCCTCCCAGTCTTGAGTGACCTTGCTCCATGATAAATCAAGAATCACCAGGTTCTCCAGATGCAAGTTCATGGCTTCAAAGGTCCCGGGGCACCCTCGCCAGTCGAGCCACCTTAAATTGGAAAGTAGATTTGTGAAATCTCCCCCGATATTTGCATTGTCCAATTTAAGGAACCTCAGCCCGGACAGGCTTTGAAATTCTTTACGTGTGAAATAATCGTCTGAACCATTGTCGAACTTGAGACAGAGGGCTTTAACGCTTTCCGTTCCCTGTGGATTGAAAGAAGAAAAGTGAATTCTAGTGGTTAGAGCATGGCATATATAATTCCAAAACAAGGATATTTTACCTGTTGACTCTTTAAGGTCTCGAGGGCTTCCTTGTGATTCCACAGCCTGCTGCGCCTTCCAGGGTTCGCTCGGTCTTCCTCGTCGACAATTGCTCGACCTTGGTCTCTTAATAGATCATACACTAAGAGCTCATTATTCTCTCCGATTTTCACCAGGGACGTGAGAAGGAGACTCTCAATACCACTACAAGGATAAAAACCGCAGTCCTCCCACATGTAGAAGGGAATTCTCTTGTCCTTTCCTGCAAAGAAACAAGCTATATCAAGAAATATATCTTTTGTCCCTTCATCTAGAGCTTCATAGCTAGTCATCAACACTTGTCGGACCATATCGGCTGGCTCTTTCATTAGTTGATGTGGCTCTTTCATTAGTTGATTTAACGTCTCATCCCATATTTCTCTCTCTTTTCTGTACAGAAATGAGCCTAGAACTTCAATTCCTAAAGGAAGCCCTCCAATTTGGGAAACAATCTCCTTGGACAGACCATCATAGCCCTCATGGGGAGAACATTCCCCAAAAGCATGCAGACAGAAAAGATGAAGGGATTGATTGAACTCCATAGGCTCAACTTTGTAAGTTGCAACCCCTTCAGGGATATTAAGACCGGCATTTCTGGTGGTTACAATTATCCTGCTTCTCGAACCAAACGAACTTGGGTTCCCAGCAAATGCTTCGAGATGACCCTGTTCATTGACATCATCGAGCACAATGAGAACTCTGTTATTGTGAAACCTATGTCTGATATAGTGAATGCCTTCTTCTAAGGAACCCAAGCTTGTAGACTCTTGTTTTAGCAGGTCAGAAACCATTTGGCTTTGCAGATGCTCCAGGGGCTCAGTTTTTGATATCTCTCGGATGTTCCCCAGATAGCTACAGCCTTCAAACAAAGGATATAGTTGGTTATAAACGACCTTTGCAAGAGTGGTTTTCCCGATCCCCCCGATGCCATGTATAATGACCATGCGGACCTCATTGCCACGTATTTCAACTGCTTGTCCGTTGTGATAGTCGACGTTGAGCCTTGTCATCATCTCGCGGACTTGATTATCGACTCCGACTAGCATGGAAATACCCAGTAGTTCAGTATTCTTCAGCTGTCGAGTGACATACAAGACGAGCTCGGATATAAGCCTGCCATCCCTAATAATGAAAATAAGTACATGAAAACAATGTGCGACCATGAGAAATTAAAGAAAGAAATAACAAGAAAAGCAGAAGAGTGAAGCAGGATACTCAATTGGAGTCACAGTTTGTGACTCGCGTGGAAAAGGCCACATGAGAAAAGTCGTACGATTACGACGAATATAATCAATCCCATTACAGAATTGAGAGTCCGTATAAATATGAGGAATTAGAATAAACCTTGACGTGAGTTCTTAATCATGATTTGGGTCATCTAGTATGTCAGACCCGGAAACCATACAAGGTTTTTGTTGTCTCTAAAGACTGAGTAGTCATCCCAACAGCCTATTTCTTCTACGATCTCAGGATTTACACGTGCAATAGTGCTCGCCATCTCCTCTTGAAAATTTTAAAAAAAAAGAAAGAAAGAAAGAAAGAAAGAAAGAAGTTTTTCGATGTCCCAGTCGACACCTCCGACCTGCGCGTAGAAAGATTTTGAAAAGCTACTAAAAGAACTCCAAAATCAAATTAAGGCCACTGTTTTTAATAATTACAGTCGTGCTTTCTTCTGGAGCCATTTCAAAGCATAGACCCGTGTGTTTTGGCTCATAAAGTATCAAATGCTTGATTATTCACCAAGATAATCTACAACAATTTGATAATTCATCAGAAATTACTTCACGCTGGAATTTAAAAGGAGGTACAAACAAAGGAAAGTGGAGTAGAGTTACTGGTCGCTCGGGTGGTTAAGATGATATCCCTTCAACTGTCCAACACGATGGAGGGCGGACTTCCAGGAACCGAGGAGCTTGCCATCGATCCCTCGTTCTTTTTTATCCACGAAGGAACCAAAGTCGGAGGGGTTGACGCCATGGAAAATGGGAATGATGGCACGGTTCATGGTGTCCCTGCACTGCAGCATCTGGGCCAGCACCCCGAGGCAGCTTTTGCTGGAAGCGTAGCCCGGCGAGATGATCGGAATCAATATCTTTGACTGTGCAAACGCTTCGACCAGTGCGGGGTCAATTTCCTCGTCTGCCCGCACCTTCCTTTTGTCCCTAAACACGCTTATCCTTGCGCTGTTTAAGTTGGTGAGAAGGCGATCCGCAAAATGACTGCTTGTATCCGCTCCTCTAAAGCTCAAGACCACTTCGTACCGTGGCCGAACAGAGGATGCCGAGGATGATGATGATGTATAATTGCCGGAGGCCATAGTCAAGAGTTGGAGAATTTGCCTGCAAGCGGCTTGGGTCTCTCTCTCTCTCTTTTTCTCCCTCTTAACTAAAGTACGAGAACGAGATAAAGACGTAGCAAAGCTATCGTCGGTCTTGATTTTTATAGACCGGCACACAGTAGGGATAGTTGACTAGCCGTTGGTTCCGGTTGTTAGTGATAGACACGTCAGCTTCATATTAATCCATTAAAAGATCAAAACGTGTCAATTTTGGGACCTATTTGTCAGAGACCCTATATAGCTCTCTCTCTTCAATTAATGTTTTTTACTTTTTTCCTTTTTATTTTTTCCTTTTTCTTCCTCTCTTATCCTCTCCATCGACCTTTCCTCCGCCGCGATGGAGCTTGTGAGGCGGGTTTGCAACAAAACCGGCGACCCCCGCTACTGCGTCGCCGCCCTCTCCTCCGACCCCCGCACCCCCAAAGTCGACTCCTACTCCCTCGCCTACATCTCCTTCGGCCTTGCCTACCTCAACGCCACCCACACCCGCGATCACATCTCCTGCCTCCTCCGCAGCCTCGGCCTCGCCGATTGCAGGCTCGCCCTCACCAGTAGCTTCTAGTACTGCCGCCGTGCCTATGCCACCATCGCTAAGCTCGCGTCGACCTACAACGACCTCAACTCCGAGACCTTCGATGACCTCACCAAGAACTTCGATGGCCGGGGACTGCGACAGGGCCTTTGGGGGCAGCGCGTATGCGCCGCCAATGGTGGCCAGGAACCGAGACCTAAGGTGGCTCTACGAGATCTCCACCGCCGTGTCGAAGCTCTTCACCTGACAGGGCTTGGCTTTGTGTGGTGGAATCCAATCCACCCGTGTGTTGCAGTTAATCCTCGGCGGAGCGAAAGGGCAAGAAGAAGAAAAAAAAAAGAAAACAGAAAAAGAAGAAAAAAAAAATCATTAATTGAAGAGAGAGAGGCAACGTAGGGTCTTTGACAAGTGGGCCTCAATTGACACGTGTCGATCGAATGGACTACTATAAGCTGACGTATCTATCACTTGGGCACCTGACATTTTCCCGTGGTTTATGGTTCAAATTTTAACCGATGAAGGGGTAGTGGTAGAAAGAGGGTGATCCATTTTTTGAGTACCAAAGTGTTTAAGCTTATGATCTGGCCTCGCCGCCCCGCTGGCTGGACTAGTATAAAAAGAGTGCATTAGTTCGTCGGAAAATGATACTTTAAAAATATTCTTTTAAAAATGAGAAAAATACCAAAAAACCTCAGCGAGGCTTTCTAGCACTGTGCGGGAGGAAAGGGAAAAGAAAGAAAGAAAATAAATATAAAATAAAATAAAATATTATAAAAAATTATTTACATTAACGTTGGTTAGCCAAAGTTTTGTCATAATTGTAAAATATTTAGGATTAAATTTACCAAAACAAATTTATGACAAATTTGCGAAATTGTAATAAATTTAAAACTTTTTTGGTAATTCTCCTTCCGAAAAATAATTATTTATATTATTTCGAATAATTTTCCATTCATTTATCATTTAAAACGATATAAGTAATCATTTTTTAGAAATTTATATTCAAAACCACTTATTTTTCATGGAACTAAAGCAACTAAATGATTTGGGGAACTTCTCACTAGGGTTAAATCCCTAATTGTTTGTCAACGTTTGGACGCCTTGGTTCATATGCAACATAAGTTCGACCGTGACATAATATAGAATCAACGAGACTCTACTCCCACTAGTATTATGGTATAACATCGGTGGCGAACTCTCTTAAATGAAAAGTAGTTATGATTTAAATGCAAGATTTTATTATGAGTACAGAACTCTCATGATAATTGGTTTATCAACGCTCATATCGACCTTTTTTAATAGTATTGGTGACGTCTAGGTAGCATGTCACGCCCCGACTCTCGAGCTCGCGACAACCCCATTTCACTTGAGGCGCCTAACCGTACGACGTCCCCATGCGTCGTCGACCAATTCATTTTATCTTGTAATTAAGCACATGCGAAACGAACAACTCCTAAACCAAACAACGGGGATAGAACAACAAAGAACAACAACAGCAGAGGAAAGACAAACACCATTTTATATATATCTGAAGGTTAGCCGAACTACAGCACATATACACACGCCTTACTATAGGCGAAAAGCTGAGACCTACACAAAAAGGGACCGGCCTGGCTAACCTAACACTGTACAGGTGGGGGAGGGCTCGTCAAAAGGAGAATAGGCCACAGCAGCCTACTCGCTAGCCTCAGAGGGATCGCTCTCCTCAGAGGGATCACTCATCTTGATCCTTGGGTCGCAGATCTCGCCGTCAGGGGGATCCAGGTCCATGGGATCCTGCACCTCCTGGCCGGCCCCACAGAGGAGCCGGCCCATCGAAACCCGGAGGGGACCGTGCGGTAATGCCATCTTTGTCGAATAAACCACGCCTTGAAGACGTGGGGCACGCGATGGTGCCTCGACCCTTCATCCACCCACACGGTCGTCACATGGTGCTAGAACAGAAAATTGCGGCCCCGGCGCGGGCACACAAAGGACGGTGGTGCTCATGCCCACCGGGCGCCCGAAGCGTACCGGTACTACGTCATCTAGGTCCCGAAAAGGTTAACCACGACGGGTTGAGATAAACTCGGCAAGTTAAAGTCCTAAGCCCCAGGTTAGGAACTTCGCTCGCCTCGGGAGTTTAACATACAACCTAATACAACAATCAATGCAATACCACCTCGAGAGATAACCACGAAGACAGTTTAATAAACAGTGCAATCACAGGCGACCTATCTCGGCCTTTGGCACACGCGACCGCAAACCGTCAATCGTTTCACAACAACAAAGAAGAGGCATGCAAATAATCGAGCATTACACAAAACTTTCTCATATCACACGCCCACACATGCTCCGATTATTATGACCCTCTAGGCCACGGCACAACCTTATGATTGGCGGTCAACCGGTCGTAAAACTGCATTGTCCTCCCCCGTGAGGCACGGTGACGCCATGGGCTCTCCCCACCGACGGCATTCCATAAGGAGCATGGGCCCGGCCTCAACCGCGACTCCGCATCCGACCACCGTCGCGACCCAATGGTCACGGCACAACCCCGAAGGATTGGCGGTCATCCGGCTCAACCAGGCTATCAACTTTAATCTGACCATGCAACACATCAGTAAACAGTTCATTCTTGTCTTTGTTTTTGCTTGGTCGTGCATGCAACATCGCTCATGCACTTATGCTCATGCGACATGCCATTTCAAATAACCCACGTAATATGTCATGCGGTATCACTCGACAATTCCAAAATTCCAAATTCAACCAATCAACAATCACGTACATTCCCTAATTCTCGGGAATAACTCAATAAATCAAACACTTTCACTTCCACTCGATCTTCGATCATGCATTTCATCATTATTCACGCATATAATTAACAATCGGCACTTCAAGAAAGCATAAGAACCAAGAACACAACAATTTGAAACCAAAATTTACTTCGTATGAACAAGCAGCCGTGAATGCGAATCGGTGAACAAGAATCGGTGAACGATGAATCCGTGAATGTAAATTCGTCCGAAATTAAATAAATAAATAAAAATAATTAAACTTAACCATGGTTAACAAATTAACCTAACCATGGTCAAATTAATCTAACCATAGTTAAATTCTAACCTTGGTTACTTTAAAACTAACCTTAGTTACTTTAATTAATTAACCTTAGTTACTTTAATTAATTAACCTTAGTTACTTTATTACTAACTATGGTCAATTAACTAACCCTAGTCAGCCTTAATTAACCAGCCTAATTAACCAATCAACCTTAATTAAACACAAACACACAAATACACTAATTAACCCCTAAGCAAGATTAACTCCTAAATAAGGATTAGGAAGTTAACTTACTTGGATCGGAAATCCGGTGACACCGGCGCGTAGAGGGGAACGAGGGCTACGAGGGGTAAGCTCGGGGACGACAACGAGTGACAAACGGTGGCCGAAACGGGTCAAAAACAATGCTGGTTACTATTCACGTGGAACCGGTGCAGCTGAGTGGAAAAGGCCGAAACGGGCGGCTAACGGCGACCAGGGGTGACCGGGGGTGCGCGGCTGGCTTCCTAACTCCCAGGACTACACTTTGGGCGGTTGCGGCGGCTCCGGTGATGGCAACAAGGCTGTTTTTGGGCTGGAAAACAGCAAGGACAGCAAGAAACAGTAAAAATGGAAGAGAAAAGGAAGAGAAAAAGGGAGAGAGAGTGGGGCTGGGCTGGTGCACGAATTTTGGGAGAGAAAGAGGAGAGAGAAGAGGCTGTTGAAGACTTGGATAAGGGCCAAGGCAAGTGGGCAAGCCACTTGTCAAGAACCAATCAAAAGCAAAAAAAACAAAGATAAACAAAGCCTCACTTGGGCACAAAAACAAAAGCCAAAGGTAGTAGCCCATGGGCTGGAAATGGAGGAACTTGGGCCAACTTGGGCCCCTCTTGGCCGGGCTGAATGGGTGCAAGGCCCATTGGGCCGCCGGTCTTGGGCCGGCCCACCCGCGGCCCGAAAACCTGGTCCAATTCTTCTTTTTTCCGACGCTTCGTGTCCAACGAAAAATCCCAAAATAAATGAGGCGACGTCCAAGTATTTTGTCCTGATATCACTGAGAAGTCGGTTCCCAAAATCGGATTAAAATTCGGGCTAAATTGAGTCGATTTTCAGGGTGTTACATAGCATGCAAGAGAGGGTGAAAATGAAGAAAATATTCGGTGATTAGAGACTGCTATGTTGACGCCGACGACGGAAGCTTTTATGCTTTGTTGGTGTTGCAAAACCTCTGCTCACCATCGCCATTAGTGGAGTCATCAGGGCCGCATCCAAGCTGAGCCACCTCGCAAGCCATGGAAAAGCAAAGCTTGTGCCTATGGTGATGGAGAAGGAGGAAGACTAGAAAATCAAGACTGGAAGCTTGCGGTCATGTCTTCTAAGGCCCCCGAAACCTTCGGCCGACAAGTCAAAAGACCCATTTTGCTCAAGGCCAAAAATCAGGGGCAAAGACCAATCTAAGCAATGGATGATGGAGGACCCTTTCCAGCGTCGCTGGCTGTTGGCCGAGCTACCTCTGGCTCTGTCTTTGTTCTGTACTTCTCCAATTACCTCCGAATATAGAATCGTGTTAGGGCATATCCATGGTCATCGTCGCTTTGTCGGCATCGCTCTCCAGATTTCAAGATTTGGTCTTCCATGGTGGAAGGCGCTCAAGAGTCACGCCGCTCATCCATGTCCGTTGTCGGCGTTGAGCGACGTTGGAAGGACCAGCTCGGCTTAGACGCGCAAGAGTGGTGCCAGTGATTCCGCTGGTTGACACAGTGAGGGGGACGTGCTGCTACTCGAATGAAATTCTTCCATGGCTGAGGTTAAACGGATCTTTGGCAATTTTTAAATTTTTATTTAATTCCACTTCATTGGACAGGTGTCAAATAATGACTGACTGGGACTAAAACATGTATGCCAAGTCAGCAGATGATGTGGTAATCTCTAGCCACTGAGGAGGAGATTGCTTCTGCAATGCCTCATGAATACGGGAAATCGTACAGAAACTTAGAATTGTTTTCGTGCAGCAGTATTTTTATTTCTTTATAAGAATTTCAAATTTGTCCATTACCTAATGAACAACACTATTTTCGCAAGCGATGTCTTGGGATGTTGACACGAGTAAATAATGAAAATACAACTATGAAATGAACGGAGATTTCCGGGCACACGCGTCAATTAACGCTGCGCGTGGAGCACGCGGGAGTTTTATTTTCCAACTAAAGATGGCATTGGAGAGAATAAAAACCCTATCCCAGTTTGAATATACAAAATGAAAGACCCTCTTTGACATCTCTCCCAATTTGAATAACCAACAATTGAGCCAAATACAAAGGACCATTTGACAACAGTACTTGAATGGCTTTTATCCTCAAATAACTAATATACATTCTCTTTTTTCTTTTTTGGTTCCCAATCCCTACACTGAACATGATCTAAGGAGCAATCGACTGATACTTCTTGGCCTCGCTGTCAATCTAGATAGATCATCTTCTAAGCAGAGACTCGTGAGCAAGCATTGACAGATCAAAGTGTCAACGGACAATAATCAAACTAGAGGGCAACTCCGGTAGGCTCAGAAGATTGCCGCATCTGGAGATGTCGAGTTTTTGGAGACGAGAAAGGTCGGATAGACATGCAGGTAGGCCACGAATAAGAGTGTCGGACAGGTTCAGGATTGCCAAGGATGGCAATCCACGCATCTCATCAGGGAGGATCCCTTTTAAATTCCGGCACAATGAGAGATCTATCTCTTTCAGCGTCTTCAGCTTCAATACAGCTTCAGGAAACTTCTTTATGAAAGTACGACTCATCCGAAGCACTTTCATAGCTTTCAATTTCTTGACTGTCGTTGGTAAATTATGAATCGTAGTGCCAGATAAATCCAGGAATTGCAGTGATCCGAGCCGTCCTATTTTATTTGGAAGTTTGGTTAGCCTCTCGCAGTTCTTCAGAGAAAGTGTTTTCAGTTGCTTCAGCGATCCAATGGAATCCCAAAGGGTAATGATTTTTGAGCCGTCTAGAGCAAGATACGTGAGAGACTTTAAGTCCGTGATCGATTTAGATATTTGAGTCAGCCTTTCACAATTGCGAGCACTGAGAATTTGGAGCTTTTTCATGGAACCTTCTTGGAAATCAATCTGAGTGATGGCGGTTCCATCGATTACCAGCTCTTTCAAGCTGCTCATGGAACTCAAATCTGGCAATTTGTAGAGGAGACTGCATTGCTTCATATTCAAAGAAACCAACTTCTTCAGATTACAAAATGATCGACGGATTTTTGCTAATTTAGAGCAACCTTCCAGAATAAGTCTTTCCAGCTTCATTAGAGCAGGAAATTTTGGAGTGGCAGTCAATTGGACACAGCCAGTTAATTTCAAAACTTTCAGTTTCCTTGCCTGCAAGATAAAAGGATAGAAAGCAAGTATGTAGTTCCTAGGAAATACATTCTCAAAATAAAAAATAAAAATGCATGAAGATAGTAAATTCATTCCATACCTCCACAAGCAGCTTCCAACCTGTCCATTTTCTGTTGACCTGACTCCACGACAAATCAAGAATCACCAAATTCTGCAAATTCAGATTTAGCGATTGAACGTCAAAAATCTTAGGGCACCCTTGCCAATCAAGCCACCTTAAGCTCAAAAGACGATCCCCAAAGTTTCCTTGAATATCAGCCTGATCCAGCTTGAGGAACCTCAAGTTCAGTAAACCATCAAATTGATCACATTCAAAACTGATATGCCCTTCGGATCCGTCACCAAACTCGAGCTGGATGGCTTTAACTTCCTCAGTACCCTGTCAATCAAGCAAAACAAATTAATTTTAAAAAAATGGGGCTGTCTTTTAGCGTCACACTTGATGGATAATTGATTGAGAAGGATCAATAACAGTATCAACTGGCATATACAGAAGAAAAGTTGTGGCGCAGTGATCGCAGAAGTTACCTTCCTTCTTTTTAGCACTTGCACTGCTTCTTCGTGTTCCCACAGCCTACTGCGCTTGCAAGTTTCTCTGTTTTCTTTCTTGACCATTTCCCGGCCAAAATCCTTCAGTATTTCATGCATGCGGATCTCATCATCCTCTCCTATTTCTACCAAAGACCAGGCGTTGAGAGCTAGAATCGATTTAGAAGGAGAGAAGTTACAGTCCGCCCACATGTAAAAGGGGATTCTATTGTCCTTTCCGATGAAAAAGCACGCTATATCAAGAAATATCTGTTGTTCTTCATCATTTAGGTTGTCATAGCTCTTCCTCAAGGCTACTTGGACTCTATCATTAGGAGCGCTTTTTAA
The DNA here is from genome assembly GCA_014182845.1 of Corymbia calophylla. NCBI lineage: Eukaryota > Viridiplantae > Streptophyta > Magnoliopsida > Myrtales > Myrtaceae > Corymbia > Corymbia calophylla. Next base: position 46,417,776 of record CM024697.1, on the reverse strand, counting down.
ATTATCCAATATATCATCCCACACTGCCTTCGAGACTTCATGGTGCAGAGATGAACCAACCACCTTTAGCGCTAAAGGAAGCTTGCCAGTAGCTGCAACAATGTCTTTTGACAGATTCTTAAATTTCTTACGGGGAGAATCCATTCCGAAAGCATGCCTAGAGAATAATGTCAGAGCTTCATCTTCTCTCATCGATCCAAGGACAAAACTTTCTGCATCATCGATGTTCTTAAGGACGTCTATTCTTTGGGATGTCACAATGACCCTGCTCCCTGGACCAAGCCAATCAAGCTTTCCAACTAATTCACTGAGCTGTTCATGATCTTTCACATCGTCAAAAAGAACGAGGATCTTTTTTCTAAACCTGTTCTGAATATAAATCAGAGCTTTGTCAGAACAATTAAACTTTTGGGCATTATCACTGAGGTCGCAAATTAGTTTGTTTTGCACAGACAGGACGTCGCTACGTGTAATTTCTTCTTGGATCTTCCCACAAAAGCTACAGTCATCATACAGATGACATAGTTTTTTGTAAACATATTTCGCCAGGACGGTCTTACCGACCCCGGCGATGCCAGATATTACTAACACCTTTTTATGCATGTCCCCAATTTTTACCGCTTGCTCATTGCGATAGTCAACGTCCAGCTTTTCCATTATGCCTTGCACATGAGGATCGACTCCGACTAATTGTTCCGGCACAATTACATCCTCCTTGTTCAGCTTCTCCTGAACTACACGGACTATTTCCCATATGAAATCGATATGATCCCTGCCAAATGTAAATAGAATAAAAAGGACAGCGAAGAGGAGTATCTAAAGCGGAAGAAAGCCTAGAGTGTGAGATGCAGCCGTTGTCATAGTTATAATAACGAATATATAATTGGATAGGATTTAAACCAAGTTAATCTCAATGCAAAAGTAGGCAAGATACCTAAGAAAAGTAATCTCAGATCAGAGCGTGTCATGGAAATTACCCTTCATTTTTTTTATGGAGATGGTATCCGCCCATTTCTCCGATCCGACGGAGAGCCTTAATGATGGGGGAATCCTGGTCCTGGTGCCCACGCAAGGACTTTGCGAAGGGGCCCTCGCAGCGGCGTACATCCCTTGGCTCGACGTAGTAGAAGATGGGGATGATGATGTGATTGTTGCTGTCCATGCACTTCAACATTTGCTGCAATTCCATGAGGCAGCTATAGCTGGATGCGTATTCCTTCGAGATGACGGCTATTGATATCTTGGACTGGTCGATCGCCTTGATCAGCTCCTTGTTGATAGCTTTGCCTTTCGGCAGGTCTTTCTCATCTATAAAGACGTCAATGCGAGCTCTAGTCAACGTCATGTGCAGGAATTTCGCAAAGTGCCTGCGTGTGTCCGGTCCTCTAAAACTTAGGAACACTTCGGGAGGCGGCCGTCTAGACATGGATGAGGAATGACAGGGAACGTCACTAATGTCCAATTTGTGAAGCAGATCTGGAGAAACGCACGAAGGAGCTCAGTCACTACCTAAGTGCACGTACTTTGAATCGACCACCTTCGCACTTATAGAACAGAGGTGGTTTGGTTTTTGGGAGCAAATCGACTGTTGATTGGTCGATGGCAGTTGCACCTGATGGTCTCTTTTGGTTGGTTCTTTCTGTATCCGGATTAGCTTTTGAACATTTTTTTCGCTCTTCCTATTTCAGCTTCCTTTTTTTTCCCCGTTCTAAATGACGAAACCATTTATGAAAAGAGAACAACGTAGTCCAACCTATTCATTGTTTTATTGGTGAGAGAAAAGAAGGACAACAACTATTGATGATACGATATAGCAATTAATAATTGGTCGACCAGCTTCATTCTTCAAAGGGAGTCTACGACCTACTATTGTAACGAACTTAATAGTCCTCATGCATATGCCGATTAACTTTTTCTTTTTGGTCTGACATGCATGTATAAAGTATACGGCATGCATCATAAAAAGTCATTGAGGCAAGCTATTGGGCTATGTACTGAACCAAAAGCTTATTGAGATCGCGAGGATTTCACACATGAAATGATTTATTAATTGGTTCATAGACATTCCAAAATCGGAATCTCATCTAATGTTACAATAATTCGTCACAAAAGCTTAATTACTACACTAGAGAGCGATATTTAGATGGATTACATTGCAACCTATATTTATGCAATATAATATATCCTATAGCCAGACAGCCCATGAATCCACAAATGTTGTCACGTTTACATGATATCGGGAATATTTCAAGTAATTCTTTTGAAGATTTAAATATGATCACTGTTATTTAAATAATAGGCATAGAATATTTATCTTTAATTCTCAAGTTTCTGTTTTGAGTTTCTTAAGATTATTTTATCTATGTGAGGAATTTTGTAATACTGCTATCTATTTGAATTTTTACTTCAGGTAAGTTATGTGACGCCCCAAGTATGTCAAGTGTTACATTTGTCATATTTAATTTCTTTCTTATTGATTTATTCGCAAGTGGAAGCACAACAAAATGATTAAACATGCCATTTTATTAATCCACATACTTAATAATATACATATATATTACTTACATTACAACATCACAATACAAATGGCTAGGAAGGGTCCGGTAACTGCTAGCTCCATTAACATACCCCTACTCTCTTGCATGTACATCATCTCAATATCTATGGATCGATAACAAAGCCTCTAATTGGTCCCATACGGTTGCCATCGAAGATCACATACTAGGCTACATATCGATGGGGAACCCACTCAGTAAGTCCTACTTCGACCCAAATCGTGGCAGTACAACTAGTATACACTAAAATCAAATTAGGCAACACAACCCCCTCATAATCATACTTTGTGTGTGGGGCTCCAAAAACCAATGATGGCAGAAGAGTCATCCTACAAGTTTGAAAAAAATAAAGGGATGAGCCGGAACCCAATAAGTGAAATCTTTATGTCTAAAGTGGGAGTTCATTTTCACACCTTCCTTGGCATAAAAATCACAAATATTGAGATCAACATAATCAAATCATGAGCACACACTTTACCTTCTTTGCATGGGCCTCACACGAATACATGGTATTATTTACTCAATGCACACATATGACATATAATTTTCTTAATGCATTAGTATCATTTAGTGCTTTAATAACATGCATATATGAATATTTATGAGCGTGCATCATCTCAATTACACCACCTCTCGTACACTCCCAGGCCATCCTGACACACGGGGCATCTCAACTTTGAGGCATCCTATAACATCCACCCACGGGGTATCCCACTATACATAATCTTTTCTTTTTACACGCGGGGCGTCTCGACTCTCAAGATATCCTGAAACACTTCCCAAGGCATACCGACACATAGAGCAACTTCACCACCCTCTTGTGGACAATGGCATTTTTCTTTTTCAATTTTCAATGTTATCATGCAACATTAATGTGCGTGAAGATGATCAATATCAACATTCAATGCACCACATCATTCCACTTAACCATCACCAATTAAACATATTCCATATCAACATTTTATGCATTGCATCATTTCACATAAGATTCAACATCGATATTCTATGCATACTCTCCAAATATAATAGATATGTTTTTATTAAATAATGATGTTCAGGGAAAACATGAAAGACTAAGATATTCATTGAATAGAAAGCATGAGAATAAGAAAATATTGTTTTAAAATTTTTTTTATATGGGAAAATGCCACCAAAAACCCCAAACTATGACATTTGAGACAATTTTTACCCTAAACTTTTTTCGTGCCATCAAAAACCATAAACTATGCCACTTGGGATAATTTTATCCTAAACTTTTTTTTATACCACCAAAAATCTTAAACCATGTTACTTGGGATAATTTTACGTTGAACTTTTTCTTGTGCCACAAAAAACCCAAAACTATGCCACTTGAAACACATTTATGCCAAACTCTTTAACTGAAGGGCATCTTTGTCTTTTTCCTTTTTTCTTTTTTTTCTTTTTTTTCTTTCTCCCTCTTCCCTCTATCGGCCATGGCAGAGGGAAGTTGGTGAGGGCCATTGTCGTTGGCAGCAGAGTCAAGCGAGGGGGAGGGCCGCCCTCGCCAAATCCGGCAAGGGCATCCCTCACCTGGCCCGACTCAAGCGAGGGACAGCTTCGTCGGATTTGTCAAGGCCGCCCTTACTCGACGCCAGCGGCCAGATTTGGCAGGGGTGGCCCTCGCCGGCTTCTCTCTACCAGCCATGGCAGAGGGAATAGGGAGAAAGAAAAAAAAGAAAAAAAAGACGAAAATGCCCTTCAGTTAAAGAGTTTGGGGTAAATGTGTCCCAAGTGATATAGTTTGGGATTTTTTATGGCATAAGAAAAATTTTAGGGTAAAAATGTCCAAAGTAACATGGTTTGGAGTTTTTGGTGGCACAAAAACAAATTAGGGTGAAATTGTCCCAAGTGGCAAAGTTTGGGATTTTTTATGGCACAAAAAAAAGTTCAAAATAAAATTGTTCCAAGTGGCATTATTTGGGATATTTAGTGGTATTTTCCCTTTTTATATATATTATTTATTTTTTCTATTATCGATAACTATCATATTTGGTAATCTACCATAATTGGTAATTACTATACTCGATAACCTGCCATAATCGGTAACCGATAACTACCATTTTCGGTAACTCACTAGAATTGGTAACTTTATCATTTTTTTGCTCTTTTTACATTTTTTTTTTACGAAAATTCCACCTATCATCAAAGAATTAACTCATAAAATCATCAATACACAACTCAAGATACCATCATCAAAATTCACACAAGTGAGAAACCTAATATGCTTTTACCAAACTTATTCACACATATTCATAAAACTCACTTAAAATAAACACCCATCAAGCAACCAAGTCAACTATTCATTTGAATAACCTAACTTAACGTCTATAGTTTTCACTTTCCTCAAATAACTTGCACAAAAGACCAAAGCTTTAACTTCCTTCAATGAAAAATGAACAAAATAGAGAATTAGTAATTCAAAATCCACAAAACTCATTTATAGAAAGTAGTTGGAAAATTAATGGTTACCTTGTTCAAACCCTAGAAATTAAGACCAAAACTTTGATGATACAAGTATGGGGCCAATGCGTTTACTCAAGGTGTTGATGACAAAGGGTTCAAGAAGGAAAGTGTGAAATGAGAAGCAAGTGAAACAATCTCTCTCTCTCTCTCTCTCTCTCTCTCTCTCTCTCTCTCTCTCTCTCTCTCTCTCTCTCTCTCTCTCTCTCTCTCTCTCTCTCTCTCTCTCTCTCTCTCTCTCTCTCTCTCTCTCTCTAAGTTAAAGACTCAAGAGTGAATTTATGGAGTTGCTTAGTGAGCCAAGGGTAAATCATGAGGACCATGAGTAAATATGCTTGTTGTTCCAATTAAAAGAGTTCATGTGGCCCCTAAGTGAATAGCTTAGGCATATGGTACATTCTCATAAGCTAAGAGAAGAGATATTTAGGAGGGATCCATCTCATTTGACCAAGTAAGTGTATGAGTCACCCCTTTTATTAATGAAGTAGAGGTTAATATAGATGAAATAGATAAAACATCAACAAGGCTAAATTCAATGTCTCAACTTGCCAATGGAAGAAAAGATAGAAATATAAAGTTCAAAACCTCACTCACTGAAGGAAAAAAAAAGCTAGAGATATAAGTTCAAAGTGAGACTTGCTGGGGGAAGATGAAGCCAAAAGAACAACTTTCTAAAGTAGCATTTTTCGGTTGAAATACTAAAAATTCAAGGAAATTAGTATGTAAATAAGAAAATTAGTGTTTATTCTAAATATTGATAAATCCAAAAAATATTTTAAACCTGTCAAAATGTTTAACAAAAATTTCCGAACATAAGTAAATAATTAACTTAGTAAATTTCCTACACAGCGCTCAAACATTATAGTCATATTAATCGATCGCAAAAAATTTCTCATACATATTGTTAATCGTAACCGAATTCCTACATATTAATAGATGTAGGAATTTACGGGATGTCACAAGTTATGCCCAATGCAGCTGCCTACCGCATGTGTCCTACGGAGCATTGGATGATTTGGGAACTTCAACGCCAACCGAAAGACCTTTTGAAGAAAGGCTTGGCAATAGAAAGTGTTAGTCCTTGTTTGTGCCAGGCCTTACTTATTCCTAGGAAACATGGATCGCGACGTATGGATGATCAACTATCATTTTCCAATTCCATGCTTGGATGATTTACTTGCTCAATCACATGGAGCCTCTGTCTTTTTGAAGATAGACTTCGGAAGTGGATATTCGAATGCATTCTGGATATCAGTGGAAGACTGCTTTCAAGGCTCATGATGGATTATACGAGGGGACCATCGTGCCCTTTGGCCTTTCAAATGCTCCAAGTACTTTTATGAGCCTAATTAATCAAATATTTCGGCCTTTTATTAGAGATTTGTTGCCGCACATTTCGATGAGATGCTCATTTATAGTAAGGATGATGAAGAGCACATCTTGACTGACGAGGTAATCATCCTTGGATACGAGATGCTCATTTATGGTTCAGGACTAGAGATGGATGCTAGTAAAATTGAAGATATCACTTCATGGCGAAAGCTGCAAACGCTTCACGAGATCCTAAGCCCTCATGTCAAGTTTCATTCCGTAATAGATTCATAAAGAACTTCTAAAACCATTGCATTGAACTTTACAAAAAAAAAAAAAAAACCATTGCATTGAAGCTTCAGTGTCAGCGCAGCCAAACTCCGGTTTGGTTTTTGACGTTCCTTGTGATGCTTCAAAATGTTGGGTACAGTGTTGTTCCCAGTCAAGAAGGCCGTGGCATTGCCTTTTTCAATTTTTAACTAAGGGTGTATTTATTTGAGTGAAAAATAAAAATTCGCAAATTGACTTTCCAAATTATCACGCGTTTCATTTGCTGAAAATGATTAGTCAAGGAAAGGTGAAAGAAAGTATCCATGCTTAAAATAGTGAAAATAAATCCCCTAACTTGAAATGGGAAAAACTTTTTCCTTGCGAATGATTTCCATCAAAAGTATATTTTTTTTATCATGAAGCTTTTCTCGAAATAAATGCATCATAAGAATCCTTTTATTTTACGGAAAGTGAATACTTTACAAAATATTTTCTTAAAAACAATTGTTTGAATTGTTTACAAAAATGAACGAATGAAAAATGTTTTCACTGTCCACGAAAATGTTTAGATATAAATATTTGTCCATAATGAAAACATTTTCCATTGACTAATTATTTCAAATGATACAGGCGATTCTATTTTAGAAATTTTTTTTCAAATTATTCATTTCTAGGGATAAGAACAACAAGAGTAGCATAATATCAGTTGAGTGTCATAATTTCTGTACCGCTCTGATTTTTTCGCTCACTTCAGTGTCACATCGGAGTAAAATAATTCATGTGAGTGCAATTTCTGACAAATCATCCTAGGTGGACTTTTTTTTCCATTTCGACATGGAATTTTTAAAAATGAATAAAAGTCTTACATGGAAATTTTTGTCCAACATAAAATGAATGCATCCTCTCTCTCTTTCTCTAACATAAACGACATTGTTTTCAGTCCCTCTCTCTTCCTCAAACGATGGCCTTTTCACTTGCTATCTCTTCCTCAACAGTTCGTCTCTGAATCTCATACGCCCAAATCGCAAATTAGGACTTCTCAAACGACGTCATTTAGCATCTAACTGAGCCGTCGCCGCCGTTGCTAAAGGCCCTTCTTGACTGCCCCTGAGACAGTGAGTCCAACACTGAATCGACTCAGGGAATCAGTATCCGAGCGCGGAGATCTCCGTGGTGCTCAACTTCTCCGAGGCTCTCGCTCGAAGGAAGCCCTCAACGACGCTTGCCTATACTCGAAGTTCGCCCACTTGACCGCGAACCAAGCAATCCTCGAAGCCACCGAGAAAGCCAGCAAGATCCACATCGGCGACTTCGGGATAGTCTAGGGAGTCCAGTGGGCGGCTCTCTTGCAAGCCCTTGCCACCCACTCCATCGGAAAGCCCGACCAAAATTCGGATCTCGAGCAACCCCGCCCGGACCCTTAGGGAGAACCCAGCGTCTTCGCTCCTTGCCACAGGCAATTGCCTCTACGAGCTCACGACGCTCCTCGAGCTCAATTTGTTGAAGTAAGGCTAGGGTTCTTTAATTAAATGAGTAAGCGACTTGATTTAGCATCTCAATTGCTGACTTCAATTTGCCGGCATGCCACGTTGGACGGTTTATTATAAATTAATGCAACGTAGGATTTTCTAACGAGACAAATCGCTATTGACATTTAAGTGATCGATTTTTCAAATTTATGGTGCTTAAGTGAGCGGGAAAAAAAAAAGTTATAGTACTTAAGTGAGTGTCGCACAAAAGTTATGACACTCCTATTATTCTTATTTCAATTTTCTGCGAAATAAATGGATTCTAAATAATGTCAAACTTGAGTATTCTAGTTAACAAAAGAATGTGTTTCGTACTCTAACCACAGAGCATTTAAGTGCTTGAGCTCTCAACGGAACTTCAATCGCTGACACGCAGCCTGGAGTGAATTTCTACAATCGTTTTTGTTACTCTTGAAACAAAAATCTGGTGATCTAGCGCTCAAAATCGAGTCGAGGATGATTCAAGCCGCGAATATACGTTCCTCTTTGCTATGCAAACCAAGGTTGTTGTATTTTTATTTTTTATTTTTGGCCGAAAGGTTGTTGGATTTGAAGCAGTGTAAGATTTGCATGGAGAGGATCCATATTTTGGGGAAATCTGGAAGTTAGCTCCGGAATGGTTCACCGCCAAGGTAGTTTTCTGTTCAAGGGCAATCTGTTGTGTTTTCATAGTATTCATGCTGGGGAGAACCCCCGAAACTAAATGGACCGAAATCAATTTAGCCTCAACAATAACCAGCCAATATATTTTCACAATATGCAAATATAACACGGAAATGATAATTAGACAAAGTCAATAACAACACTAAGTTTTAACGTGTAAACCCAATATGGAAAAAATCACGGACTGTCCAAAAACTTCAACTAATTACCAAGAATAGTAGGATACACAAAACATTTTTCTTTAGTCAAACACTAAAAATTCAACATCAATATTACAAGCACATTTTCTTACCACAAAAATGAATCAACATTTTCTAAGAAAAAAATCCTAACTGCGATCGGAGAATTTAAAGACTATTCAACCATGAACTCAGAGTTTTTGATCTCACGAACAACGTACTCAAATTTGAGCTAATCTATCAATGTTTAACTTTTGAATCACAGCCACAAAGATTCAGCCCTCTTCTGTTTTCTTTCTCCCCTGTTCCGATGCTCTCTTCCGGTGCGGGGCTCACTTTTCTCTTCTCTCTCCTCTCGTGCACACACACGCACGCACGAAGCCTTTCTTTCTTGCTTTTCAACTTTTTGACTTTTCTCCTCCTCTTTTTTCTTTTGATCAATGCTAGCTGGGCCCCACATAAAGGCGGACCCAGCCAACAATTCATCGTATCATGCTATTACTTTTTAAGCCCAAGGTGACGGAGGAGCGGATCACTTTGGTCGTGACAGAGCTTTGGCGCTCGTCAGAGAGAAATTTCATTGGCCAAAAGTAATAAAGGATATAAAGCGGCACATTGAGCGCAAAATTTGCCACGTTGCAAGAGCATGTGGCCGATCACCGGTTCATACTTGCCGTTGCCGATTCCACGAGCGTCTTGGGAAGATATGAGACAGTAGGCTTTATCGTGAGTTTGCCGAAGACTCTAACGAAACAAGGATTTAGTTATGATTGAGGTTGATAGATTTTCAAAATGGCACGTTTTGTGCCGGGCAGCAAGACTCTTGATGCGTCACATGTCGCTGAGCTTTGCTTTCGTAAAATTGTGTGCCGGCGTATTATTCCAAATACAATCACTTTTTATGGTGAAGTCAAATTTATGAGTCACTTTCACATATTATGGTGAAAAACGGGGTCTTAACATCAATTTCGTATGGCTAGTCATCCTCATACTGATGCCCAAATAGAAGCTGCCAACAGAATTTTAGGCAATTTATTAAGGAGCTTTATATAAAAACGTGTCAAACGGTGGGATTTTGAAATCTCCCTCAACCATATGTTTCGGTCATTCATAAATTTCAAACATTAATGTATGATTTCAGTTAACAAAATCTATTTTATACAAAAGAAGAAAGGCTCCCAAGCAATCTGTATCTTTGTTCTCATCGTTCAGCTGAGAGAGAGAGAGAGAGAGAGAGAGAGAGAGAGAGAGAGAGAGGTCTAAGTACAGACGAATCAAAATAGCGAATCTTGATTGAGAGTGAGCTAATTAGCTAGTACGATTAAAACGAGAAGAAATTATGTTTTTTCAAATTATGCATGCGGCCTGTATAAGTATGATTTATTTGTGATCACCAACCATACAATAATTGATGAAAAATATAGCCCATTATAATATACAATGGTGGGAAATTGCTAGTATTATTTGTATGAGCTAGGAACATGGTCATGCGTTGCATGGGTTTAAAACAAAATACTTTTTATAGTATTCTAAACGTTGGTTGTTAATCTATTTTGCATTTATTGTTAATTCTTTTTTCTTTGGTCGGTTATTGTTAGTTCGAGTTAATTATTAGATACATTGAATATGACCGGTATTGTCTTGATTTCTTGATAGTTCATCAAAATTGCCTTATTTTTTTCCCATATTTTTTAAGTGCTGCTCAAATTTTGTGATGATGGATTAAATTTTTATTAATAATTTCATTGAAAAATCATCTCATTAAAGTTATCTATAATTATGTTTTTAATCATAAGGGTCATCACTAATTATGGATTCAGTCATATTTTTATGACATAAAAAAATTTGTATAATTAAAAATAATCATTTTCTATTTAAAAATTGTGACGTCTTGAAATTCAAGCCATTTTAAGGGATGAACAATCGTGAATCCTCGAAACCGCCCGTCGGCCCGAGTCGTATCAAAATGACATTAGTGCGAAATGGACAAGGCATGAGAATCCAAGATTGGGCTTTGAATTTTCGGGAATGTCAGGGACGGACTTTTGGACGATGCTTTCTAGACGGTTGACAGTGTTAGTTAAACCGAGTTTTTGGAAAAGGGATTTTCGAATTGAGGAAACGAGCCTACGAGGACGTGGGCCGGGCAAGAATAGTGTGGGCCTTACACCCAAGGCGGGACCACCACCTTGAAAGACCGAGACAAGCGAGCGAGCCGTTGGACCCAACTGATCCCTTTACTCTTCCTAGCCTATTATCCAAACTTAAGCCAATTTGAGCCCAACAAATTCCCGAGCCTGTTCCTATTCATTTTCTGGCTTGTTTCCAAGGCTCGCCTTTCATTTTCAGCCCAAGGGCAGTTTGGGAATTGTGCAAGGTGGAAATGACCATTTTGCCCCTAGATATTATTTGGAAAAGACAAAAGAAGAGAGAGAAGATGAGGTCATGTTGCATGGGAAATTGAAGCAACATTTAATGGCATTAATGAAGGTAATGAAGGTCATCTAGCAGCCTCACTTCACTCTCCCTTTCCCTTCTTCAGCTCAAAAAATTCGCACAATCTATTTTTTCTTGTTTTCCCTTCGTTCCTACTACTTCTGTTTCTGACCTTTCACCGAAAATTGAGTTGTTCATTGCTTTCCCGTGGGAATCTTGGCCCATGCCACTCACCAATCTGCTCAGGACAAGAATTCCGTATGGCTGCGTCGGCCAACGACTCCTTTCGGCGATCGGCGAAAGGAGTCGTTGGCCGACCCGTACACCGGCCGGAAGCCGCCGGTCCTCCGTCCGCCTACTGTAGCGATGCCCCTACCTAGTTTCGCCTTTTCTTCTGTTTCTCTTCCATTTCGAACAAACCACCGCCCACACCAGCCACTAGCAACTCCCCCTCGACCCCCTGGAGCCGCCGGTCACCTGCCACCAGCTCGTCGGAGCTCCGGTCAACCCTTTTTGCTTCGACCAGCAGCTTTCCTCCTCCTGCAGTTCTGTTTTTTTGGAGTTTGGTGTGTGAGAAGAGGTTGTTACTGTGGTTTCAGCCCCGGGACCACCTTGGAGTGCTGTGTTTGAGGTCCCCGTGTGTCGCCCTCGTTGCCGCAGCCGCGTTCGTGTCGTTGGCCCTCCTAACAGGTGAGTTTAGCCCCTAATCCCTTAGTTAGTGCCTAAACTTGCTTAGGGTTGGGTTAATTAGTGTTAAGGGCTATTTAGGATGTTTAATTAAGTGTATTAGCCCTAAGATAGGTGGTTAGATAAATGATAAAGATTAGCTTAGCTTAATCTTGCTTATTTATGCTTAATTGTGCTTAATTAGGCTTAATTGAGTGTTATGTGTTAATTAAGCATGTTTTGCCTCAATTGCTTGATTAATTTGACTAATTTTTTTAATTAATGATTTATTTAATTTATGTATTAATTATTTAATTATTTAATTTTCGGAATTTAATTATTTAATTATTTTAATTTCTGAATTTAATTATTCAATTATTAAATTTTGAAATTTCACTATTCATGCACTATTCATCCGAAAATTAAAAATGTGTATAATTTCATGTGTTTGGATTTTATGAAGAGAATTGAATGTGTAATTTTATGAGCATCCGCATGAATCGTGTGATTTTCATAAAAATGGGAAAAAGATGACTTGTCCGAAGGACATCGGAAATGGACCGCTTTTATGAGGAAGGAATTGAGATTTGAAATGCAAGTGCATGTGCAAGTACATGATAGTCCAAATTATCGAAGGGGAGGGCACGGAAGGGCACGGTTGCGCCTCTACGGAGGAAGGGTGCCGTAGCGTCGTGGCGCCTTGGAGGGTACGGAAGGGCACAGTTGCGCTTCTGCAAAGGAAGGGCGCCGTAGCGCTGTAACGCCTCGGCCTGCACAGAAGGGCACGATTGTGCTTCTGCGGAGGAAGAGCGCCGTAGCACCATAGCAATAGCACGGAAGGGCATGGTTGCACCTCTGCGGAGGAAGGGCGCCGTAGCGTCGTAGCACCTTGGCCCAAGTTGTAGCCCGAGGGGCAGTAATAATTGGAACACGTGTGGATGCTAGAGTGTACAAGAAACATTGCATCATTGGTTTCAATTATGCATGAAGCGATCACATCATTATTTATGGCTCGCACGCATGGAATTAATAACGTGCAAGGCATGGCATACCGGGTAAGGTTGCATGCAGACCGACTTTTCATTGTTGGTTGACCCTGTCTGTTGTTTAATTGCTGTCTGCTGGTTGTTAATGGTTAGGTTGTGTGAGGGGGTGGTTCTAGAGAGATACCTCGGGTTGAATTGGTGTACTAACTGGGGCTTAGGGGAAGAACTCGCTGAGATTTATATCTCACTGGTTATTGTATAACCACTTTCAGGCTCTTAAAATGACGCCCCCGCTAGTGCAATTTAGGGTCCCCCAGGATTAGGAGACCATAGTGATGCATTACCGGTTCCCGGGTCGGATGCATTTATACGAGAAGTACGTTACCACCATCTGGGTGGACGACGGATCGGGGCAATGAATACCCCATCGGTTCCTGGCGTGGTACATCCGACAAGACGATATGTTGATCGGTCCCCTACGAGGTTTCAATGGACCGCTCGGTAGGGGCCCTGAAGACGACGATTAGGATCCTATGGAGCTGGACCCTCCTAGCGGTGTAGTGGAGAACCTCACCCCCGCTCCTCCAGTAATCAACCCGTACTACGATGACCTGAACAACAACCCTATGGAGCCTGAGTCCGACGGGTCAGAGTGATGGTAGTTCAGAACCCGAGGGTTCTTTTTGTATAAATGGATTAGCTGAGCCTAGTTTCTTTTTGGTCAGGCTTCATGGATGGATCGGCCCCCTTAGTTGGGCTTGTAAATCGGAAAACGATCATCCGTTGGTTAATCCAGTATGAATGTATAAATGAGTAGTTATGTTATTTTGCTGTTCATCCCTCTATCCCTGTTTGATTGTGTTATTGTTTGTTGGACTGGGGATGATTCATCTTCCGCTTGCGCTTAATGAAAGACTAAACATGAATGGTCGTCGACGAGTCTTGGGACGTCGCTTTCAATTGACCATGGTAAGGGGTTGTTGCGTGCCCAGGATTCGGGGCGTGACATCCCCGTCGGTTTTGGTATCAGAGCGAGGTTGAGACTTGGAGTGATAAGGTGCGTGGGATTTTTAGGATAGTGAGATAGGGATGGCTTTTATATTATGTGCATGTGATTGCTTTTGTGGCCATGTGTGGTTTTGTGTGGTGGCGGGTTGCTCATAGTTCTAATTCCCGGTTGGAATTGGAAAGCAGGGCCAGTGAGTGTCCAAAGTGATGAGTAATCCTTAGCAAAGAGCCCCTAGACATGGGGCAGCGTCTGGTCAGTCTAGTGGTAGAGGTAGCGCACAAGGGGATCCTAGGTTAGACGGGATCCTGATGGCGCTAAAGACCCTATTAGGACAGCAGGCTAAGGATCGAGTTGCTGCTGCCACTACTACGGTTGCTACTACCGACGCCGCCACTGCTGTTCCTGTTGCTCCTGCTGTAGCCCCCGTGGTTCCCATAGAGAGAGGAGAGGTCTGTGAGAGGCCGATGCATAAGCTGGTGGAACAGTTCTTGAGATTGAAGCCACCAAGGTTCAGTGGCATAGGCGACCCTGAGGCTGCGACCCTTTGGATAAGGGACATCGAGAGGACTTTCACAGTGCTAAGATGTTCAGATGAGGATCGAATACTTCTGGCGGCTTACCAGCTCTAAGGTAATGCTATTACATGGTGGGAAGCCACTCAAGGAAAAGTGTTCCCTGAAAGCACGGCTCAAACATGGGCTGCCTTTCGTGAAGTATTCAATGGGAAGTACTTTTCGGATAGTGCGAGAGAGTCCAAGATGGAAGAGTTCCAACGGCTTCACCACAATCAGATGTTAGTGGATCAATATGAGGCGAAGTTCGCTGAGTTGGCCAAGTACGCACCAAGGTTGGTAGATGACCCTTTGGATAGAGCGAGATGTTTTAGGGATGGCTTGAAACTGGAATTGAAGGCCCAGTTGGTGCCTTTGAACTTGAAAAGTTTTGAGGAGATGTATGAGAGAGCCCAGATGATTGAGAAGAATATGATCGAGAAGGCGACCGCATCTAGCTCGCGGTTTGTGCTTAATAGAGATAATCGTCGGTTCGGGAAGGGACTAATGATAGGGCGAAGAAATCCGATCCCACCCAATAGAAGGAACTACGTGGGAAAGCCGGCACCCAATGCCATGGGAGTTTGCAGGATGTGTGGGAGAAGACATGGAAATCTCCCATGTCCTTCTACGATGGGAGCCTGCTATAGATGTGGCCAGCAGGGCCATCGTGTGGCGAACTGTCCAAATAGGCCTGTGAGGACGATTTTGCCATCGTCGCAAGGAGGACGACCTGCGGGGAATGCACCGCCGAACAACCAAGGTAGACCCCCAACACAAGGATGAGTTTATGATGTTACTCGAGGAGAGGCGGAGGATTCACCCACCGTTGTTACAGGTACGGTTTCCTTGCACAATCATGCTGCTTATGCATTATTCGATCCTAGTGCTATGCATTCTTTTGTTGCTGATCGTTTTGCTAAGCTAGTGGAGTTAAGTCTCAAATCTTTGGGAGTGGTTTATAGCATTTCTACTCCGTTTAAGGATAAGATATTGTCTGAGTTAGGTTGTTCTGGCTGTAAGTTAGTTGTGGGTGGTCGCGAGGGAGTCATTGATTTGATTACGATAACAATGTATGATTTTGGTGTCATCATTGGCATGGATTGGCTCACCAAGCAACGAGCTACGATAAATTGTCATGGAAAGACAATTTAGTTTAACCCAGTAATGGGTAATAGTTTTGAGTTTGTGGGAAATCGAGGGGGACCCTCCGTTCCTCTAATTTTGTCACTCGAGGTAACAAGGTTGTTGGAATCTGGATGCCAAGGGTATTTGGCATTGGTGGCAGATACACTGGTAGAAGGGTCAAAAGTTGAGGACAATGTAGTGGTACAAGAGTACATGGATGTGTTTCCCGAGAAATTGCCGGGATTGCCTCCGGAGAGGGAAATTGAGTTTGTGATTGAGTTGGCCCCTAGGACTGAACCGATATCCATGGCGCCTTATAGGATGGCCTTGTCAGAATTGAAAGAACTAAAGGTGCAGATGCAAGAGTTACTGGATAAAGGTTTCATTCGTCCTGTTTGTAAGGAAAAAGGACGGATATTTGCGCCTCTGCATTGACTATCGGCAGCTCAATCATGTAACCATCAAGAACAAGTATCCGTTGCCAATGATTGACGATTTGTTCGATCAACTTCAAGGAGCCTCGGTGTTTTCCAAGATAGACCTAAGGACAGACTATCATCAGTTGAGGATAAAAAAGGAGGATATACCGAAAACAGCATTTAGGACACGCTATGGTCATTACGAGTTCACGGTAATGCCATTTGGATTGACAAACGCCCCTGCTGCTTTCATGGACTTGATGAACCGGGTGTTCAATAAGTGTTCGGACCAATTTGTGATTGTGTTCATTGACAATATTCTGGTATACTCGAGGAGCCTAGAGGATCATGAGAAACACCTGAGATTAGTACTACAGACCTTAAGGGAACACGAGCTGTATGCCAAGTTTAGCAAGTGCGAGTTTTGGTTATCTCGCGTGGCATTTTTAGGTCATGTAATTTCAGGGGAAGGGATCGCCGTTGACCCGACTAAAATTGAAGTGGTCATGAATTGGCCGAGACCTACGACGATAACTGAGATTCGAAGTTTATTGGGATTGGCTGGATACTACAGACGTTTCGTAGAGAAGTTTTTTGCGATAGCTATGCCATTGACAAGGTTGTTAAAGAAAGAAAAGAGGTTTGATTGGACGAACAAGTGCGAGCGTAGTTTTCAAGAGCTCAAGAGTAAATTGACTACCGCACCTGTCTTAACAATACCATATGATCCTAGTGGGTACGAAATCTGCAGTGACGCATCGTATAAAGGACCAGGCTGCGTGTTAATGCAACATGGCAAAGTGGTTGGATACGCATCTTGACAATTAAGGTCTCACGAGCTTAACTATCCGACGCATGATTTGGAATTAGCGGCAATCATCTTTGCACTGAAGATTTGGAGACATTACTTGTGTGGGGAAAAGTTTTCGATTTTTACGGACTACTGAAGTATTTGTTCTCTCAAAAGGAGTTGAACATGAGGCAAAGACGATGGATGGAACTTCTTAAGGACTACGATTGCGGAATTCTGTATCACTTGGGGAGAGCGAACAAAGTGGCGGATGCGCTCAGTCGAAAGTCGTCGATTGCTCAGATGATAGTACATGAATGGATTCTTTTGGAGGGAGTTAGGGACTCAGATTTTAAAATTGAGGTCGGTCATCTTGCTAGTCTAATGGCCACTTTCAGGGTGGAACCCGAGATGCAAAGTAGGATTAAGAGTGCCCAAGCGACGGATCCTGAAATTCTTAAGATCCTACAAATGGATCAGGCAAAGAGAAAACGAACTTCCAAGTGTTCGAGGATGGGACGTTGAGGTTTTGAAGGCGATTGTACGTTTCGAAAGATGCAGAACTTAAGGAAGTAATCTTGTTGGAAGCTCATCGTAGTAACTATAGCATCCACCTTGGCAGTACGAAAATGTATCAGAATCTGAAGCAACATTTCTGGTGGAACGGTATAAAGTTGGACATTGCAAAGCACGTGGCTAAGTGTTTGACGTGCCAACAAGTAAAGGCTCAGCATTGTAAACCTGGTGGACTGCTGCAACATCTTGAGATTCCCAAGTGGAAGTGGGAACACATTACGATGGATTTTGTGATGGGACTGCCAAGGAGTCAGCGAGGCAATGACTCAATTTAGGTAGTAGTTGACAGATTGACAAAGTCAGCTCACTTTAGTGCCGTACGGAAAGATTTCACGTTGGATAAATGTGCAGAACTGTATGTACGTCAGATTGTGCGCATACATGGAGTTCTAGTGACGATAACCTCCGATCATTATCCTAAGTTTACGACAACTTTCTAGAAAAAGTTTGCAGTCGACCTTGGGGACGAAGCTGCAGTATAGTACGGCCTACCACCCACAGATGGATGGTCAATCAGAAATGACGATTCAAACTCTTGAGGACATGTTGCGAGCCTGTGTCATAGACTTTAAAGGGGGTTGGGAAGAGCAGCTTCACTTGGTGGAGTCTGCCTATAACAACAGTTATCAACAGAGCATTAAAATGGCACCATTTGAGGCTTTGTATGGAAGACCCTGCAGAACTCCGCTTTGTTGGGACGAGGTTGGTGAGCATAAGATTATAGGGCCAAAGTTAGTACAGCAGTCCTTGGACGCAGTTCAGATTATTAGAGACAAACTTAAGACCGCTTAGCGTCGTAGACCGTTGGAGTTTAAGGTGGGCGACCATGTATTTCTGAAAGTATTGCTAATGAGGGACACTTCTAGATTCAGCAAGAAAGGAAAGTTAAGTTCGAGGTACGTTGGACCTTTCGAAATTTTGGAAAGGATCGGGGTTTTAGCGTACTGTCTTGCATTGCCACCGAAGCTTGCTCAATTACATGATGTTTTCCACGTGTCCATGTTGAGAAAGTATGAACCAGACCTGACTCATGTTTTGAACTTTGAAGAACTAGATGTGGACGACAGGGTGTCGTACGTGAAGAGACCGATACAAATAGAGGACTGTAAAGAGCAAGTACTTTGAAATAAGACTATCGCATTGGTTAAGGTAATCTGGCAGCATCACGGAACAGAGGGAGCGACATGGGTAAGTGAAGAAGTGATGAAGCATCAGTACCCCCATCTTTTTGAGGAATTTTCAGCAGTCGCAAATTTCGAGGACGAAATTTTTGTAAGGGGGGAAGAATTGTGACGTTCTGAAATTCAAGCTCTTTTGAGGGATGAACAATCGTGAATCCTCGAAACTGCCTGCCAATTTGAGTCGTATCAAAATGGCATTAGGGCGAAATGGACAAGGCATGAGAATCCAAGATTGGGCTTTGAATTTTCAGGAACGTTCGGGACGGACTTTTGGATAATGCTTTCTAGACGGTCGACAGTGTCAATTAAACTGAGTTTTTGGAAAAAGGATTTTCGGACTGAGGAAACGAGTCTACGAGGACGTGGGCCGGGCAAGGACAGTGTGGGCCTTACACCCAAGGTGGGACTGCCACCGTGGCAGACCAAGACAAGCGAGCGAGCCGTTGGACCCAACCGACCCCTTTACCTTTCCTAGCCTGTTATCCAAACTTGAGCCAATTCGAGCCCAGCAAATTCCCGAGCCCGTTCCTATTCATTTTCTGGCCTGTTTCCTAGGCCCACCTTTCATTTTCAGCCCAAGGGCAGTTTGGGAATTGTGCAAGGTGGAAATGACCATTTTGCCCCTAAATATTATTTGGAAAAGACAAAAGAAGAGAGAAGATGAGGTCATGTTGCATGGAAAATTGAAGCAACATTTAATGGCACTAATGAAGGTAATGAAGGTCATCTAGCAGCCTCACTTCACTCTCCCTTTCCCTTCTTCAGCTCAAAAAATTCGCACAACCTATTTCCCCTTGTTTTCCCTTCGTTCCTGCTACTTTTGCTTTTGACCTTCCACCGAAAACTGAGTTGTTCATTACCTTCCCGTGGGAATCTCGGCCCGTGCCACCCACCAATCTACTCAGGACAGGAATTCCGTACAGCCTGCGTCGGCTGATTGCTGAAAGGAGTCGTTGCCCAACCCATACGCCGGCCGGAAGCTGCCGGTCCTCCGTCCGGAAGCCGTCGGTCCTCCGTCCGCCTACTGTAGCGACGCCCCTGCCTAGTTCCTTCTTTCTTCTGTTTCTCTTCCATTTCGACCAAACTACCACCCACACCAGCCACCAGCAACTCCCCCTCGACACCTAGAGCCACCGGTCACCGGCCACCAGTTCGCCGGAGCTCCAGCCAACCCTTTTTGCTCCGACCAGCAGCTTTTCTCCTCCTGCAATGCTGTTTTATGAGTTTGGTGTGTGAGCAGAGGCTGTTGCTGTGGTTTTAGCCCTGGGACCGCCTTGGAGTGCCATGTTTGAGGTTCTCGTGTGTCGCTCTCGTCGCTGCCGCCGCGTTCGTGTCGTTGGCCCACCTAACGGGTGAGTTTAGCCCATAATCCCTTAGTTAGTGCCTAAACTTGTTTAGGGTTGGGTTAATTAGTGTTAAGGGCTGTTTAGGATGTTTAATTAAGTGTATTAGCTTAAGATAGGTGGTTAGATAAATGATTAAGATTAGCTTATCTTAATCTTGCTTATTTATGCTTAATTGTGCTTAATTAGGCTTAATTGAGTGTTATGTGTTAATTAAGCATGTTTTGCCTTAATTGCTTGATTAACTTGATTAATAATTAATGATTTATTTAATTTCTGTATTTAATTATTTAATTTTCGAAATTTAATTGTTTAATTATTTTAATTTTTGAATTTAATTATTTAATTATTAAATTCTGAAATTTCACTATTCATGCATTGTTGATCTGAAAATTAAAAATGTGTATAATTTCATGTGTTTTGATTTTATGAAGTGAATTGAATGTGTAATTGTATGAGCATCTGCATGAATTATGATTTTCATAAAAATGGGAAAAAGATGACTTGTCCAAGGGACACCGGAAATGGACCACTTTTATGAGGAAGGAATTGAGATTTTAAATGCAAGTGCATATGCAAGTATGTGATAGTCCGAATTATCGAAAGGAAGGGCACGGAAGGGCACAGTTGCGCCTCTGCGGAGGAAAGACGCCGTGGCGCTTCGGAGGGCACGGAAGGGCACGGCTACGCCTTTGCGGAGGAAGGGCGCCGTAAGGCCTTGGCCTGCACGGAAGGGCACGGTTGCGCCTCTGCGGAGGAAGGGCGCCGTAGCACTTGGCCCAAGTTGTAGCCCGAGGGGCAGTAATAATTGGAACACGTGTGGATGCTAGAGTGTACGAGAAACATTGCATTATTGGTTTCAATTATGCATAAGGTGATCATATCATTATTTATGGCTCGCACGCATGGAATTAATAAAGTGCAGGGCATGGCATACCGGGTAAGGTTGCATGCGGACCGACTTTTCATTGTTAGTTGACCTTGTCTATTATTTAATTATTGTCTGCTGGTTGTTTATGGTTGGGTTGTGTGAGGGGTGGTTCTGGAGAGATACCCCGGGTTGAGTTGGTGTACTAACCGGGGCTTAGGGGAAGAACTCGCTGAGATTTATATCTCACTGGTTATTGTATAACCACTTTCAGGCCCTTAGAATGGCGCCCCCGCTAGTGCGATTTGGGATCCCCTAGGATTGGGAGACCATAGTGACGCACTACCGGTTCTTGGTTCGGGTGCATTTATATGAGAAGTACGTTACCACCATCTGGGTGGACGATGGACCGGGGCAATGGATACCCCCATCGGTTCCTAGCGTGGTACATCCGGCAGAACGATCTGCTGATCGGTCCCCTACGAGGTTTCGATGGACTGCCTGATAGGGGCCTTGAAGATGATGATTGGGATCCTATGGAGCTGAACCCTCTTGGCGGTGCAGTGGAGAACCCCGCCCCCACTCCTCCAGTAATCAACTCGTACTACGATGACCCGAACAACGACCCTACGGAGCCTGAGTCCGACGGGTCAGAGTGATGGTAGTTCAGAACCCAAGGGTTCTTTTTGTATAAATGGATTAGCCGTGCGTAGTTTCTTTTTGGTCAGGCTTCGTGGATGGATCGGCCCCCTTAGTTGGGCTAGTAAATCGGAAAACGATCATCCGTTGGTTAATCCATTATAAATGTATAAATGAGTAGTTATGTTATCTTACTGTTCATCCCTCTATCCCTATTTGATTGTGTTATTGTTTGTTGGATTGGGGATGATTCGTCTTCCGCTTGCGCTTAACGAAAGACTAAAAATGAATGGTCGTCGACGAGTCCTGGGACGTTACTTTCAATTGACCATGATAAGGGGTTGTTGCATGCCCGGGGTTCAGGGCGTGACAAAAATTATGTAAATGACGGTCTCTATATTTTAAAAAAATTTGCTGATTTACTGATATTCAGTTATTTGCAGGATTGACGCATTGGTCATCAAATATGGACTCGCACATTAGATAGATCTTTCTAATGATTGTCTAACACTATTTATTTGTGAAATTTTTTTGTTAGGTTGTGTATCCATATATTATTTAAATTTTCACAATTATCCTAATTGCAAAGTGATCATAGGTATCTAATTACGCATTTAATCATAAGGACCATCAAGCTTTCGTTAATATCTTTTCATAAGATATGAAAATCATGTAATTTAACCCTTTAACATTATACTGTAAAAATTTGTTATAAATGATGGGTTATTTTATTTATTTGATGGAATTTATTTTAGTGATTTTATTGTGTCCATTTATCAAAAAGAAATGAGCTATAATTTTCTAGTGATGCATTGACAAATAAAAGGTGTCATGTATCCCCTAGCATCTATAAAATATGTATTATTGTATTATAAAGCCTCCAAAATAGCTATTTTCTTCGATTGAATGCTTGTGTTAATAGGTAATTTATTATTGATTTGCTAATTTTCACTTGTAAGTAACAGATGTATTATCATCTTATTTTGATAATTCTATATACTTTCTTTGTCAAATATGAGCTATCATGTCATGTAATATTTTAACGATATTCTAGTATCATTTAGATGTGAAATAGTGAAAAATGCTTTATCAAATCTGCTTACTTTGCTTGTGTGCACTGTAAAGTGATAGGAATGATGCCAAAAATAGGACTTTGCTCTCATCATCTATGAAGTAATAGGAATTACACCGGATGCAAGGTTTGTTCTTAATAGTCATCGATTTTTATGGACTTAATCATATTTATTTATTGTACAGGCACAGCCATGTAATATAACCTTCTCAACATATACTATTTTCATTCTATAAAATTTTCAAATAATGCATAATTTTTTCCTATTAATTTGCTAACAATGTTCTTATTCTAATATTCATTTATTTGTAAAGCATGTAATATAATTCTTTTGTGATAATGCATAATATTTCTATTAATCAAATAATAACATTAACTTGTCAAATAAATTCTATAATGTTTTGATAGATTTTATATCACAATTTGTTAACAGGGGCTGTCATATTGAATATTTCATAATGAATTTGTCAAGTATGGACAACCGTGTTAAAACATATTTTTCTTAATGGAATTATTACACAAATGGCCCTTAAATTTTGACCCAATATATAATCTGTTCCTTAAATTTTATTTATTTATTTTGTGTAGTCCATGTACTTTAACCCAATGTGTACTATTATCCATGAACTTTCAATTCAATCAATGTTGTCCTTGAACATTTTGTAAATGTTCAAATCTAGTCGAAAGATTAAATTGAGCACATACTAAAAGTTCAGGGTTACATTAAATAAATTAAAAGTTCAAGAATGATATTATATATTGGACTAAAGTTTAATGATCACATATTTCCATTATTTTCTCCTCTCCTCTTGAAGCCACCACTTCTAGAATTTTCTGTGAAAAAACCAACAATCAAGTCGGCAAGTTGAAGGGAGGCACCAGTTTTCCTCTGCAAGCCGCCACTATAGAATTGTCTAGAGAAAAAATCAGGCAAAGCCAACTGTCATGTAATAACTAGTCTAGCAAATATTTATAAAAGTGTGAAGACTTCACCGACTTAATACTAGTATAAATAGGCAAGACCCCGCTTCCATTTGTACTAAGCAAGAGGGAAGCAAACACGCAGTGTGAGTAGTGTGAAAGTGTTGAGTCTCCAAGTGTTGTGTAGCGTGTGGTGTTGAAGTGAGTGGCATGAGCAGAGGGTGGTGTGTGTGTAGAGTAATGAGTGTAGTGAATAGAGAGTTGCGAATAGAGTGAAGTGCGGATTATAAAGCTGTAGGTGTTAGTGTGTGAGCGTAGTTATATATCTGTTCTAGTATAATAAAAAAGAGTGTCTACTGTAATTGGCAGCCACTTGATTATCAACATTATATTGAATAAAAACTGTCAATGGGCCATCAACACGTTTTCGGGTGTTGGCTTCTATTATGATATTTTGAGATTTTCGTTTGGGGCACTTTGTTATGTGATCTGGAAATCCAGAAATGACCATCTCTTCCGTGGCAACAATCTCTTCATTCCAGCCATGAAGCAACACTTATTTAAGGCGATCAAAGACAAAGCTCTAGCCTTCAATTTTGTTGAAGACTCCCCAAGAAACAGGAGATTGCAGCGATGCTGGGGGATCCACCCCTGAATTTTTGGTGATGTCCCAGGCACAGGTCTGGATGTGGTCACCTAGTCCTTTTGTGCTAGATATTTTTAGCTTTTTCTTTTTTTCTTGGTGAAATTGGTACCCCTTCACTCCAGTGACATGTCGTCCCGTTGAGTGAAGGTTGGTACCATTTTCTCCCCCTATGTACAGTTTGCTGGTTTGAAAAGTCAATATTACTTACCATTACCAAAAAAAAAAAAATTGTATTGAATAAGTTAAAAATTTAGGAATCACATTACACATAAGGCCAAAATTCAAGAATCATTTGTTTTATTTCCCCTTGCAAAATTGTTCAACTTTTATTGAGCATCTTATTTAGCATAGATCTGCCATCTTATGATGGGTAATTTAGCATAGATGTAAGGACTTGATCACTCAAAGGAAGCTAGGAATATGCGTGTGGCCGATGGATTAGAAGATTTAGTTTGAGTCCATTTTGAGTGAGTTCACTTTCCAGAGGAAAAAGAGAACTAAAAAGCCAGTTGTATTCTTATGAATCCATTTCATACGGAAATTCACAATTATATGAGGTTGCACAATTTGTTAAATTATATATGCCTATTTTTGCTTTGATGGTATGCCCTATATGTTTTGTAATTGTGTTGTTTTGTCAAATTATTATCTTAAACTCAATTCATTTCGTAAAAAAATGCAGCGTTTCTGGAAAACATTACCGTAAAGCTATTTTCCTAGAAAATGGTAATATTTTTCAATGTTCGACTAAACTAGGAAATATTTTCTGCTATTCAATAAGGAAAATCTTTTCTTCCATGCACTCCTTTCAATAATTTTTTTAATTTTATATTTTTTAAAATTTATTTTTTAATTATTTTTCTTTTTTCTTTTCTTTTTTTCCTTCTTCTTCCTTAGCTGTTTGATGGAGCTTGAGCCTCCCCGAGTTCGCTAGAGGTCAGAGAGGCTTGACTGGTTGAGGAAGAAGAAAAAGAAAAAGAAAAAAAGGAAAAGAAAAGAAAAAGAAAAAGTAATTAAAAATCTGATTTAAAAATAGAAATAGAAAAATAAAAGAAAAAATAAAAATAAAAGGAAAATATACTTGGTGAAAGAAAATGAGGATAAAGAAAATATGGAAAATATTTTCCACCGCTTGAAAGGCTGAAAGTATTTTTCTTATTTTAGAAGGCCTTTTTCTGTTAATGGAATATGTTTCTCGAACTAGTTCATTTTCCATGAACTAAACTTTGAAAAATCTGGAAAATGTCTTCTTAAAAGTTATTTTCTGCGAAACAGAGTCTTAGTGTACAGTCCTATACTGTTCTTTATTGCTTTCGATAAAAATATTTCTGGAAAATCATGGCTCAACAGGTTTGAAATTTATCAGTTTCAATTTTATGTTTTGGGTTGTTTCTTTCTTTTTAATGTGATGTAAGCATCAAAATTGCTTTTGATTTCCTTGAGCTGTTTCATTTCCATCGTAGCACCCCACTTCTCCTCCTGTACTATCCTCCAAATTCGGGATAATAATATCATTGTTGGTTTCTATAAAAATGTATTTGCATTTACCATAGTTGTGTGGTTTTCTTCTCTGTACAATTTTATATATCCATTTGTTATTATCAAATAGTACAAAAAAAGACGTGTAAAAATTTTTCTGGTGTATTTTTTTTCCTTGCATATTCAGTTGATAAAAGATAGTTTGACATTTCCCCTTGGGCCGAGTTAAATGGCCAAAGAAATACTGCTGACATAATAAATGCTGACATGAATAGATAAGGGACTATTCAAATAGCATCCACTAACATCACGAAAAACATTGTTAAACCTTTCTGTTGCAAAAAGGGAGTGATCAAATAATAAAATAGATAAAATAAGAAAATAGATTGAACACTAGATTTATGTGGTTCGATCGTAGTGACCTACGTCCACGGGAAGAGTAGTAACAAATTCACTATAGATTAAGTCATAAGAAAATTACAACCATACTTGAGTCACTCAAATACTGTTTTCCAAGCTCCAATTATATTTAATAATTCACGTAGTGTTTAACTCTAAAATTCATCGCAAAATAATCTCTCAATCTAACGAAAGAATTATACATAAATTCTTACCACTAGAATATAATTGGCTTCAACACATAAAAGTGCTTGGTGTAATTGCATGAACGAAATCGATGGAGAAACCAATGCCAAGCACTCGAGAACAGCACTTCGGGACTCTGACAATGGCGTGCCCAAGCACTCATATAAGAGAAAACAACGTCCAAAGACTGAAGTCAAGATGGAATAGGAAATCCATGCTATGGTCACTCCCAGTCCAGGTTGGACTTTTCATTTTTTTGTGTGGTTATCTTGACTGAAGTCAATACCAAAACAACTTCCGTAAGATTCGGCTTTGAACAATCTGTAATATTCGGCTTTGGACTTTTATGCACCGGAGAGTTTAATTCGGATTGGATTTGTTCAATAGCTCAAACTCAAGATATATTTTAATAATCTCCACCTTAGCTCGATGTTTGAGCCAAATCATAATTATTTCGCTAAAAATCGGTTGTTATGCTCTCATATAGCCCTTGATGGGCTCAACCGCCACAAATATTTTTCAAGTCCAAGCCTCATTTGAACTTCACCAGAGCTGATGACCTCATGAAAATACCAACTTCACATGCACCTTTAATTGCTCTAAAAGGATTTTTTGACATAACCTCCTCTACCACAGATAAAATAAAACCATTGTTGTATCTATATCTGTTAGGAAATCGAATATATAACGTGTTAATATCAACAATTACAGCAACTGTTGACTCTATATGCTCGATCTCGCTACAAGCACTATCTATGTTGATTACTTCGCTAGTACCTACTACCTTGTGAGTTTCTAATTGCAACTCCACCTCAAACACCATTTAGATCCATATAAGCATTGCCATAACCACTCCTAGCCAGAAGTACTAGAGACTCGTCAAATATAACTTCTCTACTAATAATAGATGAATTTAATTACGGGCACCACAACAAAGACAGTGCTCATCTTGTGCATAACCTAGGAACATGCACTTTTTTGCCATTCCATCGAGCTTACCATTACTAACTTACCATTACTAACTTGAATATAAAATAAGCAACCGAATATTCTAAGAACAAAATAATTATCAACATTCCCTTACCACAATTCTTTGGAAGTCCAACATCTAATTGCAGTCAATGGGAATCTATTTATCAAGTAGCTCGACGTATTAAGCACATCTGCCAAGAATCTTTTAGCCATACCAATATTAAAGAGCATTTTATAGGCTATCTCTAGTAATGTTCTACTCATATTGTGGTTCATTAGCACTACTGCAGTGTCTCATGCTTCGAGCAAAACTCCCTACTATTGTGAGTTCGCACTTGCTTGATCTTTTTACCAGTTTTCTTTGGGCTCTCAATTGCCCTAATCCTAACAACAACATCAAACTTATGCCTAAGCACAAACACCCACATTTTCCTTTAGTAGTCATCAATAATTGTTACTGTATATATGACACTCTTCCTTGAAGAAAACCGCGACAACATATAAACATTCAAGTGAATCAACTCAACAATCTTTGTGGTTTTTTTGACAGTCTTACTAAATTACACTTTCCGCCATTGATCTAAATCACGATACCTGCATATATTTAGTTCGTTAGCAACATAACCACTCAATAGATTTCTTCCACTTAAAACCTTTAAGCTTCTCTCGCTAATGAGTCCCAAACGTATATGCCACAATTCAGACTCTTGAATAGATGCATCCGATGTCTACATGCCGAAATCTATCACTGTCTCACCTTGAAGTTCATACAGGTTACCATGCTTAATTCCTCTCATTATTACCAAAGCACCCCAAATAACTTTCATGCCTAAAGACTATTATACTAGTAGAACTCCTAAAGCAATTGTGAATTACCGACTCCAATAGAAACTCTTAATTTTCTCCATTTTTATCTTTAATCCAAGATAAGACTTTATTGAGAAAAATATTTAAAAAGTCTTAAACCTTTTATTGGTGCAAATTTAGTCATAAACATTTTTGAGCTAGTATCAATTCAGTCTTTTCAACTAGTCTGGGCTAAATATTTCTAACATGGATGTCGGTCGATTTACGTGGTAGCCTCGGCATTGACGCGGAGAATTTTTAATAATTTTTAATATTTTTTTAATTTGTAATTATTTTTTTGATTTTTTCTTTTATTTTTTCCTTTCATTTTTCTTTTGCTCTCCTTCTTCCTTTTGTCGGTAACTAGCCACTAGCCATGGCAGGGCGAGTTGGCTTCGCCTAGGCAAGGGTCGCTGTCACCTGCCATAGGCGAGGGGAACCCTCATCAGGGCTTGCCCTTGGCCTCGTCTAGGCTAGTGGCTAGGTAGACCTTGCCCTGCTATGGCTAGGCATTGAAGAAAAAAATAAAGAAAAAAATTAGAAATTTTTTTTAAAATAAAATATATTAAAATATTATTAAAAATTGTTTATGTCAAGATCTTGGCGATGCCATGTAGAAAGCTAGCCTGCATTGTCTGGCATCTACATCAACAATACTAGCTAAAATTATGTAGAATGCCTGAATTTTTTACTCCTTTTTTAACATTTTTCCCCAACTCTACCAAATTTTGAGCTCTACTGAATTTGCTTGGAGATTAACTTCAAGTGAGAAGGCATCTAAATTTGAAACTCAAATTCATGACATAAATTAATAAAAAGCATTAATCACAATTTAACTGAGATAAAACATCCTAACTTATTGAGAGTCGGGAGTAAATAGCATGTATGATGGCAAATTTAGGCGATAACTAGATTGCATGGGCATCATAACCATAAATAATCGAGATAAAAATTTAACCAATTCCTTGATCTAGATTTAGCGTTTGACTAAAATCAAATTTCTTATGTAACATTGCATTTGATTAGTAGTAATATCATCATCATCATTATTCGTTTGAAATGTAAGTATCAATTATAAAATGACGTATAAGAGCTTAGGGGCATTCCTCAACATTACATAGATAACTAAGAACGTGAAAAAATGGAGTGAGGGAGTCTCCATATAATAGCCAAAATTACATTTGTCTAGGAAGGATTAAAATTTTTGTAATATGATGCTTGCTTTTTGACAAGTTTACAAAATTTAGCCACAATGATGGGGAAATTATTTGACTTGTTTCCGAAATGTCTATGGTTATGTTCAATCCAAATGCAATATATGTTTGCTAAAAAAATTACCTTGAGAAGCCTTGCCGCAAAGTCCTTGCCTTTGGTAGCCTTGATCATTCATTGGAGTTCAACATTCCATCATCCTAAAGTACAACAATTTCCATATTGTGCAAGGATAGTATGTCATATGCTTCCAGTCCACATATGCTAAAAGAATATATGATATGATCTTATTTTCCAAACCAACCAAAATTACAATGGATTGCTACTGTAATATTATTATTATGTTATTGTTACGCTTCAGTGTCAACTAATCAAAATTAAGATGACGAGCCACTTTTAATTCGACAGGGATGGATGTAGAAATCTAACTCATTTATCTCGTTTGTTCTAATATGTAATAGCCAAGTAGCATTCCATTTTTATATGTTCTTATGTGAATTACGACTTGAATTAGGAATTTGATTTTCTTCATTTTTTGTCTTTAATCCAAGATCAGATTCCACCAAACTTTGTTCTCCACTAAATTTGCTTGGAGATAAAGCCCAAGTCAGAATACATTCAAAATTGCGGGCCAATATCTACCAAGTCAGATTTCGTATATAGGCTAAAACGTGAGACATAAATTAACAAAAAGTATCAATTATTCATGAGTTAATTAACATACCACGCCCTACTTCCCTAGGAGTAGTTTGTCGATAGCGTGTATAAAGGTAAAATTATATGAAAACCAGACCGCATGGATCTATGGCTATAATTATTAGGAGATTAAAAGTTAACCAATACGTTGGGGCTAGATTCCTCATTTATTTGACTAAAATCAAAATTTTGATCCTATGTAAATTTGATTTTGAGTACTATCACTGCTCTTAATTGTTAACTGATATAAAATAAAATAAGGAGACATTTAAATAAATGGTGATGGATGTAGAAAATCTAACTCACTCTTAATGTTTGCTCTAACGTGTAATAAATGAGTAGAAATATGTTTTTATATGTTTTTATGTGCATTACGACTCAAACAAGGACAGTTTGATTTTTATCCTTTTTTATCTTTAATCCAAGATCAAATTCCACCAAATTTTGGATTCCACTAAATTTGCTTTGAGATAAAATCCAAGTCAAAACGCATGCAAATTTTAGGCCCGACTTCTACCATGTCGATTTCATTTCAGGCTCAAACTCGAGAGACTGAATTAACAAAAAGCATCAAATATATGCATGTTGACTAAGATAAAATGTATGGCAAAATGAGGTGACAATCAGATTGCATGGGTTCTATAGCCATAATAGTTAGGAGATATGGGCTCTATAGCCAAAATAGTTAGGAGATAGAAAGTTAACCAATACTTTGAGCTGGATTCTTGACTAAAATCAAATTTCTAATCTTACGTTGCATTTGATATTAAGTATTATCATTACAACTATTATCATTACTACTATGCTTAAGTGTAAAAAGTAAGGAGTCATTTAAGCCGAGAGTGATGGGTGTAGAGATCTAAATAATTTTTGCTGGTAAGAAAAGAAAGAATATATCTATAATACCAAACCAAATAGACTCATTTAATCTGTTTTAATCTATTTTTATCCAGACCAGTGCCTAATCCAATTTAACCCAACCTCATATTGTTAAAACACTTTCATATATAACCAAATTTAGGAAAACTTATTTTGAACTAATGTGAAAGTACAGAGTAAGCGACTGTGAGATCAAGTGAGGGCAAGAAAGTGAAGGGAAAGTCAAAGAGGTAGGCTGAATCTAAATAGATTGTGAACTTATTTAAAACCCATATTATTTTGGGTTTTACAAACTTAAACCTTTTTTATGACCCATTTACTGAGTATAACTAATCTATATAATACCTCAACCTCTCAAATAATGACATATTTTGATAGGTTTAAATACATAGACAAACAAGTTATATTAAGTTAGACAAAACTTCCAAATTAACCTTTTGATTGCTATAATTTAACTTTCAATATGAAATATCACCTGCCTAGTCAAGAATCTTTGAACACACATACATGCCCTACATTAAAGTCTTCTTTCTCTATCCAAGGCATGAAATTCTTGTTATCTCTCCTATATGTCATATCGAAACTTTTATACTGGTGTAGGTCCTCCACGTTATGTAAAGACTAATACGCAAAACAATTCTTCAAGAAAAAAGTACATCTAACTTGGACGTTCTTGCAGGATTATTTTTGTATATTCGTACAATGCAGCTATGCTTTCAAGGGAACAATTTGCTTAGGTGAAGAAATGATTAATATTTTTGATGGAATAACTTGCTAATATAAGGACATGATTTGGTAAAAGAAGATGATTAATTTTACATTTTTCTAAGGGTTAAATATATCGGAAATCTTAGAACTCATCAATAGAGTGCAATTTAGTCATAAAACTTTCGAAAAGTACAATCAAGTTCTAAAATTTGTCATTAAAGTGCAATCGAATCCTTAAATTTCCAAAAAATATAATTAAATCTTAAAACTTGTCGAATTGATCAAATCTATTTTTTCCTTTGATAGCACTTTTTGAAAGTTTTAATACTCTATTGCACTTTCTTGATAAGTTTTAGGGTTTTATTGCACTTTTGAAAGTTTTAGGACTCGATTGTACCTTCGTGATAACTTTTAGGATTTAATTGTACTTTTTGAAAGTTTTGAGACTCAAGTGAATTATGCTCTTATATCTTTTTCTAAATAACGAAAAGAAAATCATGGTTATGTACATAATTCTTTGGTTTGAACAATTTCATCATCATGGTTGTGCATATGATTTCATCATAATTGTGCGCATAACTTTTCTAATTTCTAGACTTGAATAGTTTCATCAATATGGTAGTCGGCATGATTTCTCTAATTCCTAGGTTTGAACATCATCATGGTTGTGCAAATGATTTCTTTAATTCCTTGGTTGAATATCATCATGGTTGTCTATATAATTTCTCCAATTCCTTTCTCTAATTTCTAGGTTTGAATGGATTTAATTATCATGGCTGGGCCGTGATTTCTTCCTTTCTCTAATTCCTAAGTTTGAATGTCATCGTTTAGGGATTAGAGAAATGAACTAGAAAATTGTGCACCCAACCACGATGATATTCAAGCCTAGGAGTTGGAGAAAGAGATTGGATCTAGAGTTTCCTTGCTACAATTCCTAAATTTGAATGTTATCATGGCTAGGCCATGATTTCTTCCTTTCTCTAATTCCTAAGTTTGAATGTCATCATTTAGGGATTAGAGAAAGGAATTAGAAAATTGTGCACCCAACCACGATGATATTCAAGCCTAGGAGTTGGAGAAAGAGATTGGAGAGATCATGCACACAAAATGATGACGTTCAAAGAGGGCATGTCCCTTGCTAAAATTCCAAATGGATCTAGAGTTTCCTTGCTATAATTCCTAAGTTTGAATGTCATCATGGCTGAGCCATGATTTCTTCCTTTCTCTAATTCCTAAGCTTGAATGTCATCGTTTAGGGATTAGAGAAAGGAACTAGAAAATTGTGCACCCAACCACGATGATGTTCAAGCCTAGGAGTTGGAGAAAGAGATTGGAGAGATCATGCACACAAAAATGATGACGTTCAAAGAGGGCATGTCCATTGCTAAAATTCCAAATGGATCTAGAGTTTCCTTGCTATAATTCCTAAGTTTGAACGTCATCATGGTTGGGCCATGATTTCTTCTTTTCTCTAATTCCTAAGTTTGAGTGTCATCATTTAGGGATCAGAGAAGGAACTAGAAAATTGTGCACCCAACCACAATGATGTTCAAGCCTAGGAGTTGGAGAAAGAGATTGGAGAGATCATGCACACAAAAATGATGACGTTCAAAGAGGGCATGTCCATTGCTAAAATTCCAAATGGATCTAGAGTTTCCTTGCTATAATTCCTAAGTTTGAATGTCATCATGGCTGGGCCATGATTTCTTCCTTTCTCTAATTCCTAAGTTTGAATGTCATCATTTAGGGATTAGAGAAAGGAACTAGAAAATTGTGCACCCAACCACGATGATGTTCAAGCCTAGAAGTTGGAGAAAGAGATTGGAGAGATCATGCACACAAAAATGATGACGTTTAAAGAGAGCATGTCCCTTGCTAAAATTCCAAATGGATCTAGAGTTTCCTTGCTATAATTCCTAAGTTTGAATGTCATCATGGCTGGGCCATGATTTCTTCCTTTCTCTAATTCCTAAGTTTGAATGCCATCGTTTAGGGATTAGATAAAGGAACTAGAAAATTGTGCACCCAACCACAATGATGTTCAAGCCTAGGAGTTGGAGAAAGAGATTGGAGAGATCATGCACACAAAAATGATGACGTTCAAAGAGGGCATGTCCCTTGCTAAAATTCCAAATGGATCTAGAGTTTCCTTGCTATAATTCCTAAGTTTGAATGTCATCATGACTGTGCCATGATTTCTTCATTTCTCTAATTCCCAAGTTTGAATGTCATCATTTAGGGATTAGAGAAAGGAACTAGAAAATTGTGCACCCAACCACGATGATGTTCAAGCCTAGGAGTTGGAGAAAGAGATTGGAGAGATCATGCACACAAAAATGATGACATTCAAAGAGGGCATGTCCCTTGCTAAAATTCCAAATGCATCTAGAGTTTCCTTGCTATAATTCTTAAGTTTGAATGTCATTATGGCTGGGCCATGATTTCTTCATTTCTCTAATTCCTAAGTTTGAATGTTATCGTTTAGGAATTATAGAAAGGAATTAGAAAATTGTGCACCTAACCACAATGATGTTCAAGCCTAAGAGTTGGAGAAAGAGATTGGAAAGATTATGCACACAAAAATGATGACGTTCAAAGAGGGCATGTCCCTTGCTAAATTTCCAAATGGATCTAGATTTTTCTTGCTATAATTCTTAAGTTTGAATGTCATCATGGCTGGGCCATGATTTCTTCCTTTCTCTAATTTCTAAGTTTGAATGTCATCGTTTAGGGATTAGAGAAAGGAACTAGAAAATTGTGCACCCAACCACAATGATGTTCAAGCCTAGGAGTTGGAGAAAGAGATTGGAGAGATCATGTACACAAAAATGATGACGTTCAAAGAGGGCATGTCCCTTGCTAAAATTCCAAATGGATCTAAAGTTTCCTTGCTATAATTCCTAAATTTGAATGTTATCGTTTAGGGATTAGAGAAAGGAACTAGAAAATTGTGCATCCAATCACGATGATGTTCAAGCCTAGGAGTTGGAGAAAGAGATTGGAGAGATCATGCACACAAAAATGATGACGTTCAAAGAGGGCATGTCCCTTGCTAAAATTCCAAATGGATCTAGAGTTTTCTTGCTATATAAGATTCATTCCTTCGTTGGGCTAGAACCGTTGAGTGTGGCCTTTGATAATTGTGAAAAAGATGAGTATGAACTTTCCTTTTTTATAATCAGAACTTTGAAATTCGAGTCAAACGCACCAAGGAATCATATAAAATAAATTCATTCGTAACGCAGTATCCATAAGAATGGTAATGACTAAAGACATTAAGTTAGGGAATCCTAGATTTTATAGAACGAAAGTAGAAAAAGATACTTGAAGTGCAATAGTTTTCGTATGGCGCTCACTGTAGTATTAAAATTTATTATCGAATTACTTTACTCTCACATTGAAGACAAACAATTACTTACTTACCTCCGCCAGTAATATTTGGCAAGACCTTTTGTACGACCTTTTTTTTTTATATAAAAAATTCTACTTGTCGAATTCCTCGGTTTGAATGGTTCATCATCATCATTATTCATGTAAATTCTTCATTTCTCTAATTCCTAGGTTTGGACATCATCATGGATGTGCACATGATGGTTGTGGGCATGATTTATTCTTTACTTTAATTCATAGATTTGACATCATCATGGTTGTACAGATTATTTATTTAATTCCTAATTTTGAATGGTTTCATCGTCATGTTTGAACACATGTTTTCTTTCTTTCTCTAATTTCTAGGTTTGAATGTCATCATAGTTGTGTATATGATTTCTCTGAACAATCATTATTTTGGGGGCATAATTTCTCTAATCCCTTTCTCTTACTCCTAGGCTTGAACATTATAATGGTTGGGCGCACGATTTTCTAATTCCTTTCTTTAATCTTTAAATGACTTTTCAAGGGTGGAGCTTATCCCTTGCTAAAATCCCCAATGGATCTAGAATCTCTTTGAGGTCTGGGATCTGTTCCTTCAATGATTGTGAAAAAGACAAGAACTGTCAAATCTATAATTAAAGCTTTGGAATTCGAGTTAAATCAAGGAATCATATTTAAATAAAATAATTATGTTGGTTATATGGAGTATCTATAAGAATGATAATGACTAAAGATATCAAGTTAGGGAATCCTATATTTTATAGATACAAAGGGCAAAATATATACTAAAAGTGTTATAACTTTTATAAGACGTACATTTTAATAACATATACTTTTGTTGAATTACTTTACTGTCACATTAGAGAAAACGTTCACTTAAGTAACTTTGCCAACAAAAGCAGGTAAAAATTTTTACATGCCCTTTTTATTTAAAAAAAAAAATGTTCACTAGAAGTTTTAAAATTTATTACGAAAATGTAATTGAGTCTGAAAATTTGTAAAAAGTACAATTAAGTCTTACGGTTTGACACATTAATGCAATCAAGTCCTTCCATTATCATTAATTTGACGAACATAAAATGCTAACGTCGTATAATTTCTTTTTTCCACGTGGCATTTTATTCAGTTTTGCTCAACTTTTTTTTTCTAAAAACTAGATTTAAAAACTAAAAAAGAAAAGCTAAAATTTATTAAAAAAAAAAAAACTATAGAAAAAGAAAGAGAAAATGGCAAGGCTCGCCAATGGGCACTTCCGTTGTTGCCACCCATTGCTAGAGGGTGGCTAGCCCTCAACAGGCCCGGGCAAGGGCACTTAGATTTGGGCGACACCGACCTTAGGTCAAGGATTGGTGACCCTCGCCAAGCCCAAGTGAGGGCAACACCAACGCTCCCTTGAGGCTAGCGAGGCTAGTTGGATTTGGTTGAGCCTCACGTTGGGCAATGGTTGCCACCTCGGGGGAGGGTCAACTTTGCCCAAATCTAGGTGCTCGAGCTCAAGCCTGGTGAGGATCGCCAGCCCTTGCCTGGGGGTGATGAGACCTTACCTAGGCTGGGCGATGGTTGGCTACCCTTACCCTGGGCCAACGACAGTCACCGGCACCTTTGGCGATGGGCAACGGTGCCAAAAGTGTCCATCGGCAAGCCTTGCCTTTTTTTTTTACAGTTTAAAAAAAATAAATTTTAGCTTTTCTTTTTAGTTTTTTAATATAATTTTAAAAATGAATAAAATAATAATAATTTACGTGGAAAATAGAAATTAATTTAAAAATACCACATTAGCATTTTTCTTTAGTCAAATTGATGGTGTTAATGGAAAGATTTGATTGCATCAATTCGACAAGTTGTAGCATTTGATTGCACTTTTTACAAGTTTTAGGACTAAATTACACTTTCGTGACAAATTTTATGACTTATAATGAATATATTCCAAGCAAAAAAGTCAACTTGTTAAATTTCCATGTTTGAATGGTCTTGTCATCATGGCCATGCACATAATTTCTTCATTTCTCTTATTCCTAGATTTGGATATCATTATAGTTGTACATATGATGGATGTGCGCATGATTGCTTCTTTAACTTAATTCCTAGATTTGACATTATTGTGGTTTTGCAAATAATTTCTCTAATCCTAAGTTTGAATGATTTCATTTCATGATTGTGCACATGATTTATTTAAGTCCTAGGTTTGAGTGGTTTCATCATCATGGCTTAGTGCATGATTTTTTCCTTTCTCTAATTCCTAGGTTTGAATGTCATCATGGTTGTGTATGTGATTTATTAACATCATCATCATATTGCGCGCATAATTTCTCTCATCTCTTTCTCTTACTTTCAGAGTTGAACATTGTCATGATTGGGTACATGATTTTCTAATTCATTCTTTAATGCAGACATGATTTTAGGGGTTGAGCTTTTCCCTTACTAAAATCGCCCAAAGTATATGGTGTCTTTTTGACATTTGAGATTCGTTCATTTGTTGGGCTAGAACTGTTGATCCTGGCCTTTGATGATTGTCAAAAAGACGAGTTTGAACTATTATTTTCTATAATTAGAGCTTCGAAATTTGAGTCAAGCACCCCCAAAGAATCATATTGAAATTAAACAAAATGCAACACCCATAAGAGTGATAATGACTAAAGACATCAAATTAGTGAATCTTAGATTTTATAGATAAAAAGAGGAAAAAAATACTAGAAATACCATGACTCTCGTATGGCGCTCATTTTAGTGATAGAACTTTTTGCCGAATCATGTCTATTAGGATACAAGTGTGAGTTGTATCAAAGGAGTCTAACGTTAGAAAATTGATGTGATATGAAGCAATTAACATATCATAGTTGATTTATAAACTATTTACTTAAGCTTTTGAATAAAATATGTCCAATTAGATATGTTGATGAGCTCGGACTTAGGCTCTCTCTTGGAGATCTCCTCAAATGAAGGTACCGAACTTCTGCTTGTGCTCCCAACAGATAGTATCATTTTGATGATTTTGGTTTCTAGGCAGATGGGCATTGTAGTATAGCAATGCAAATTCGTAAGGATAATATTGAACTTGAAAGATACCTAAATTATGTGGAAATTGATCTAACAGTGGAGTTCAATGTAAGGAGGAGATTATTAGGGTATACGTGTGAATTGTATTAGAAGATTCCCACATCAGATAATTGATGTAGTGTGGAATAGTTAATATATCATAATTGGTCCATAGCTCATTTGCTTAAGTTTTTAAGTGAATTTGGGCTCCCTTTTAGTGATCTCCTTAGGTGAAGATACTAAACTTCTACTGCGCATTGCCAACAATGTCAATGCCATATTGGAAAAAAAGCAATCACTTAAGAAACACAGTCAACAAAATTTGCCAAAAACTTTTATACAGAAAAAAGTCCATTTGTCGAATCCCCCAGTTTGAATGGTTTCATCATAATGGCTATGCGATAATTTCTTCAATTCTCTAATTCTTAGGTTTTGACATCATCATGGTTATGGTTGTGTGCATGGTTTCTTCCTTATTCTAATTCCTAAATTTGACATCAACGTGATTGTGTAGATGATTTCTCTAATCCTAAGTTTGAATGGTTTCATCATAATGGTTGTATTTCTTTCTCTAATTCCTAAATTTGAACGTCATTATGGTTGTGCATATCATTGCTTCCTTTATTTCTTCTTTTCTCCAATTCCTAGGTTTGGACATCATCATGATTGTGCACATGATATCTCTAATCCCCAGGTTTGAATGGTTACGCTTATGAATCTTCCTTTATTTAATACCTAAGTCTAGATATCATCATGGTTGTGCACATGATGGTTGTGTGCATGATTTCTTCTTTTCTCTAATTCCTAGATTAAAACATCATTGTGGCTACGGACCTGATTTCTTTAATCCCTAGGTTTGAATGTCATCATCATCATTATCATCGTCATGATTGTTCACATATTTCTTTCTTTCTCTAATTCCTAATTTTAAACATCATCATAGCTGTGTACATGATTTTTTCCTTTCTCCAGTTCCTAGGTTGGAACATCATCATGGTTGTGCACCTGATGGTCGTGTGTGTAATTTTATTCCTTAATCTAATTCATTGGTTTGAACATTATCGTGGTTGTGTATATGATTTCTCTAGTTCTTAAAATTTAATGGTTTCATTATCATGGTTGTACGCATGATTTTTTCTTTTATTTAATTCCTAAATGGTCGTGCACATGATTTCTTTAATTCCTAAATTTGAATGGTTACATCATCATGGCTACGCGCATGATTTCTTCATTTATCAAATTCCTAGATTTGAACATTATTATAGTTGTGCACATGATTTCTCTAATTTCTATATTTAAACGATTTCATTGTCATAATTATGGTTTGAATGGTCACTATAGATAGAGTATTGGGTAAGACAGACACTGCTCGAAAGGATGGTGGTTATTCTAAAACTTGATATTATTCTGGAAACGTGGATTTAAGTGCTGCTTGTTGATGGGCTAATCACTCTCGTAAACAAGAGAGTAAATGGGTTGTATATAGCATAGATTTTCTAAAGCCCAACTCAATGCTGTTTATGTATTCCAGCAGTAAGGCCTTCAAAAAATCTATATGAGGATTGAAGCAATGGGCTAAGTTCGGTATAGAATTATAGAATCAACATAACTATGTGAATATATAAACAAACATGAAGACCTATAATCGAACAAGACCGAACACAATAACGTCAATTAAATTGATCTTTTTACTAAATGGGTCAATCTAGCAATGCCTCGTATCACATAAATCTGCAATGCTGAAGAACAAAGATATTGACTAAATAAACAAAGCAAAAATTTCCTCACAAAAGATCTGCTTTGTCAAGTTCATTTTTTGACAAGACAAACTTCATGAATCTTCCGATAATGATTTCTCAATAACAAAAAATCATAGCATTAGAGATCTTGAGTTCTTAGTTCTTATTTGCAAAGTGGTATTAAAAATCCTATAAAGAATATTGTAATACACTAGAATTCTTTTTCGGGAGCTGGACTTGTTAATTGTCCAAGCCACCAAGCCCGCTCAAGGCCATATTCTATACATGTTTTCGGTGAATTACGCTTAGTAATGGAGATCCAAAGAAGTAGATTGTTGTCTTGCTTTTATATGTTTATGTAGAGTTTAGAATTAAGGAGCAGAACCGAACATAGAAGCCCAGTTTGTTTATTTGCTAGGGCGATCCTGGCCCGCCGTAGAGAATGGCCATGAAAGTGGAGCTAAACTGACGGGCTCTTTTTAATGTTTTATACTCTTTCGAGTTTCCAAAATGAAGTCAAAGGAACTGGGTGCAACCAAGTCAATCTTCCTCCTCATCGTCCTAGGGTGAGGTCAATCCTTGCCATGTTTGGGCGTGGTTGACCTCGTTGGCTGTCGCCTCTGGCCAACTGTTGAGGCTAGACAACTGGCTAGAGAAGAAAGGAAGAAAATTTTAAAAAAAGAAAAAAGATCAAAGTATTATAAAAAAAAATTATTTACATTAACACCGATTGCGCCATGTAGGACAATTAGTATCCACGTAAAATGGCTAGTATCCATGTCAGCCAATTTCGATCAAAATTGGTCGGATGGATTCAATTAGTAAAGAGTGAAAATTATTATAATTTAATTGGCAAAAATAAAATGTTTATGATTGGAATTGACAAAAATGCAATAGATTTAGGATTTTTTTGCACAATTTCTCTGTATTAATGTCCCAATGCTAAGGACGAAAGTCCGTTTACTCTCCTACTCACCCACTCAGTGGCACTACCGTCACGTGGTGTGGTCACCTGAGAGTTTATGTCCATTAATGGTACGGTGATTTTCAGATCTGGGTAAATTTGGCCACCGCCAACCACGGTGGTCACCTTGCTTCCGCGACCACCCAATAATGATTGAACCCCGAGATGACCGGCCACCAGCAGTGATCGAGTTCCTTCAATTCGCTGTGTCTCATTCGTTCGCGGGTTCTCTGTCATTCGTCGCGGTGGTCACCATCGAAATGGCTGCCACCACAGATGGTGAGTCACTCCCTTCAATGTAGATAGCTAGGTTTTCTTTCTTAAAATTTATTTATTTGATTTTAATTATTTATTTTAACAGAGTTTGACTTCCCGTGTTTTACCAAATAAGACATGGGTTATAACCTATGATTGTTCCTCTAATATCCAGTGAAGGAAAATGTGGCTTGACTAATGTAGCAATTGTTCCTCCGATCTCTTACCACTCCACGTCTCTTCCAAGTATGCCTCTTATTGTTGGATCACAAGTTATGAACTTTATATATTTCTAAATCATCAATCATAATTATGACATTTTCTTTAAACAAAACGGAAGAAAATATGACCTTAACTGTAATTAGGCGGCATGCTTCACCTTGCAACGGGGGTTTATCCAATTAATTTGAAACTGATGATTAAAAAAAAAAGGGTCACATTCTAATAGCTCATATCATTGATGGTGTCGAGGCACCTCTACCTAGCAACCACGCACATATGTGCTTGTGTTTAGGGTAGTCGTACAATAGAACCGAAGTCTCAGTGGTCACAAGGTGTAGCTTAGCAGTGGTCGGTCGACACATGCATTGACAGGCCACATTTTCCTCTTATCTTTGATTGGAAGAAACTTCCTTTAATCATGTCTTCAATTAGTTGGTTACAACATCATTCTAATGTAGATTTTGCAAGGAATTAGAAATATGAACGTGACCTAAAAAGAAGCTTCTGTAATAACGTTTTTCTTTTATTTATTTTTTCGTTCTTTCTGCTGCTTGAGGTTGCCCGGAAGGAGATGGTACAGCTAACGCGTCGTCAACTAAAGAGAATCAACAAAATTCAAAGTATGTGTGGGTGTATACAAGCCATTCGTAACCACATTCATCTTCTCACAGCTACAATCCCTCATTTTTCTCGGGCTTTTGTGCACTCGCCCCTTTCACAACATTTTTTCCAAGTTTTGTATATTTCTACGTCTGTGCATATGATTGTGTCTAACACCTAACAAATTTGGTTTACCTAGGTTGATCAGCCTCGTTCACCTCAAATTTCTCGTTAACAATCAGCATTTATTTGGCCATACAAACATGAAGGACCAAATATCATGGATCATTAGAAAACACATAAAATAGATAAGGAAAAATATAGTTAATATAGAGGGAAATATGTATGAGGGGAGTCCCTAAGGATGCAATGCATCTAATTAAGGCAAACTGGCAACATCTATCAAACCAACACCGCCTGCAACCTAAAAATATACGCACACAAACCACTTTGATGAACTCTAAAAAAAAAAAGGTTCACAATTACTTAAAAGATAAAAAAAGAAAAAGAAAAGAGACTAGCATGTGTTGTTCATGTTTTATTGCTTGCATTTTGGACAAACCATTCCAAAAGATTAGATGTCATGAAAATGTCTGATGTAGATCGAGCATATTCTTTAGAGACGAAAAAACCACCTAAGCAACGATTTTTTTTTTTTTTTGGTTAACACGGGAGTTTTTAATTATATAGATCCTATAAAGAGGATTTAGAACAAAGTAAATTTTACAGGGCTCGTCATGGGCAGACTAACCAATATTTTGAAAGGATTTTTCCTCTCTGGGCTTTAGCTATTTAGTCCTCAACTCTGTTGATCTCTCTGTTGCAATAGGCTAAACTTAAATCCAATATCTGAAGTAATAAATCTAGGGCCTCGGTTATAAGCACACAATCCTCCCATGCTCACTGATCTGGACACGAAAGGGTATTTAACAAACTCAAACTATCTAACTCCACAAGTAAAAATATTCGTGCTTTCTAGAAGAGACAAATTTGAGGGTTTCCACCATAGCTAGGGTTTCAGCTTGATGAGCAGAGGAGATCTGGAGGAAGCTCAGCAAATTAAAGCAAAAGGAAAGTTCACACCTAAAAGTCTAGACCCCTTTAACCAAACTTTAATTTGTGTGAGCCAGTTGAGCGACCAGCGTATATTTGGTGATACGTCAGCCACCTTCTGTCATACTTTCAACTACCTTGAGAAGTGATTTGTAGAGGAGACCTACCTTCTCAGTTCTCTGATCTTTTCGATAAGCTTTCAGAGTTTCTTGCCGTACATATCCCTCTTAATTGCTTGAGCTTACACAGCTCCATAAAGTCAATCCAACTGAATCTTTTCTCAATAGGTTAACCGTTATCTGTCATTCTTTTTCTTTTTTTTTACGTAGAGAAAAGAATCAGACAGAAGATGAGAATGATTTTCGTGAATTACCCTCCTCCACATGATATTCAAGTAGATACATAAATACCAGTTTGAGGAAAAGCAGTATGCTCCATTCTTTGAAATGAAGCAGCAGCTGAAGATGGAGCTACCCAAAGGACAGAGGCTGTCACTATTAACTCTTCCAATCATCAAGCTCTTCTTCTTCATCTCTCTCTCTCTCTCTCTCTCTCTCTCTCTCTCTCTCTCTCTCTCTCTCTCTGCCTCTCTCTGCACTTCTACACTTACATCTGAACTATCAATCCCCGAAGTTTCCCATTTATAGTGGAAAAATTAGAGCTACTCTTTTATAGCAAGATTAAGAGTTTTATGTACCCTTTTGCCAGTTCATCTCTCCTGTGTCTTTCTCTTCTCTCTGGCTTGTGAACTAGACATTCATTCTCTCTCTTTCAGTACGGATTTGGACTCTAGCTTTTACTGTAAGTGTTGAGATGACCCTCGATATAGCTGCCATTGTTGACCTGTGCCCCCAGAGCACCGATCTGATCTTATCTCTAGAAAGACACAGAGCACAACATAATCTTCGGATGTTCTTTGTAGACGAATTGGAGGACCGCCAAAATGGAGTGGATAAAACATGCCCGTATTATAAAGACAAATTAACCCACAAAAAATCCGTTCTAATGAAAGAATGAAAAATGAATTAGTGTTCACATGAGAAATTAAACCTAACAAATATCACTGGAAACATATCCGAGATAAAGAAAATTTTATATTTTAAAATTACTAATTACTTATAAACTTTTTTTTTATCTGTGGTTGACTTTTTCTCTAATTCTCTAATTTTGACCAATTTGGCATGTAATAAATGAAAATTTGACTGATGCTAATAGGCATTTCAAAATCTTCATTTGTTTTGATATATTCAATCATATTGATCGACAGTAATATGATACTCTTTGTTTACTCAACTCTTTAGTCAACAAATTTTTATTATTATCCTGTAAATTATTCTTACCATACAATACTTATCATTTTATTAATGTACGTGTTTTGAATATTCTATTCATTTTATCGTATTTTATCAGACGTTATTATAACTTCAGGTCCGTGCTTAGTCGGGGTCGTCACTTGTCCTGCTGTGTAAAAGAAGAGGAGTGGCGTCTTTTCCTTGGGAAGAGTATAGGAAACTCTTTTGGTCACTCTTTTTTCAAATTTTACAGGGTTTAAACATTTTCAAAGCTAACAATTGTTGCAACCAACCCAAAGCGGCATCATCAAATGAAATGCTAATGGATTACTAAGCCAAAGATTTAGCTCGAATTCTTCCAAGACCAAATCAATCACAACTTTGAAGTTTCGA
This sequence comes from Corymbia calophylla, assembly GCA_014182845.1. Taxonomy (NCBI): domain Eukaryota; kingdom Viridiplantae; phylum Streptophyta; class Magnoliopsida; order Myrtales; family Myrtaceae; genus Corymbia; species Corymbia calophylla. The sequence goes on along the minus strand of CM024697.1, from coordinate 46,373,254 downwards.
TTTAATCAATTTAACATGCAATTTAATTCCTTTAGGTGTTGACACCAAATTTTGATTATCATATTTAGTCATTTGTTGTGCAAGAAAATTTGGAGTTGGTCTCGACTCCTAAACAAAAATACCATAGCATGATTCATACTTTTCATCACAAGTCAATCACATGACAAGCACGACTTTATCAGGTACAATTACACGTGTGATTGAAGGGACTTCTTAGAGACAAGGTCGTCCATATTGAGTTTAAACTTCGCACTCAACTCCTTGAGAAGGAAGCGCTCTGCACCTGGTTGCGCCTTTGCCGCCACACACGACGTCCCATTAATTGCTGTCGCCCCCGCTACACCCTCACGGCGTCACTTCAGTCCATTGCAATTCGCGCCCATGCCCTCTCTGTTTGCTGCCGTCCCTGCTTTCCAGCAGCAGGCGCCACTGTTCCGCTCCTGGCGACGTTGTTGCAGAGGATCACCGCTGCTGTCACCGTTCGCTGGTGGCTCCAAGTTGCTGCGTGTGCAGATCCTAGACGCGTTGCTCGTGGTTCCAACCATCGTCATGTCCGCTCTGTCGCTGCACCTCACGTTGTTGCTGGTTCCCTGTGGTGGAGTTGCCATCGCCGCCTACTGTCCTTGCATGCCACGGCAGCCTTCCCGGCAGCTCTCTCGTTTGATGTTTTGCAGGTAGTCGACGCTAGTTTGGTCACCCACAGCACAGAGTAAGAAGAATATTTATGCCAAGGAAGTAGAGCGGTGGCGGTGATTAAATAATCAAGTGAAGACAAAGGGAGACGTGGCTCAAAAAATAACTCCCACCATGTTTTTTTTTAATTTCAATACCCAAAAGAGCAATCACTTCGCCCAAATGTTTCATATTAAAAAATGGAAGTTAGATACTTCTTAATCTCAATACTATAGTCATATTAGTTACAAAAATAAGCATATCATTAATCTATAAGCGTCCTAGAACATCATATTCTTTAATGAATTTAGAATATGTACACTTATAAGCATTATTGTTGAAACCATTAGATAATATGACTGAATTAAATTTTTTATGCCACTTCTGAGGTGCTTACTTAATTCCATAAATAGATTTAACCAATTTACACACTTTCTTTTCATTTCCAAAAAAGAAGAAAACCCTCTAATTGTACCATGTAAATTTCCTCACTTATATCTCCATTCTTTGGTATCAATGACCGCAAAGAGGATACATGGATGCTGATGCAAAAATAATTCGAATAGATGTTATGCGTGCATGGGAATATATGTATCAGAATTCAAATTGCGAATGCATGGCAATGACAGTTATGAATCCCATAAGCACGAGAAGAGGATCGATTTCACTTGATAGCAACGCCTTATTTTTGGGTATTTCGATGAGAAAAGATCTACAAGAAATCCAACATTGGCCACCAAATAAACGTGCACGACTCAGAGTAAGAGCGACCCGGTCACCAGGAAAAAGAGGCAGCATATTCACGAATTGTCTTTACAGTTACAGCAACAAGTAGCTCGAGGCAACAAGACACCAGCTCTCCGTTCGATTGAAATCGACAGAATTTCACAAAGAGGAGGACACCTTCTCTACATACGCATCCACACCCTGCCTTGGACGTCTCTCGCCGACGATCACCATGGACGGACATGGGAACACATCGAGATACAGAGCAACAAAGAACGAAAAAAAAAAAAAAAGGTTGCTCAGATTTTCGGTCTCAACAACAATGAAACGTAAGCAAAATTGAGTCTACACGATAATGAGATTATTAATCCACATTGCTGCATCCTCAGATTTACACAAAAATTGCCAATTACTTCGCAAAAATGTATAAAGGGCATTTCGACAAACCGTTCATATGCACTGAAAAGTTTGAATTTGGCCAAGAGATTGAAGTCATTTCTCGTCTGAAATCAGCATTTAGAAAAACAACAAAGTTACCAATCATCAACTAACATCCCAGATTTTGCAGAGATTTTTACAAGAGCATCATAAATAGCGCTCAGCCTTGAGTCTTAATGAAAACAGGGCAAAACATGGAAGATGGTATTACCTTGTCAAGGAGATATTCTCAGCTACGATCAATAGTCCAATTAATGCAGGGAAACTCTGGGAAACGTTGCTTGTGAAGGTGAGCAAGGGGTATGGGGCTTCGGACTCGGACAACTCGCTTTGAGTTTCCATGACCAAGGACAGGACCGAGCAGGGCATTCCTCGTGACGGACGAGTGAACAGATACGATGCGCACTCCAAAGAAGGCAACGATTGGCAATGAAGAGGCAGGAGGGAGTTTGGCGCGGATCACCGGGAAAGCCACTTCAATACTCTCCAGAGTTCCACCAATCTAAGCCACCGATGCCCTCTACCCTAGTTCTCTTCCAATGCATAGGCTTATCAATGGCCAATTTTGACGAATGAATCTCTACTTTATCCATGCGTACCCACGTCACAGCAAGGACAAAATCCGATGCGAATTTGCCTGACTCAGCAATCTAGAAGATGAGCTCTCTCGTCTTCACTCTCACAGGGCATGCTTGGCGAACAATTTGTTGCCTGGTGGTGCGGGCATATGTCCAGATTCGTGACTTTGATTGACTTTGATTCCATTGTCGTGGAAAGAATTCCTTAATATTGTTGAGAAATAATTGATCGGGAAAAATAAATTCAGATTTTGAGACGTGATGATATTCTTTTTAAGGAATTATTTGCCCCCACAATATTGCTAATGGTTATTGGTAAAAATATTATAAGGCACGATATAATCTCAAATGAAAATATTAGATAGTAATTTAGTATTTGTTCAAAAATAAAAAGATATATCCAGATAGGCATAATTTTTCAAAAGTTAAGAAGTCATATCTGAATAAATACGATATCTTAAATAATCGCAATCGAAGAAATAAAATTCTGAATTAAATATATAATATATAGCGCACTGTTTTAATAGAATAATATGGTTGATTTTTATAATTATAAATCTAAATTTAAATAATAATAATTATTATTATTGATTAGTGCCAAATTTAACCTATGAACGTGCTCAAATCGAAATGTGGGACGAGGCACTAAAGCTGATACCTGGGAAGTTGTTGGACTTGGTGGCGGCAGCAAGCGCGGCAAGGCTGTAAAGGAGGCGGTGAACGTAAAGCGCCGGAAGACACGATCCTCTCCTCCCCTCTTTTTTATTTATGGATAAGTCTCTTTTCTATTGCCGAATTCAAACATGAATATATGGGCGCACAATAAAAATTTCAACAATCTCTCAATCTTACTTCCCTTTCAAGAATAGCGGAGCACCTAGGAATATTATGCCGATTGCTTCTTTCCCTATCTGCCGTGAACATTTTATTTAATTGCTAATCTCAAATTAGTCATGTGTCGACGATCTCCGTATATTTTCAGCTCTTATTTTCAAGAAAATATTTGTCACGTCTTTTCAATTTTTCAAATTGACACCTTACATAAGCAAATTTTCGGCTCCAGTAATGTTCATGGACTTGGCTGAATTTCCTTTTATCGCAGGCTGGGTCCAATCAATCTAATTAAGTTCTAAACTTTTTTCACTTGGAAACCAATTTACCGTCGGTCCAACATATATGCAGATGTATGGGCCTAGTTATCTACTAATGCAAATGTTCCTCTCTACATGCAATTTAACTAATATTTCTGTTTAAGACTTGCAGTCAATCTCTAATATTCTATGAAGGTGTACCGTTGGCATTAACATAAATAATTTTTAATAGTATTTTAATATCATTGTGATTTGTTTTTCTTTTTCTTTTTCTCTTTACTAGTCATGGCCGAGTGGGTTAGCCTCGCCTAGGCAAGGGCTCCTCTTAACAGATCTAGCAAGGTTGGTCCTCATCCTCACTAGACTTGGCCTGTGCAAAGTTAACCATCGTCAGGCCTCACCTAAGTGAGGGTGAGCGAGGACTGCCCTCACTAGATCTTATGATGCCGGTGGCGTTGCCAAATCTAGCAAGGGGTTGTGGTGGCTCGCACTTGCCCGGTCAAGCCTTGCATGTGGCAATTTAACCTAGTATAGTTGATTCCCATTACACAATTTAACCCCAAAAAATAGTTTTTTCTTGTCATAAATATTTAACATTACTTCACAGCAAGCGCGGCACGGTTGCAAAGGAGGCGCTGGACACTGGACGTTAAGCGCCGGAAGACTCGATCGTCTCCTCCCCTCTTTTTTATTTATGGATAAGTCTCTTTTTATTGCCGAATTCGAACATGAATATATGGGCCCAGAATAAAAAAAATTCAATAATCTCTCAATCTTATTTCACTTTCCAATATAGCTGAGCACGTAGGAATATTACGCCGATTGCTTCTTCCCTATTTGCCATGAATATTTTACTTGATTGCCAATCCCAAATTAATCATGTGCCCACAATCCCCTTATATTTTCAGCCCACATTTTCAAGAAAATATGGAACCTTCCATAAGCAAATTTTCTGCTCCTAGTAATGTTCATGGGCTTGGCCGAATTTCCTTTTCATAGCGGGCTTAGCCCAATCGAATTAAATTTAGAACTTTTCACTTAAAACCCATCCAATGCTGGTCTAACGAATATGCAAATGTATAGGCCTAGTTATCAACGGATGCAAATGCTCCTAATATTTATGTACAATTTAACTAAAATTTTTGTTTAGGCTTTAGGGTTAATCCCTAATTTTCTATAAAGCAAATGTCTAAATGGATCAAAATTTATGTGTCAACAATCATCATGATACGGCCGACACCAACATGAACAATCTTTAACAATATTTTAATATTTTTCCCATTTTTTCTTTTTCTTTTCTTTTCTTTTTCTTTGTTTTTTTTTTCTTTGCCTCTCCTTTGGGGGAGGGTCACCCTCACTTGTCACAAGTGAGGCCCAATTGGGCAAGGGCTCTCCTTGTTAAATCTGGCAAGGTTGGCCCTTGTCCAAGCCACGGCCTCGCTAGACCTAGCCTAGACAAGGCCGACCTTTGCCGAGCCCCGCCTGGGTGATGGTGAACCTCGGTGAGGGCTCCTCTAACTAGATCTTGCGAGGTCAATCCTCACCTAGGCTAAGGTGGCCTCACTAGATTTGGAGAGGGGAGCCCTTGTCAAGGCTTGCCCTTGCTCGGCCAGGCCTTGCTTGTGGCAAGTGAGGGTGAACGGCTTCGCCATGGTGAAGCCAACTCGCCTAGCCATGGCCGGCCACTGGTAAGAGAGAAAAAAAAAATAGAAAAAGTTATAAAAAATCGAAAGAACTTAAAATATTATTAAAAATTATATATGTCAACACACACCATGCCACATTGGATTGCTAGTGTCCACCTTAGTAATTTTAAGCCAAAATCTGTTAGATGGACTCAATTAGCAAAATGTAAAAAGGTCTATAACTCAATTGATAAAATTAAAAAATTAAAAAATAAATTGGCAAAAGTATAATATATTTAGGATTTTTGTCGATAATTTTCCCATGGTTAGTACATGCACTAACTCATTCTACGAGTATAGCTGATAGTTTTTTATTCATTTATTTTGTGTTTGTATACACATTCGTTATTTGCTAGTCAATATTCTAAGCTTTCTCCATCATTTTGCAGAGGAAGATTGTGATTATGCTTGGTTTTCAGGGCTAGAGATACAAGACCACGGGACTTCAGATTGCAACTACAGCCTCTGGTGACAAACCCTAGAAATCATATATCATAGTCAACATACCCCTTTACATAATTTAACCCCAATTTTTGGTGGTAACAGTTTTTAATTTTGCGCATATGTCTTCGACACAATATAAAACTGCTTTTAGAGGAAACAATTTTTTATCAACCATCTTTTCTTCTGGGCAGGCCTAATTTAGAATGCTTCCATGTCATTGTAGGGGGCGTGGTGAAGAGTGTGAAGATGGTGGCGAAAGGGAAAGGAGTTGATGCTATCACACCCGTAATCCTAGCATAAGGGGATGACATGGCCATCCTTCCACCTGAAGGACACAGTCTCTAATCTCCCAAAAGTCTCCTCGTAGTTATCACTCTCGCACTACTCATCGTTAACTAAAATTTTTGAAAAGATTGAAATAATAGAGGGGGTGAGCAACCATAACTCAGTGAGTAGTGTATCTCTTCTAAGCAGATCGAATATTCACTATGCACATTTACAAACATGATATCACTATTTAACAATCCCAAAGTTAAAGTACTACATACGCAAAATATCAAAAGCAGATTAATATTTTTCCAACAAACCCTTTTACATATAAATCAATAAGAAAATCATTTCACAATAACAAATCAACTATCGATGGTCTATTCCATTAATTAATCTTATTTAACCACACGTCAATGGTTTATTCTATTGACAAATCTCAAATCACATGTTAATGGTCCACTCCATTGACCAAATTTAGCTCAAATATTTAGCCATGGTCACATATAATGCCATGTGATAGGGCTACCAAGATTCTCCCTTGATTAGATCTCCACTTATTATTAGCCAGTGGCTCGGCCCACAATGATGCTTTGGACTAGTATGCGCATACCCACAAGTCCTTCATCGAGCTCACAGTGATATTGAGTATGACCCATCAACCTCAATCTCTAGAAATCCACAACCAAAGTCAGAAACCATCTCATAACTCAGGTTTAATAACCAAACCACAACTTTTTACCATTGCAACTCAAATATGAATGGTCAAGTCCATTGATTAATCTCTATTAAATCACACTTTATATATTACAATACGTTTCCTAAACTATTTCAAACTCCACTTCGTAAATCAATTCACAAATCAATAAATAACCTTTCATAAACCATATTTAAAATCAATGACTTCTTGTGGGTCTCTCCCAAAAGGTTTCACAAATCAATTTAGGCTATAATCAAACAATAATATTTTCACATCTAATATGCAAAAGGTAGTAAGTGTTTGATCCAATTTATGCAACAAATATGGTTATTCATGGCTCATAATATACCACATCTTTATTATTTTGAAGTCATGAATTTATAAATTCTTAGAAGAGATAGCACCACTCACCTCGAAATGCCTACATTCAAACGACGAATATTACTCAAATTGTCAAACTTGTAATTATATCATATAAGTGAGAAACAACATTAAAGTCAAGTAAAACACGACCTCACCTACGACTCGGCTAAGCTAAGCTTAATAGCTTGCAAAACTAACTTTGATGTACCAATAAATTGCTCACCCAAAGTAGTTATTTAAAGCCGTCCATAGCGCAGAGCTTGAGCGTGAAACTTGATCACGTCATAATTTTCTCTAGCGAACCCTGTTTCAAACGTACTTATAGTCAATAGGAAATCCTTTCAACATATTACAAGAACCCCAACCTAGCAGAGCCAAAATCAAGCCAAAAAGCGATGAAATACGGCTCTGAATTCGCTGGACCTGCATGATTCATCACTCGTGGGAAACTTTGAAATTTTGTTTCAGACAAATTGTAAGCTCAAATCAAATTTCATAAAATCCAATGGCTCTACAATACCCTAAACTATCATTTATATATAAATACTTAGCTCAAAGACTCAAAAATCGGATTCGCCACACAAAGCTTACAGAATTCTGGATTTCAAGCCCTAAACCTGAAACTACTCTGATTGAATGAACGAGGAGCACAAGTACTCACCGATCATTGCGTTACGTAGTCATGTTGGCTTGGCGAGGTATCCATGGCATGCGTGCACAAAATCCCCTTCTTCCTTTCCTCTTTCTTCTTCTTCCTCCTCCCTTTTTATTTCCCTTCTCCCTGTTTGCCTAGCGAGCTCTCGGTTAAAATGAGCCCAACATCCCTTTTTCCTATTCCCTTTGACTTTTCAACCTTTTCTTTTCTTTTTCTCTTTTTTTTTGTAAAATTTTTCCCTCCTTTTGACTTTTCAAACCCATATTTTACAGATGCAGTGAAGATCGCGAGCAAATTAAGGAAGAAAGTTGGTAGGTCAACCAAGTTATTAAGTTTGACAAAAAAAAAACCAAGTTATTGAGCGTTGGGGATCTTGTGGATTAATTAATGAAACCAAAAGCTAAAGACATTGTCCTAGATTCAAACCTTACTTTATAGCACATGTACTTTATTGCTTTGTTCTTTGTGAACTATTTTATTAGTCGTGAGTGCGTAGAAGTTCGAAGTCGATGTTCTTTCGTTGCTTGGATTTCTCTTCGTACCCACATTTTAGATGGCACTTATATCTATGGAATAATTTCTTTAGTCTATCCTCTATATAATCTGTTCTTTTTCATCCGTTTCTAACATATTAGCTCATGAGCATAGCTTTTATTATTATTTTTTTAACGTATGATGGTTGTAGGCTATTGCGGAAAATAAGAAAACTTGCAATTCAATATCAAATTTGAGAGGAAAAAATTACTTGAGAAAATTAACAATGAGCAACAAAGTTTTAGAAATTTACATAGTTCAACTCGAGTGTTAATGTCTACTAAATGGAGAGAGGTTAGTCCGTAGAATTATAAAGTTACAATGCTCAATCGCTTAAGTATTTCTTATTTTTAGATTACAGTCAAAGTAAATTTAGAAGTATTATCTCACGATATCTTATAGAGAACTTACCTTTAACAACTCACGAACAGAAAATCCAGAAACTACTCCATAATAACCATTCAGACTTTACTTGGTAAACGGCACATATGGAATCACTCGCATGCTATAGGCGGAGTTACATTCTTTGAATTGGGTCGTGTCCTTTATGCAAGTTCACACTCGATAATTATTTAATAAATTTTTACTTTTTACTTTTTACTATGTTACCAAAGACTTGAGTTGACTCGATACAAAAAGTTCATATGAAAGCCAATGCCTTAATTTCTCACTACTTTTTACTTTTTCCTACGAAGCAATGGCTTTATGAACCGTCGGGCACTATACGCATATCTAACATGTTTAACATGCACAACTAACTTTAAGGGCCTTTTTTTTTCTTGCAAAATTAGTAACGCTAGTGATATAAAAAATAATTAATAAACTAGTACACCTAGTATTAGGCAAGTAGACGTATTCAATACCCAATTACGTCTCGTCATTTTGTAATTTTCTTTTTTTGTAAATTTGATTGGTGCCCCTGACATTATTCTTGACAAAAGTTCATTGAAGTCAATAAATTTTTCATCTACATTGTGCTCTAAAGATAAGGTCTACGTTCTTATTATCTGGGAATTTATGTTAGCATTTTGCTAAAAAGAGGTCCAATCACTTCTTAACAAGTGTCTTGGAGGCAGCCGGCAACAAGAATAATGAACAATTTCCTCATACACTTTTTTTAGTGTTACGACCACTGTTTGGGAATTAAGAACATTTCCCGTTAAATATGCTTAAAAATCATATGTCTCAACACTCGTCATACGTAAGCTGGGCCTTACACATAGAAAACAATATATATAGAGTGGTTTGGTTTCTCATTACACATGTGTCAAGTTTTTCATATCGATGGAACTTGACCTTTGATAACTAGTACGCGCATATAACCTAAGGAGACGGCCGGATTACAATTTCAATGCAAAATGAAAAGGACAACAATAGAAAGAGCGGAATTTGCTAGGAACTATCGTAAGATTTATGACGTCAATTTACCAGAAGCTTCTCTTGAAATACTTTTCTTTGTTCTTTATTTTTGTTTTTGGGTCCTACTACGTCAATGCCGCCTTGCCCGAGAAGGCTTAAGAAAAGCGTCATCAACGTGCGTCTGTCTAAGCCAAGTGTATATAAAGCCGTTCGCCACCACCCTCGTGTTCTCACAGCTCCAATCGGTATTCACTTATTTCTCTTAGGCTTACGTGCGCAGGCTCCTGTATAACATTCAGCTTCCGTTAATTTGATCAGAGAATATCTGAGAAAACATGAAGGTTTGCGTATTCTGCTTCCCTGATTATGTTTGGGAGCCCAGATCTCTTATTTCTCTCCTCCTTCATCTCCATTGAGTTAGCTGGTTTCACGTGTTGACGATGTCTGTGCATTGATCAGCAGAAGAAGATCGTGTTGAAGGTTCAGATGAACTGTCAGAAATGTAGAACCAAGGCTCTTCAGACTGTCACAGAAGCCGATGGTAACGACCCTCTACTTCCCATGGACTGGGTTTTCTGCTTAGGTTAATCGGCCTCGTTCGCTGATGTTTTCATGGCGTCTGATCTTGAATCATCACTTCCGCTCAACCTTAGTTCCTCCAAAATGAATTAATAATTTTCGCTTCGATTGTTGCGGCTGTTCTAAATGACAACGTTAGGCAGATGGAATCTACAAAGTCTCTGTGGATTTAATTTTAGCCTGTCCCTTGCACAATGAATTTCCCTGACAGGCTATGTTGTCAACATATGCAGGTGTCAACTCAGCGGCTTTTGAAGGAGAAGACAAGGTGGTGGTGGTTGGCGAAGGAGTTAACGCAGTGGCTCTGGTCAACCGTTTAAGAAAGAAGGTCGGTGCCACTCAGATCATTAGCCTCGTAGGAGATAAGTGACACTCATATAAAGATAATACTTAAATGAAGAAAATGACATGATCCAGATTTTTCTTTTCTGTCCTTTTCCTATTTTCACGTGAGAGAGATAGTCGAGTTTCAATAAAAGGTTTTCGAAATTTTTTTATTACTATTCTTGGATTCTTATATAATTATTATTCTACATGAATAATGATATTAAAGATGTTAATTTATTTAGTGAGATATTGTTTATGCAGTCCTTTTTTTTTTTCAATAAATTCATTTGTCTTATTCCTTGTTTTCATCGGTGAGTAGATCGAGAATCCATGTATGATCCTCAAAACAAGTCAATCAAAGTAAATACTTCGTTATATATCTTCTTCTTTTTCTTGTTTTATTAATCTATTTGCGACTAAACCTTTTACAAAGTCATTCGATGAGAGGGGGGGAGAGACATGGTCGTGCAAAAGGCCGACGAGTCTAAGAATTCAAGCCAAAAAGGCGAACAACTCGTTTGCGAAGTTTGCGAAGTCTTGGTCCTCTTTTAATAATATGAAATAAGGTCTCCGTTCCTTCTGTAAACAGAGAAGCCACCTAATTTGTTGTTGGGTCAAATCAATACGGAGTTCTGCTATATCGACTAACGGTGGTAAAGAACGAGGGCACCGATGTTTACGTCACAGTTTCATGCTTCAATTAGGCCATTCAAAATTTCTGATCATCAGATCAACCTTGAATATCTACCACCTTTTTTGTGAATATTCCCATTAAAGTCATTTCTCAATTAGCAATAATTGCACAAGGATGGCCAGATATCGTTCCAAGTCCCCAATTCCATGATATACTACATCAACATACCAGTTTAAAATAGACTTCATGGTAAAAGAATCGAGTTCTATCGTCCCATGTTGGAACTACTTAAGCTAATCATTGTTTGGTAACTCCCAAATGTAGCATTCCTACATTCTAAGAGGTAAGTTGAGTGGTTAGTATGGATTCGTTGATCATATAATTAAATCATGTAGAGCGTCTTCCAACTTAGAATAAGTGACATGCCAATTGCTTATAAAGGGCCTCCTTTAATGTTCCATATGCCTATAACTAGCATGTGACTAGTGAGATGCACGGATTAGATATATAATATTTCCATGTACTATAACCCAGTTAAAACCAAATTTTACTTTGACCTCCTATGTAAGTATCAAAATTAAGTGGTTGCAAATAAGTAGTAACGCAAGTGTGCGACCTTCACTATTAAGGGGAAGCTAATAGATTATTAAGCATGATGCTGGGCACGAGCTCTCCCAATCTCTCTCAATCGTAATTTGGTACTCAATTTAATATGCAATTTGTTTTACCTTTCGTAGCCGCCACTAATCGATATTGGCAATTAGATATCCAATGAAAATGCGGGAGAGTATTTTACTTCTACAAACCAGAGATTCATCGAATTCAAGGACTTATTATGCTAGATTAATCTAATGCTCTTTCAGTACATACCCTCTTTATTTCAAAATTATTTTGCATGCAGCCTTTATCAATAAATCCTGAGCCACTAATATGTAAAGGGTGATCATGTGGGTACGTAATCAAGAAAGTGTGGGAGGACCTCGGTTGTGAGGTTGATTGGCTGATCTTGTGGGTTGCGTAGGTCATAGCCGATAATAATTAGATGCCAGATAACTATGCTGAATGGAGGAAAAACATGAAGTAGCAAGTATTGTATTGATTGGTGTGGTGATTGACATAACAGTACGTTGTGCATTCAAGATAGCCAGTCAAGTCTCCTCACTTAATAATTTCGATACAACCATCTCAATACAAGAAAAATTATCTCTACGTAGAAGGGAGGCCCTCGTAAGTTCAAACTTATTATTCAAGGTCATAAGGAAATTGCATGACACGCATACCATCATGATTTTCAAAAAATTTGCGAGCATCATTAGAAGGTTAACTAAGTTCAGATAGTGTGCATAGAGGATAGAAAATCATATATGGACTAACTTGTCTCCTAACACATGTGATATAGTTTCCCTAACAGCTGATATTGATGGGTAATATCTTAACTAGACTAATGACTAGCAAGAAGATCCCAAGCTTCCTTCGCCATATAAAAGGACAAAACTAGAGTCGGATAGATGGGATCGATGTGTTTTTAAATCATATGAGATTATGATGATTTTTACTATTCCGTTCTTCCAAATGATCCACGAACTTAGCCTCAGTTTCCTTAGAAATTTTAGTAAGTCCACAAATGTCTCCGGTGACATAACTTCAAGTTCAACGTCATAGCAAGAAACTTGATATTTCTTGAGCTCACAAAACATAATTAGAACCATTCAAATAGTTTGAATGAGTATTCAGGCACCCAATTTATTCATGAAAGGCACTTTACCAGCATAAAACGAGCAGAATCCCGTATGTTGAGAGTGGATATGGAAAAAACAAGGAAAAAAATGAATTCGGGATGTCGAAATGCCTCAAAAACTAGTTGGAACACAACGGTTGATCGAACCTATCAAAATTGTGATGGGACCAGTTCGGATGGTCTCATCTGAATTGGTCAACCAAAAAAAAAAAATTAAGATGACGTGGCCCTGACGTAGTGGATGACGTCAGCGGTGTGGAGGACCACTGGCGCTTGCAGGTGACTCTTTTGGTGGAGGCGTGTGAGATGGTTGCGCGTGGAGGCGCGTCCGGCGGCGGTTGGCGACGAAGCTTCACGAATTGCCTTGGTAGAGGGGCGGCGAGTCGTGCGTTGGTATTTATTTTTGAAAATATGCAGCGGAAGGCGTCCAAATCACCCCTGAACAACGGTGGGCCCTCCCTAGATTCAAGATGCGGCAGCACGTGTGGCGGCATCTGTCCTCCGTGGATGACTAAATTTCAATATTTGTCTCGTTTAAGAGCGACGAGTCTAATAATGGTGTCGGTTTTCCAAAATGAATAGTGGAAGTATGCTGAACAGCAACTAAAAACTTTGGTCTTAGTAGAGAACTAGGAGTGATAGCCAATGCAGTTGGAATCATGGTGGCTACCGTGAAATAAGCTCGTGGGCGCTCTTTAGATAACAATGATTGTTATACTTAGTTGAGATCAATTATGTGTGATAAATGAGAGGAAAATATAGTATACTCACATTACCAAATTAAGAGTACAAACCTTCTCTATATATTGGATGAGAAGGCAATTAGGTTTAATTATAATTAATGTAAACTACGATTAACCTAATCTCAAATATGTACATCTAACGTCTCTCTTTTCTTTTCTTTTTTCTTTTCTCCTTTTCTCCTTTTAACTCTTGTGTGGAGGGAAGTTGGATTAACCTCCAAGTACAGGAACGAGATAAAGACACAGAAAAACAGCCCACTCTTGATTTTAGTGGACCAGGGCACATTAAATGCCGTTGACTTCTAGCTAGTACCGGTCGTTTACTGTTTAAAGTTTGACTGTTTTCATTTCCTTTTGTCAAAAAAAGTTTTGACTGGTTTAGGAGTAAAAAGAAATTGATATATGTTCTGAGTACCAAAGTTTTCAAGTTTATTATCAGCCCAGAGGTTGGACTAGTAATATAAGCTTACTCTTAAGTGATTTGGAGTCCCTCTAGTCGCAGGTATGTAGACCCTCGATCATTTATCATTGTCACGACTTTTTCTGAGGTTCCTTTCTAACGTAAGTTTGATTGTGCCATGGTTAGGATCATCACAACCCTAGTCCTACTAGCACAGTGGCATAATGGCGGCAATAAACCCTTTGCGATGAGCAGCACAAACATTTTATCATTAGTATTGAACTCTAATGAGAATGTTTAAGGGGCCGTGTTGAAGCCTGAATTTTTGCCAACAATTTAGGTAATCCTTATGAGAAAATAATAAAAATATATCTAATAAAATATTAATAAATGATAAGAGGGCTTCATTCGGTCTTAGTCTAGTTTGTACAGCCCGCAAAAGCTATCTTTGGACCAGTCACGGCCCAAATTCACCAAAATCAGAAATGGTCTAATTGATATAAAAGAACTCGTAAATAAGCCTAGAAACTAGGCTACCATCTATCTTTTAAGGCTCCGTTTATTTCGTAAAAAATAAATAATTCTAGAAATATTTTTCTAAAGGTAATTGCTTGTATTATTGGAAATAATTAATTAATGAAAAAATATTTTCATTATCGACAATAATTTATGTATTTACATTTTCATGACCGATGATTGGTAATTATTCCATTTCCGAGAATCAAACGAAACTCAAAGCCCGTTAATGACGTATGGCTCATGTAGAAAGCCCAGGCCTCTCTATCTCTTCTTCTCCCTGTCGCCGATCGCCGAAGTGGAGAGAGATCCCCCACCTGAAAACGGAAAACACAGAATCGAGAGATTCGTTTGGAGCTTCTTCTTCGCGGGCGCCGGTCGCTATGATGCCGTTGCCACCAAGACATCGGCCTTCAATTCCGTCGCCGTTCGCGGCCAAAGACAGGTCCTGAGGTTCGTGCATCATTGCTTTGTTTATTGACTCTTCAATATTGGCTCCGTGTTCTGTTTTCGAACTGATCACCAAGTGTTCGTTAAAATGCCTAAACGAAATTGGAGTACAGTTTTGAGAAGCATTCTTATGCTTTAGTGTTTGGAATAATCGTTGTGTAATACACCTGTTGGACTCATTTACAGCGTCTCTGTTTCCAGTGATTTTAGACTATAGCCAAGACCTCCACATGCCATGACTACTTTGATTTGTTGTTCAAATCCATCCATATATGTTGTCTCTGATCCTGATATTCTGCCATGTATAGATTCATGCTTATCAGTTATCTTGATGAGCAAAAAGCATGTTGACTTATGCCATGAGTAACGTATAACCAAGGGTTCATGAATTCGTTTTGGCATCTGACTAGTTATGTTCGCCAGATTCAGATTATGCTTGCTGGTCGTGTATTCTCTTGCTCGGATGATCGGTGTTGTAGTGCTTTAATGATGCTTGATAATTTTGCGCTTCTGAATCTGATTACACTTGTGAATTTCCTTGAGCTATCATGTGGGCTAATTTAGGATTTCTCGATTGCACTGATTGCTATTCATCATAGTGGCCAGGGAAGCTTTCATACTGATATGATAGGATAGAAAATTTCTCAAGAGGCAGATGCGCCTGTTGTCTTGCGTCATAATGTGATTTCGTCTGGAGATAATAAAGGGTATAACCGTTTGTTGTGCACAATACATGGACTGCTGAATTCTGACTGGGGTAAAGAGGAGAGATGTCTTCCTCTGGAATCTATTGATAGCCTGGAAGGTCTTACCTTAGATGGATTAGTTATTTGCCATGAACTAACATTAAAAAGTATGAGGAAAGAATAAAAGCATGGAGCAGGCAGAGTTACGAAGTGAGTATTTTTAAGCTAAATCTTCATTGCGCCATGTTGACATCTTCTCTGCTTGCTATTCATGCTTTGAGATTGTAAAAATATCAGTCTTCCTTTCATTGGTGGTAAATTGGTCGTTCATCCTCAAAAGATGAAAAAAAGAGAGATAAAAGATAAAAGAAAGGTAAGAAATTACTAGTTTCGATTAGGGAGTTGAATAGATATAGTTCAATTTCATTTAGTTCATGTTCATTTAGTAAAGGAAGTTAATTTTAGGGTAAAATGAATTTTAGTTAGCTTTCCTTCTTTAAATGAAATACGTAACAAAGAAACATAAAAATTGAATTATAGAAAATGTCAACAAATTAATGAAAAAATAAAAAGATAAAAAAATATTTAGAGTTTATATTAGGTTTATCTTTAAGGAGTAGTTCTTTTAGCCTTTAATTTCATTAGTGAAAGTTTAAATAGCTAATTTCTCTTAGCCAAACTGAGACCTCAATCTGTAATTCTTTTAAATTTTTTTATATCTTGTGATTTGCTTGTTATAATTGAATGGTTTGTCCACATTTTAGGACAATAGATATATACAAAGACATTGCACGAACACTTAGTATATGAGAATTTTAGGGTTCATAATTTTGAAAAAAATCATGTGGACACCAAAGTTGACAAATAATCAAGTTTAGATACCGAAAGTACCCTAGTTAGAAAACTAGTGTAATCAAGCCCCCCGAGATATACTCTCGTATCTTATTTGGCAATTAGCCGGTCCTAATAGTCTAGTGGCGGCTTCTTGTTATATAGAATTTTTGTAGGATTAATCAATTAAAATGAACTTTTCAACATCGTGCAAATTACTAATTTAGAAGGGCACGCGCCACTTGAGTATCGTTCATACTTAACTTGACATTACTTTTAAATCTGCCTTTCCTCTATCGGGCGGATTGCAACAGGTCGCTGACGTTGGTCGACCATTCCTAAGGATAATTACTATTGACCGGACCTTCTTCGCTATCTATGTTTGTCCTCTCTGTTCAATAAGCCGCTCATAAAATGAACCGTTATGAATAATCTGAAAATCCTCAAAGGGCGTACAACACCGCCAATTACCATCATAATGGGTTTATGATGTGGTCAAGCTAATGAACTTAAAGCTGAAAGTAGTAGTTTGGGTTCGCAATGTATGAACACAAATTTGTGCGAGGGGCTGCATCTTGATTTCATTTTCATCTCCCGTGGATCATTTGAAAGATTCTTTACCGTGTGAAATTTGTTGTTGGGCAGCTTGATTGGTCCGCTTTCATTGTCCAATTACTAATCTTTAATTTTTTTTTGATAAGTGCGTGACAAGTCATAAAACTTGTTAGGAGAATAGAATTGAAATTCAAAACATTCAAATAGTGCAATCAAGTTTTAAAATTTTCAAATTGGTGCAATTAAATCCTTCCATTAATTCTTTCAATTTGGCTAATAAAAAATGCTAACATGATTTTCTTATGTAGACATGGTTTTTTACTTTTATTTTTGATCTCCTACGTGGTATAGCGTTATGATTGACTAAAGTAGTAAAATTATGTCCCTTTGGTTCAAATCTTAATTTTTCTACACACAATCTTAATTAAATTAGATTAAAAAAGTCCAAAAGTTTTTCAAAAAAGAAACAAACTTAAAAAGCAAGAAAATAAAAGGAGATGTTTACAGGCGGGAGAGCCTCTGCCTATGGGCCAACCCATCGCCAGAAAGGGCCGGCAGGGTGTCGACAATGATTGCCGGCCCTCCTTGAGGCGCCGGCATTCACTGATGCAGCCCAGCCTTTCCAATGATGGGGCAGAGGTTCACAGACGGAGTTCCGCAAGTTTTTTTTTTTTTCCCCTTTTTTGTTTTTTGTTTTAACTTTTAGCCTTTCTTTTGGTTGTTTAGTTTGTCTTTTTGCTTTTGGAAAAGTAAAAATTTTGTGTTAAAAAACTAAGGATTTGTACCAAAACAACATCGTTAGTACTTTATTAAATCTAAAGAACATTAGAGGTCGCCTAGGAGGAAGTAATTAAAAAAAAGCACATCATCATTTCCCATTAGTCAAATTGGATTGATTAATGAAAGATTTGATTAATCAATTTGTCAAGTTTTAGGATTTGATTATATTTTCAGAATGTTTAAACTCAATTGCTCTTCTCTGAGAAATTTTTAATACTTGTAGTGCACTTCACTCATTTTTTTATTTTAAGTCTTGCATTTTGCACTTGTTAGACCAATATTCAAATATAGATCTCGTCAAAAGAAAAAAAAATGTCGCATGGAGAGAGAAAATGGCTAGGACCTAGAAAAGCTTTCAGGAAGATAGAAGAGGAGATTACTCATCAGTGCATGAAGGCTTCTGCAGATGGTTCTCTCGCTACACGCTATGATTCATCGCTATGACACCCAAGGGTAGGCAAATGCATCCTTCATGTGGGGTTTGTAAACTCCTCTTCGCTTTTTCCTTTTGTGGGGTTTTCTCTTCATGGAAAGTAGATCGTGGGAAGCGGGATATCTGATAACAATGGGCTTTGGGGATGATCATTCGCCAACGAAGATTGGAAGGGGAAGCTCTTTGAAGATAAGTCTTAGAGTATCTCAACCATCTGTCAAATGAAGATCAAATGCAACTACTAATCTGTCGGAAGGTCGAACATATTCCACTTGAATCTAAGCTCTCATCCTTAAGAAAGAACCAATTTGGGTAGTGGAGTGGTGCCGGTGGAAAATCAAGTCCATGGCTAATTGTTTCGATCGATAAACTTGATCCAACAGTTTGAGATAACTGAAGTCCTGCCTACTCAGAGGAATATAATTCCTATGGTGCTAGGCCGGAAAGATTCAGATGGAAAAACTTACATGGTGATTATTATGTTGGCTGTAGTATCTGACTGGATCAAAAGGCATAGACTTTGACTTGGTCAAAATAGAGGCCCAAAAAAAAAAAAAGGAGAAGGGAAAGATATTTAAGGGGACAAGAGGCACACAGAACAGAAAGCAAGGAAAAGAAAAGAACATCTGCTAATCTAGATTGACATTTTTACACACTTCTTGTTAATGTTTAATATCAATATAGTTTTTGTGTTATTGAGTGAGGCGTCCAATCCTCCCTGAAAATCCATTTGAAGAAAAATATGAATTTTGTAAATGTGGTGAAATGCATGGCAGTGAAAGAAATGTTGATTTTGCAAAGCAGTACTTCCCATGAATAAAAATAGTACAGAGACGCCCTTAATGTGTGACTGGAGTCTCAATTGGGTGTTTGTATATGTATCCCATATGGTTTCATATGCATATAGAACCGAAAGGATTGGAGAGAATGAAATGAAAGAAGCCTGACTTAAAGAAAAAGGAAAGTATGTCATTTCTAGAGGTATTTGGCTTAATCCGGTGATAACAAATGCTCTCTCTTTATCCAAAATTTCCTCAGCAGAGTAAAATCCCTAAAGAAGCAAATTCCCCCAATGGATCACAACCTATTTTGGAGGCGTACAACTCTTGCCAACGAGAGTTGATCCGACAGAATTATTTGATTTAACAAATAAGGGTGCGCCGTTCCTAAACTAGCTCATCCAAGAGTGGAAATGACTTGCTCCATCTCTCATTTTGCGTATAAAGGAGTGTGTTTGACCATAGCGACAACACCTCTTACCAAGAAAACACGAAGATGCTGAATCATCCACATTAACTTAGGCGTCTCATGCCCTATGTTTAGAACTTAGGCATTTCAAATCCCTTATGAGACCGTAGGCATCTTAAGTCCTAAGTGTGAAATTATAGGCATCTTAAATCCTAAGTGTGGAGCTTTAGGCATCTCAAGTCCTAGGTGAGTAACCATAGGCATTTTAAGTCCAACATGGATCGTATTAGGCATTCTAGATCCTATGCGAAATACCTTTCGCACTTCCAAGCTCTAGGGCTACGGGTGTACATGGATATGAGAAGAAATTCAAATGAAGGGCAACATGGTATTTGTTCCAATTTACCCATTAAAACTCTCTCTAACATGAGTCACATGTTCTCGATAGTTTCTCTCGGATGAGTAAATACCCTTCTTCCTTAAAACAAATGAAAATCAAATGAAGAGTTTTTTTTTTTTATCACAAAGAAAAACTAACTTTGGAGTCACCAAGTTGTTGCGACCCTCCCGGCACAATCCAAGGAAGATGAGTTTAGAGGTAATGCCGAGTTGGGGACCAATAGTCCTCAAATGGCACGGGTTCTCCCAAACCGCCACCTAATGTTATTATGAAATTGATCCATTCATAAAGTCCAACCTAAATAGGAGCCCATGTGTCTAGATTTCTGGTTGCGTAGGAAGTAATGTATCCTCCCATGCCTCACTTGGCTGCTACATGACCCCAATAGGCTAGTGGCATGTCCCGTTTTAGGTTGGACTTCATAGATGGATCAATTTCAATTGTAATGTCCTTGTCGGGCAAGGTAAGAGTTTGGGAGATTCCGTGCTGGTTGAGAATCGTTGGTCCCTAGCTTGAGATTAGCTATAAACTCATCTTCCTTGGATCGTGTTGGGATGGTCATGACAAGTTGCTCATCCCATTCATTCTTATGTTTTTAGGTTCTTTAGCTAGTGGCTAGTAAAATGAGAGCGATGTCAACGAGAATTTTGGTAGTTGGATTTTGGATATTGTTGGGTATGAATTGGGTATGTCTGATGGTATATATTGGGTTTAATTGAGTTTAATTGAGTTTAATTGAGTTTGGAGATGTGTATACATCATCTTTGATAGATTTTAGAAACTCTAATCCTATAATCAACTCCCGTTTTATCAAATATATAAATGTGTACTTATTTTGATAGCAGGTTTAAGTTGATTTTGTTTTAGGCTGCAGTCTTCGGGTAAAAAATGGTAATGTGATCCTCTATTTTTGTTGGAGTTGGGGTGTGACATTGGCTATGGTGATGGGGGTTACTATGGAGAGCGTGACAGCTATGAGATTTGTGAAAATATGTTGGGGTTGTGATCGAGACAATGAGGTTGGCGATTGTTGCCGTCAAGATCGTCTTGTGAATTTCGTATGGCACGATAAATTTGATGAATTTCGCTGAGGTACGAATTCTTAGTTTTGATAAATATTTTATTGCATGGGAAGGGAAGTAATTGGTTGGCCTGGAAACCAGATTAAAATTTTTTATTACAAGGATATCCTAAAATTTGAAGGGCAGAGCTTTCTTACGGTGGGATAAATTGAAGGAGCAATGTTTCAGAGAAGGAAAATCACCCTGTCATGACTTGGTAGAAGATGCGTAGGTTGTTATAATATTGATGTTTGCCTAGGGAGAATGAGGAACGTTTGTTCGTTCGGCAAGATCAAAGGGATGTACAGCGGGAAAAGAGCATCGGTGACTGTACGAGGCTTGTTTTACAGAATTTCCAAGATCATGCATATCCATGCATGTTTCAGATGTTCTTCCAATTTTCATTGGAAATGGTAGATGATTTTGAACTCGAACATTTGTTTCAAGTTGGTGATGAATCATCACTGATGATCCAAATCATGAAATCAGGTTTCTCGTGATAAAATAGAAGTTATTGAAGGATTTTTGCAGGAAGTTGATTTTGTGATGCCACGGATCTATCTAACAATTTTGGTTGGAATCTTTTCTCGAAGCAAGAATTTTTGATTGATTTCGTAGATTTGATTTCGAAAGATTTGCTTTATGATAATAGAAACCGCCGTTTTGAAAATTGAACGCGGTAAAAATGAGTAAACACGGGTCAGAACTCATGAATATGGATGACGCCTAACAAAGAAAGACTATCAATTTTCTATTGATTCAAAGGACAAGCTCATTACAGAAGAGAATAATACGAATATAATCAGTCTGAATTTCCTAATGATTCACTGATAAAAAAAATTGGAAAGCTATTAAAAGAAGTAAATAAAATCTCATTAAAAAATGTCTAGAATCTAATCACCCGGATCACAAAAAACATCAACTGAGCAGGGCAACTTGGGTGCCCTCCGAAGATTGTGGCATCTAGAGATGTGGAGTTCCCGGAGGCGAGAAAGGTGGGATATACTTGGAGGGAGGCCAGAAATACGAGTGTTGGATAGTTTCAGGATTACCAAGGACAGCAATTTACAAATGCTGAAGGGGACTCTCCCCTCTAAACTCTGGCATGACGATAAATCTATCTCTTCCAGCTTTTGCAAATGCGGGATAGCTCGAGGAAACTTCTGTATGGAAGTACCCCTCATCCTGAGCACTTCCATAGCTTTCAAATCCTTGACCGAAGGAGGTAAATCCTGAATCACAGTGTCCGATAAATCTAGGAGTTGCAGTGACCGGAGATTTCCTATTCCATCAGAAAGATTGGATAGCCTCTGGCAGTTGTTCAGAGAGAGCACGTTCAGTTTCTCCAGCAATCCAATGGACTCCGGGAGGGTATAGATTTCGGTGCCAGATAAATCCAGGAATTGCAGGGACGTGAGTTTCCCTATTTCATATGGAAGATTGGATAGCCCCCTGCAGTTCTTGAGAGACAGTGTCTTCAGCATCTCCAGCGATCCAATGGACTCCCCAAGGGTAACAATTCCAGTGCTGTCTAGAGCGAGATACTTGAGGGACTTCAAGTACTGGAGCAGATCGGATAGGTCAGTTCTTTACAATTGCAAGCACTGAGAGTTTTGAGCATCATCCTGGAATCCTCTTGGAAATTAATCCGTGAAATGGAAGTTCTATCGATCACCAGCTCTTTCAAGTGTCTCATAGGACCCAAATCTGGCAATTCACGAAGGAGACTGCACTGCTTCATATTCAAAGAAACCAACTTCGTCAGATTACCCACTGATGGATCGATAACTGCTAAATTAGAGCAACCTTCCAGAATCAGTCTTTCCAGCTTCATTGAAGCAGGAAATTCTGGAGTGGCAGTCAATTGGTCACAACCTGTTAGTTTCAAAACTTTCAGTCTCCTTGCCTGCATGACAAATAGGATAAGATACTAAAAGTTGAGTGCCAAGAAATATGTCGTCAAAAGAAAGAATTAGTAAGATAGTCAATTCATTCCATACCTCCACAAGCAACTCCCAACCGCTCCAGTCTTTGTAAACCTGACTCCACGACAAATCAAGAATCACCAGGTTTTGCCAAGTCAGAATTATATGGTCGTCAAAAATCTTAGGGCATCCTCGCCAATCAAGCCACCTTAAGCTGGAAAAATGATCCCCAAAGGTTCCTCGAGTATTGGCTTGATCCAGCTTGAGGAATCTCTGCAAACCATCAAATTGATCACATTTGAAACCGATATGCCCTTTGGATCCATCCGCAAACTCCAGCCTCAGGGCTTCAACGTACACAGTACCCTGTCAATCAAGCAAAACAAAATTAATTTCTAAAATGGAGCCGTCTTTTAGCATCACAATTGACAAATAATTGAACGAAATGGATCAATAACAGTATCAATTGGCATCTAAAGAAGAAAAGACGTGGTGGAGTGCTCGCATAAGTTACCTTCCCTCCCATTAGTACATCCAGTGCTTCTTCGTTGTTGCACAGCCTACTGCGCTTGCAAGGTTCATGCTGGTTTTCACTCTTGACAATTTCCTGGCCGAACTTCTTCAGTATCTCGTGCATGCATAGTTCTTTATCCTCTCCAATTTCTACTAAAGACATAGCATGTAGAGATAGGATTGATGTTGAAGGAGAAAACTGTAGGTCGTTCCACATGTAATGGGGGATTCTCTTGTCCTTTCCGTTGAAGAAGCATGCTATATCAAGAAATATCTTTTGTTCGTTCTCATCTAGGGAGGTATAGCTCTTCTTCAAGGCTGCTTGGACACTCTTAACAGGAGCTTCTTCCAATGCAGTCAATGTTTCCATCCACACTTTCTTCTTTCTTTTATTGAACAGAGATTCACCTACCTTCTTGAGCGCTAAAGGAAGCCCATCAGTAGCAGCAACGATTTTGGTTGCCAGTTCCTTGAATTCCTCAGGGGGCGATTCCGTTTCAAAAGCATGCTTACAGAACAATTTCAGAGCTTTATCTTGTTTCATCATTTCAAGGACATAACTTTCTGCACCATTGACTCTTTGAAGGACGTCACATCTTCGGGATGTCACAATGACTGTGCTCCCCGGGCCAAACCAATCAAGCTCTTCAACTAATTCGCTGAGCTGTCCACGATCCTTCACATCATCAAGGAGAAGAAGGACCTTCATGTCGAGAAACCTGGTCCGAATATATGACAGACCATCGTCATAATAATCGAACTTTGGTGCATTTCCCTTATGGAGGAGGGAAATTAGTCTGTTAAGCACATACACGATGCCGTGATCACCAATTTCTTCTTGGATCTTTTCAAGAAAGCAACAGGCATTATGCAGATGATGAAGTTGATTATAAACAAATTTCGCCAGGACCGTCTTACCCACCCCGGGGATGCCATGTATTAACACCTTTTCACAAGTGTCTCCAATTTTAACCGGTTGCCCATTGCGGTAGTCAACCTTGAGCTTTGCCATTATTTCTTGCACGTGAGGATCGACTCCAACTAATTGTTCTGGCACAATTAGGTCCCTCTTCTTCAGCATCTGCTCAACTTCGCGGACAATTTGTTTTGTGAATTCGCCATGGTTCCTGCCAAATGTATGTGGAATAAAAAGGACGTAGAAGACAAGGATAGAGAGTGGAAGAAAACCTATTTATGCATGATGCATCCATTGTCATTGTTATAACAACAAATATATAATTGGATCTGGTTTCACCTATTCAATCTTGACAAAAGATAGGCAAGATATATGAGAAAAGTAATGTCAGGCCAGAGCGTGTCATGGAAATTACACTTCACACTTTTCGTGGAGATGGTGTCCCTTCAAATATCCGATCCGTTGGAGAGCAGGCTTCCAGGAATTAACCAACCTGCCATCTCTGTCGCGCTTCTTGTGCCCTTCCAAGGACTTCCCGAAACAGCCCGTGCAGCAGCGTACATCCGACGGGTTGACATAGTAGAAGATGGGGACG
The DNA here is from genome assembly GCA_014182845.1 of Corymbia calophylla. Lineage (NCBI taxonomy): Eukaryota > Viridiplantae > Streptophyta > Magnoliopsida > Myrtales > Myrtaceae > Corymbia > Corymbia calophylla. The sequence continues at coordinate 46,348,472 of CM024697.1, read as the reverse complement.
ATGATGTGATTATCATTGTCCATGCACTCCACCATTTGCTCCAATTCCATGAGGCAGCTCTTGCTGGATGCAAACTCCTTGGAGATAATGGGTATTGATATCTTGGACCGCTGGATTGCCCTGATCAGCTCGGGGTGGATTTCTTGGCCACTCTTCAGCTCTTTGTCGTCCCTAAAGACCCAAATCCCAGCATCTTTCAACATGATGTAAAGGTAATCTGCGAAGTCCCTGCGAGTGTCCTTCCCTCTAAAACTCAGGAACACTTCATAATTTGGCTGTTCCGTCATTGATGAGGAATGATTGGTAACGCGTAGCAGATCTTGAGAAAACGTAGGAAGGAGCTCCGTCACAACGTATTTGCGCGAACTTTGGATGGACAATCCTCACATTTATGGACCAGAGTTTGTTTGTTTCTGCCACTGGTGAGCAAATCGACTGTTTGACTGGTCGGTGGCAGTGGCACTTGATTCTCTTTTGTAGTATCTAAAAATATATTTTTGACAATGTTCTCGAATAGAGAATCTCTAATATCCATAAATATAATTTAACAAGAAAACAGAAAGTCAAGTTCTCTTTTCTCTGTTTTTCGTTGTTGTTCTATTTTTTTCCCGTGGGTTCATTTAGGGGGGATTTGTTCTTGGATCAAAAACTTAGTCGTAGAAGTTACCATGATATGTAATTGTGCTATATACTGAACGAAAGCTTAATCAATGATATGATGGATGACAGCACAAGTGTCTTATACGTGGAATTAATGAATTTGAGAATAGAGATCACGAGAATCCACACACCAAATGATTTATTAATTGGTTCACAGATGATGTAAAATTGGAATCTCATCTAATGGTAGAATAATTAAACACAAAATCTTAAAAGTACTATGGTAGGATAGCCATACATAGACGGATTCCACTGCTTCCTCTACTTATGCAATGTAATCTATTCTAGAGCAGGACAGCCCATGAATCTATAATTGGAGTAATTTTACTTGAAATCGGGAATATTTTGAATCCTTATTTGAAGATACAAAGATTCTCTTGTTAATAATGTTGAGACAGCTCCCTAATTTGTTTTGGGGATTGACAAAACCTTTCATAAGTATTTCATAAATCTGATGAAAGAATTTTCAAATCATATCTCGAAGAAACAATATTCAAACTCTACCATCTGAATATTACGTTTGAAGTTCTAAATATACAAGTCAAAGACATTATTAATATATGGCATGAATATCATCAGAGTAATATAAAGATTGCACGTGAATATTGTCAAGACGTTTGACATCTTCAGACTCTATGCAAAGTCTATTCAGAATCAGGGAGTATTCGAACTCAGACAATATCAGCTAATCAAGGAATCAAGGAATTTTTTCAGACTCAAAATGCAACACGTATGTAACGTAACAGCTAGTGATCTGGCTCAAATTTCTTTCAATCCTGAAAGATTGATAATAACAAAATCCACTCAAAGCAAGGATTCATAATTTAATTGACAATCATCCAAAGACAAGATAATCTTTTCAAACGAAGAACTCTACTTATGGAACCCAACTTTTGTTGTATGGGTGACTAATCGAAGAGATATTCTGATATGGTAATTTAAACAGCCGCCAAATCTTTTTGTGCTAAAGATGGAATGATGATCCTCTAAATATTGTCCAACAGTCATTTTGGAAATAGAGGAGTTTAAAAGGAGATTCTGTTGCCGAAGATATAACAAGGTGGTGAATCTCAAATTCCAAATTACGCATTTGTTTTTGTAAGTTGATATTGTAATCTTTGAAAGGCAATTTGTTAGAGTGATTGTGTGAATTAGAGAAAACAATCACGCATACTTGAGTAGTGAATACTCAAACTTTGTAACCTCTTATTAATTATCTAGTGAAATCCAATAAGTTGATTGTCAAAATGGGAAAGTGGACAATAAAGTTGCAATAAGCCAAACCACTATAATTACGGTGTGCAAATTTCTCTATCCCTTTAACTTTCTATTGTTTTCTGTGATAGCTTATTGCACACAAGAGAATTTGATTACAGCATAGTTTCTCTTCAAACTTTGTTCACTAATAATATTAATCTTGACTGTTTCAATTCCGCTCTAATTAGTCGAGCTTGCATAAAATAATATATTTAATCCCCCTTAGATGATAGTGCTAGCCACCTCAAATAATTGGGAGAGAATATATTTTCATAATTCTCGAGTTCTGTTTTGAATTTCTTAAGATTATTCTATCTTAGATTAGGAATTTGATAATATTACTGCCTCTTTGAATTTTGTATTTAAGGCGAGTAATCTTTTCTTTTCTTGGAGGTTACTAAAAGGGCTCTAGACTCTCAACTATGCATACCCGTCGGTCCTTCATTGCAACACCCAGTGGAGTTGTTGAATAAAGTTTCACTCTTGGTTATTGCGCTTTCATATCTTTCTCTTTGTTCTCTTTGTGCCCTTTCTATGGATTCCTAAGGTTCATGAGTAATTAAGGCAATGTTTGATGGTGCATTTGGTGTTCGCTTGAGACAGGATAAAGTCGGATATAAAGAGATATAGATTGGGTAAAATTATTCCATGAGGGAGGTGGGATAAAAGTTGATAGGATTTTTAATTCCATAATAGGAAATTTTTTTTTTTTTTTTAAATAACAAATTTCTTAAATTAGCAAATCTAAAATTATTTTTAATATAAATAATATTTGAATTCTAATACAAGAAATTCAAAATAACGAAAAATAACAATTTGATTTTTTAATTTAATCTTATATTTATTTATATATTCGAATTTAATTCTATCTTATAATATAATTCAATATATAAATATATTCATTACATATTTTAGGTGTTTTAGTATTTTAGGTATAATAGAATGATTGAAGGGGAAGAAAGAAATTAAAAAGAAATTAATTAAACAAAGAGAGTAAAATAAAATAAAATAATAAAAAAATACATAAGAGTATCATAAGAGATTTTTACTATCTCCATTTGTAAAATTTGCGGTTCATTTATATTTGGAAAAATGTTAGTAAAAACCCTAAACTATACCACTTGTGACAAATTTACCTTGAACTTTTTTTTACAACACAAAAATCCCCAAACTATGTAACTTGTGACAAATTTACCATAAACTTTTTTTTACAACACAAAAAACCCCAAACTATGCCACTTGTGACACTAAAAATCCTAAACTATGCTCATCATGACACATTTACCCTGAACTTTTTTGTGACACTAAAAATTCTAAACTATGCTTATCATGACACATTTATCCCAAACTTTCTCTTGTGACGTAAAAAACCCTGAACTTGTATTTGTGTGACATATTTACCCCCAAACTCTTTGGTCGAAGGGAATTTTCTTCTTTTTCCTTTTTCTGTCTTTTTTCTTTTCTTTTTTTTCCCCTTTCTCTCTTCCCTCCACCATGGCCGGCGGAGGGGGCGTCGGCGAGGGCCACTCTTGCCGTCGTCGGGCAAGGGTCGCAATCCCTTGGGCGGGGGAGGGTGGCCCTCACACGACTCAAGCGATGGTCGTCCTTGCCAGATCCGGCCTTGCCCGTCGTGTGAGGGCGGCCCTCACCCAACTCCTTCACCAACGAGGGTGGCCCTCGTCAGCTTCCCTTTGCTGGCCATGATGGAGGGAATAGAGAAGAAGGAGAAAAAAAAGAAAAAAGGAAGATAAGAAATAAGAAAAAAGACAAAAATGCCCTTCAATCAAAGAGTTTGGGATAAATATGTCACACGAGTATAATTTTAGGGTTTTTGTGTCACAAAATAAAGTTTGAGATATGTGTCACAATGGGTATAGTTTGAGATTTTTAGTATCACAAAAAAAAACTTTTAGGATAAAAATTTGTCACAAGTGGTATAGTTTTGAGTTTTTTATGTCTCAAAGAAAAAGTTCAGGGTAATAGTTTGGGATTTTTTATGGTATTTTTCTTTTATATTGATATGCCATATACCAAACAATATATATGATATGATGTAAATATATTAGACTTTATTACCGTAATCACCAAACAGGAGATAAGATATAGCAAAATCCCCAAGATTTCATATTCTATCTTATCTAGTCTTATTTTGATTAGAAATCCGGATGACTAAACATAGCCTAAGAGACCACTATATCCTTGGGAGTGGCATACCAAGGTGGTCATTCAACTAGGAGACACCTAAATTATATATTCTCTTCCTTCCTATTCTCCGTAAAGGGGTTTTCAATTTGATACTTCATTTATTTGTTTGTTCAACACATCCTAGCATCATTTGGTCTCAGAACTAAAGTTTGAAATCGGTTTCAGAGATTTGCCAGACATCGAGATAAAGGAGATACGTATCAGGATCAAAATATCTAAGAAGAGGTGCAACGTGTTAATCAATTTCCGGAGTGTGGTGCTCGCGGAGATCATGAAAGTTCTGACGGAGATTCTTATAAAGATTCTCCAGGCGACTAAAGCGAAGCACTCATCCGAAGAAGATGAGAAGAATGAAGACAGGGGAATCTTTGTCCACCAACGTCCACGCCGCAGAGAAAGGAGAACTCCTGCCAATCAATATCTTGGTGTTGAAGGGACAGATTCTTGATTTTGAAGGGCGAATGCCATCTAATGAATTCATTGATTGGCTTCCCATAGTTGAACGAATTCTCGTGCTTAAAGAAGTGCCCGATGACAAAAGAGTCAAATTAGTCGCTGTCAAATTCGAGAAGTCCTCCGCCCAAAAGAGAAAATCAAGAAGACCTCATCAATTTGGTCGGAGAGCTTGAATCGAAGACGTGAGCAAGAAGGTTAAAGCAAGATAAAAACTTGCGACAAGATGCAAAGCGAAAGTTTTTACTCAAGCATTCTTGTTTTACGAGAAATTCGAAGATCATGCAAATCCGTACATGTTTTGCGCGTTCCTGATGGCAACCAGTCAATAGCTGATGGTTTTTGCAATAGCGGAGAGATTGGAATTGATCCAAATTATAAAAAATGGGTAAACACGAGTCAGAACTTATAAATATGCATTAAGGGTAAGTGAGAATAACTCTCAATTTTCTGTTAATTCGAAGGATAAGCTCATTACAAAAGAGAACAATATGAATATAAATAGTCTAATCTCCTAATAATTTACTAATAAAAGATAATTGGAAAACTATTAAAGGAAGTAAATAAAATCTTTTAAGATATAGTCTGGAATCTAAATACTCGCATCACTAAAAACATTAACAAAACAGGGCAACTCGGGTAGGCTCTGAAGATTGTGGCATCCGGAGATGTGGAGTTCCCGGAGACGAGAAAGGCTGGAAATACTTGGAGGGAGGCCAGAAATCCGAGTATTGGACAGTTTCAGAATTGCCAAAGAAGACAATGTCCCAATGTCGCAGTTGATTCTCCCCTTAAATCTCTGACATAACGAGAAATCTATCTCTTCCAGCTTCTCCAAATTCAGTATAGCTTCAGGAAACTCCTGTATGAAAGTACCCCTCATCCTAAGCACTTTCATGGCTTTCAAATCCTTGACTGAAGGAGGTAACTCCTGAATCACAGTGCCGGATAAATCCAGGGATTGCAGTGAGCTGAGCTTCCCTATTCCATCTGGAAGATCCGATAGATTCCTGCAGTTCTTCAGAGACAGTATCTGTAGTTTCTTCAGCGACTTGATGGACTCCTGGAGGGTACAGATTCCAGAGCTGTCTAGAGCAAGGTATTTGAGAGACTTTAAGTGCCTGATCGAATCGGATATAGTTGTGAGGTGTTTACAATCGCGAGCACTGAGAGTTTTGAGCTTTATCATGGAACCTTCTTGGAAACCAATCCAAGAAATGGAAGTTCCATCAATCAGCAGCTCTTTCAAGTCTCTCATGGAACCCGGCAATTCACAAAGGAGATTGCACTGCTTCATATTCAAAGAAACCAACTTCGTCAGATTACCAACTGATGGATCAATAACTGCTAGATTTGAGCAACCTTCCAGAATAAGTCTTTCTAGCTCCATTGAAGCTGGAAATTTTGGAGTGGCAGTCAATCGGACACAACCAGTTAGCTTCAGAACTTTCAGTTTCCTTGCCTGCAAGATTGGTAGGATATGAAATTAAGTGTTGAGTTCCTGAGAAATTGGTGGTCAAAAGAAAAAGTGCATGAAGATAGTGAATTCATTGCATACCACCACAAGCAGCTCCCAACCTCCCCAGTCTTTGTAAACTTGACTCCCCGACAAATCCAGAATCACCAATTTTTGCAAATTCAGATTTAGCGATTGAATGTCAAAAATCTCAGGGCACCCTTGCCAATCAAGCCACCTCAAATTTGAAAGGCAATCGCCAAAGTCTCCACGAATATCAGCTTGATCCAGCTTGAGGAACCTCAAGTTCTGTAAACCATCAAATTGATCACATTCGAAAATGATATTCCCTTTTGATCCGTCACCAAACTTGAGCCTGAGGGCTTCGACTATCTCAGTACCCTGTCAATCAAACAAAACAAAATTAATTTTAAGAAAATGGAGCTGTCTTTTAGCATCACACTAGATGGATAATTGAACGAAAAGGATCAATAAGAGTTTCAATTGGCCGCTAAAGAAGAGATGATGTGGCACAGTGCTCGCAGAAGTTACCTTCCTTCTTTTTAGTACATGCAGTGCTTCTTCATGATCGCACAGCCTACTGCGCTTAGAAGGTTCATACCGGTTTTCATTCTTGACAATTTCCCGGCCAAACTTCTTCAGCATTTCATGCATGAGTAGTTCTTTATCCTCTCCGATTTGTACCAAAGACCTGGCATGAAGAGCTCGAATTGATCTAGAAGGAGAATACTTACAGTCATCCCACATGTAATAGGGGATTCTCTTATCCATTCCGTTGAAGAAGCATGCTATATCAAGAAATATCTCCTGTTCATTTGTATCTAGGTTGGTATAGCTCTTCTTCAAGGTTGCTTGGACTTTCTTATGAGGAGCTACTTCTAGTGCGGTCAATGTTTCCCTCCACGCTTTCTTTGATTTTACACGAAACAAAGATGAACCTATCACCTCGAGTGCTAAAGGAAGCCTGTCAGTAGCAGTAACGATATTTGTTGACAGCTCCATGAATTTCTCAGGGGGAGAAATTGCTCCAAAAGCATGCCTACAGAACAATTTCAAAGCTTCTTCTTGTTTCATCGGTTCAAGGACAAAACTTTCCGCCCCATTGATGCTTCTAAGGACGTCTTGTGTTTGGGATGTTAAAATGACCCTACTTCCTCGGTCAAGCCAATCAAGCTCTCCGATTAATGCACTGAGCTGTTCATGATCATATAAATCGTCAAGGAGAATAAGGACCTTCATGGTGCAAAAGTTCTTCCGAATGTGAAAGAGAGCTTTCCTGGAAGAATCAAACTTTTCGGCATTTCCTTTATCAAGGTCAGAAATTAGCTTGTTTTGCACAGACACGATGCCATGATGTTTAATTTCAGCTTGGATCTCCCCAAGAAAGCTACAGGCATCGAACAGATGATAAAGTTGATTATAAACATGTTTGGCCAGGACTGTCTTCCCCACCCCGGGGATGCCGTATATTCCTAAAACCTTCACCTGAGTGTCCCCAATTTTAACCGCTTGCCCATATTGGTAGTCAACCTTCAGCTTTGCCATTATGCCTTGCACATGAGGATTGACTCCAACTAAATGTTTCGTCACACTTAGCTGCTCCTTCAGCTTCTGTGAAGCTTCGCTTACTATTTGCTTTATGGGCTTGCCATCAGATCTGCCAAATGTTATTGGAATAATAAGGACATGAAAGAGGAGGATTTAAAGCACATAAAAAAACTATTTGTGCGATATGCAGCCGTTTTCATAGTTAGAATAACGAAAATGGATATGATTTAAATCTAGTTAAGCTCGATGCAAAAGAAGATTAGACATATGAGAAAAGTAATGTCAGACCAGAGCGTGTCATGGAATTTGTAAAGTTGTCACTGCTTGTAATTAGACATGAAGCGCAACAGAAACAAATTATTGATTTTCTATTAATCCAAATTATAAGCTCATTAAAAAAGAGCATAATACGAACATAATAGTTTAAAAATCCTAATAATTCACTAATAAAAGATTATTAGAAAGCAATTAAAAAAATATCAATAAAATCTCTTAAGGACGCACCTGAAGACATTGATCAAACTAGAGGGTAACTTGGGTAGGCTCTGAATATTGGAGCACCTGAAGATGTGGAGTTCCCGGAGACGAGAAAGGCCAGAAACACTTGGAGGCAGGCCAAAAATCTGAGTGTTAGACAGCTTTAGGATTGCTAAAGACGACAATCTCCAAATGTTGAAAGGGATTGTCCCCTTTAAACTGCGGCATAACGAGAAATCTATCTCTTCCAGCTTCTCCATATTCAGTATAGATTCAGGAAACTCCTGTATGAATGTACCCCTCATCCTGAGCACTTTCATAGCTTTCAAATCCTTGACCGACGCTGGTAATTCCTGAATCACAGTGTCAGATAAATCCAGGTATTGCAGTGACCTGAGCTGTCCTATTCCTTCTGGAAGATCCCATAGCCTCCTGCAGTTTTTTAGAGACAGCATGCTCAGTTTCTCCAGCAAACCAATGGACTCCGGGAGGGTACTGATTTCAGTGTTGTCTAGAACAAGATATGTGAGAGACTTCAAGGATGCAATCGAATCGGATATTTGAGTCAGACATTTACAATCACAAGCACTGAGGGTTTTGAGGTTCCCCATGGAACCTTCTCGGAAATTAATCCATGAAATGGCAGTTCTATCGATCACCAGCTCTTTCAAGCCTCTCATGGGACCCAAATCTGGCAATTTACGAAGGAGACTGCACTGCTTCATATTCAAAGAAATCAGCTTTGTCAGATTACCAACTGATGGATCGATAATTGCTAAATTTGAGCAGCCTTCCAGAATAAGTCTTTCTAGCTCCATTGAAGCTGGAAATTTTGGAGTGACAGTCAATTGGACACAACCAGTTAGCTTCAAAACTTTCAGTTTCCTTGCCTGCAAGATTGATAGGATATGAAAGTAAGTGTTGAGTTCCTGAGAAATTGGTGGTCAAGAGAAAGTGTATGAAGATGGTGAATTCATTGCATACCACCGCAAGCAGCTCCCAACCTCTCCAGTCTTTATAAACTTGACTCCCCGACAAATCCAAAGTCACCAAGTTTTGCAAATTCAGATTTAGTGATTGAATGTCAAAAATCGTAGTGCACCCTTGCCAGTCAAGCCACCTCAATTTCGAAAGGCGATCCCCAAAATTTCCATGAATATCAGCCTGATCCAGCTTGAGGAACCTCAAGTTCTGTAAACCATCAAATTGATCACATTCGAAAATGGTATTCCCTTTTGATCCATCACCAAACTCGAGCCTGAGGGCTTCAACTATCTCAGTACCCTATCAATCAAGCAAAACAAAATTAATTTTTTTAAAGAAAAAAGAAAGAAAGAGCTGTGTTTTAGCATCTTACTTGATGGATAATTGAATGAGAAGGATCAATAAGAGTCTCAATTGGCCTCTAAAGAAGAGAAGATGTGGCACAGTGCTCGCAGAAGTTACCTTCCTCCTTTTTAGTACACGCAGTGCTTCTTCGTGATCACACAGCCTACTGCGCTTAGAAGGTTCATACCGGTTTTCATTCTTGACAATTTCCTGGCCAAACTTCTTCAATATATCATGCATGAGTAGTTCTTTATCCTCTCCGATTTGTACCAAAGACCTGGCATGAAGAGCTCGAATCGATGCGGAAGGAGAAAACTGAAGGTCATTCCACATGTAATAGGGGATTCTCTTGTCCATTCCAATGAAGAAGCATGCTATATCAAGAAATATCTGCCGTTCTTTCTCATCTAGGTTGTTATAGCTCTTCTCCAAGGCTGCTTGGACTATCTTATGAGGAGCTACTTCCAATGCAGTCATTGTTTCCCTCCATGCTTTCTTTGATTTTACAAGAAACAGAGATGAACCTGTCACCTCGAGCGCTAAAGGAAGCCAGCCAGCAGCAGCAACCATATCTTTTGACAGTTTCTCAAATTCCTGAGGGGGAGAATTTGTTCCAAAAGCATGCCTACAGAATAATATCAGAGCTTCATCTTGTTTCATCGGTTCAAGGAAAAAACTTTCCGCACCATTGATGTTTCTAAGGACATCTTGCGTTTGGGATGTTAGAATAACCCTACTCCCTGGGCCAAGCACATCAAGCTCTCCAACTAACGCACTGAACTGATCATTATCATATACATCATCAAGGAGAACAAGAACCTTCATGGTGCGAAATATTTTCCGAATATGAGACAGAGCTTCCTCAGAACGATAAAACTTTTTGGCATTTCCTTCATTGAGGTCAGAAATTAGCTTGTTCTGTACAGACAAGATGCCGTGACTACTAATTTTAGCTTGGATCTCCCCAAGAAAGCTACAAGCATCCACCAGATGATAAAGTTGATTATAAACATATTTGGCCAGCACCGTCTTACCCACCCCGGGGATCCCATATATTCCTAACACCTTCACTCTTGTATCCCCAATTTTAACCGCTTGCCCATTGCGGTAGTCAACTTTCAGCTTTGCCATTATGCCTTGCACATGAGAGTCGACTCGGACTAATTGTCTCGTCACAATTAGGTCCTTCTTCTTCAGCTTCTGCTGAACTTGGTGGACAATTTGCTTTATGACTTCGCCATGAGACCTGCCAAATGTTTATGGAATAAAAAGGACATGGAAGAGGAGGATTGAAAGCAGAAGAAAAGTATTTGTGCATGATGCTGCCGTTGTCATTGTTATAATAAAGAACATATAATTGGATATGATTTAAACTCAATTAATTTTAATGCAAAAGGAGGCAAGATACATGAGAAAAGTAATCTCAGGCCAGAGCGGGTCACGGAAATTACCCTTCATTGTTTTCGTGGAGATGGTGTCCCTCCAACTCTCCGATCCGACGGAGAGCAGACATCCAGTGATTAAGGAAACTGCCATCTCTGTTGCGCTTCTTGTGCTCACCCAAGGCCCTCGCGAAAGGGCCGCTGCAGTTGCGTACATCCGACGGCTCGACATAGTAGAAGATGGGGATGATGATGCGATTCTTATTGTCCATGCACTTCACCATTTGATTTAATTCTGGGAGACAGCTCTTGCTGGACGCGTGCTCCTTGGAGATGACGGGTATTGATATCTTGGACTGCTCAATCGCCTGGATCAGCTGGGGGTCGATTTTTTTGCCACTCTTCAGCTCTTCCTCGTTCCTAACGACGCGAATCCCAACATCAGTCAAACTGGTGTACAGGAAATCCACGAAGCCCCTGTGCATGTCCGGCCCTCTGAAGCTCAACAACACTTCGTAATCTGGCCGTCTAGACACTGATGAGGAATGATCGGTAACCTGACTAAAGTCCCATGTTTTTTTGCCTTTGCGGTCGGAAATGTCCATTGTTTGTGTAGCAGATCTTGAGAAAACGTGCGAAGGAACTCGGTCACTACGAACGCTCGCGTATTTTGGATGGACAATCCTCACACTTATAGAACAGAGTGGCTTTGGTTTTTGGGTGAGCAAACCGACAGTTGACTGATCGGTGGCAGTGGCCCTTTGATGATCTCCTCTTTTGGTTGGTTCTGCCCTCTATCCGGATTAGATTTTAAACCTTTTTTTCGCTCTTCTTATTTCAGTTGTTTTTGACTTTGTTTTATTTTTTTCCCCAAATGACGAAACTATTTATGAAGAAGAAGGATAAAGCCCAAAAACCTATTCATTGTTTTATTTGGGAGGGGGAAGAAAAGACAGCACCTATTGATGATATGATATTAGCAATTACTCTATGCATAGTCTACTAATAGGGGTGATCGGTTCTTGGACCAGACTATTGGTCTCGTCCAACCAAATATGTCACTTATTTTTTTTCCCTTACTTGATGCCATATGTTATGAAGAAAAAAAATGTTGATCACTTTTTTTTGAAGAATTTAAGAGAAAAAAAAAAAGGTACGTGCAGTCGATCTAGTTCGGTTCCCCCATGAAATCGGAAACTAACAGCCTGGACACCGATTCTACTTTTAAAAATCGGAAATTGAACCGACACTCCTGGTAACTGGACCAAACCAACCAATTCAGTCCGGTCCGAGTTGTTCCGGATTCCGGCAGTCTGTTTTCTACACTCCTATTTACTATCTTCATCCATCAAAGGAAAGAGTCCACGACCTAATAATTTTAACAAAGGACTTACACTCCACCAATGGAATCCGGCACCATTTGAACCAATAAATTATCATGCATAGGCCAATTGAATTCCATAGTGTCTGCAAGCGTGCAAGATAAAAAGTTACTAATACATGTGATTGTGCTATTTTCTCAACCAAAAGCTTAAGTGATAAATTGATGGCTGACGGCACACAAGTGTCTTATATGCGCCTATCGTGCCGTTTGGCCTTTCACTGGGTAAATTATTATCGCACATTTCGATGACATGCTTATTCCACAGTAAGGACAAGAAAGAACCCATGACACATCTCTGGTAAGTATTCCAAGCTTTGAGAGAGCAAAAATTAATTGCTATCTCAACAAATGTCCCTTCTTGACTGACAAGGTAACTTCCTTGGCTATGTGATGACTAGCCCAGGAATAGAGATGGATCTTAGTAAGATTGAAGCTATCACTTCTGCAAACGCTGCCAACGCTTCATGTGATTCGAAGCTTTCATGGCCTCGCTCCTTCTTTCTACAGGAGACAATAAAAATTTTAGGTTCCATTGCTGCACCAAATACTAGATGCTTAAATGAGAAAGGCTTCGGAGGAAAGAAAAGGCGCAAAGAGCTTTGAGCCCTTCGAGAACGTAATCATTGAAGCTCCAGTGTCAGCGCTACCAAACTTTGACTCGGTTTTTGCGGTTCATCGCTGTTGGAAAAATTTGAAGAAGATGAAAGGGACGTTGATGGTGTTCAAGGACTGGAGGATAGCGGTGCCGAAGTAAGTTGCTCGCCATATAGGAAGAAGAGGACTGAAATAAAATAGAAATAAAGAATTATAGAAAATAAAGAATAATAATAAATTATTATTAATTTATATAAAAGATATTCACGTTAGCGCTAACCGTGCCACAGACCTTCGGCATGTACGTCAGTGATTTGATCTAAATTGGCCGATGGATTGAATTAATACCAATATAAAAAGTTTGATTATATTAGTTTAATTAAAATATTTATGACTGAATTTGTATTAATGCAATAAAGTTAAGACTTTTTGAGTACTTATCCCACTCCAGTATGTACCAGACCTTCCTCTTTACTCTGCATTAAATAATAGATGGATCGTGAACAACAAAATTACATGCAAAACCCAACAAAAAAAGAAATGAAGGAGAAGGGAGAATATTCTTATCTAAGTATCTCTGTTAGAATGTAGTCGGAGGTTTTATTTTTGGCAATCGTAAGAGAGGGTCGGTATAAAACAAATTAAACCAATCGGCTTTAATATTTAAAAATCAAACCGTTACAAAACTATTACAAAACCATTACGAAAGTTATTGCATAATAATGATTTTCATGGTGGTCATTATTTTCTATCAAAACCGTTACAAAATAATGATTTTCAAACTCCCAAAAACTATTGAAATATCTGACAACTGCGATGCTTCAAATGTTGCCATGGTGTTTCGCTCGGCCAAGAAAGCCGTCACATCGCCTTTTTGGGTGAAAAACTGTATGATGCCAATATGTGTGTATATATATGTGCGTGCTCTCTGTCATGGGAGCCACATTTGCTGACAAAAGAACGTGTTTTTGGACTCTGATCATGAGGGACATGAGCACATGAACAGTCAACGGAACCTTAATCGCTGACATGCAGCTTGGAGTGAATTTCTACGATCTTTTTTGTTTCTCCTCAAACATTATCTTGCGATCTGGCGCTCAAAATCGAGTCAAGGAATTTTAATCCACCAACGTACGTTCCTCTCTACTATGCAAATCAAGGTCATTGGATTTGAAGTAGTAAAAGATATGCATGAAGTCCAGATTTCGGAAGTTAAAGGCTGTAAAATTTGACATTGCACAGTGTCACCGTCAGTGGTGTTTTTCGCAACGTTCATTGCATCAAGCTATTACTTTTAAGGCCATGATGGGGGACTGGCGGGTGTCATTTCGCTTGTGACAAAACTTTGGCGTTTGCTAGGGACAACTTTCATTGGCCATAAATGGAAATATGAAGCGGCTCAATGAATGATGCAAAATTTGCCCCATTGCAAAAGGTAGGGGCCAAAGCACTGTTTTTTACTTGCCGTTACAAGCGCCTTCGAGAAGATACGAGTATGGACTTTGTAATGAGTTTGCCAAAGACTCAAAGCAAATTGTTCAACGGGCTTTTGGGAAATGAGTTAAAAGGGGTTTTTACAAAATACAAATTGCATTTGGTAAATTATAACTTACAAGTCGTTTGTAAAGCAACTTTGGGCTAAATACTATATGGAAAAACTCTTCTTGCAAAGGACTTTGGCTTCATTCTTTTCTAATTTTTATTGAAAAACACAAACCCTTTGCTAGTGAGCCAATTTTGGTACTGGCGACTGTCGTCTATGGTTGCACAACATCAAGCGACCCACGGCGAGGGCCACATGAGGTCGCCCAACTCTGACGAGGGTAGTTTGGGTTGCGCAACCCTCACTAGGGGCTGCCTAAGGTTGTGCCACCTTAGACAGCAGCTGCTGCCTATTTGAGCCCTTCGTCGTAGCTAGCGCTTGGGTCATGCAACATTGCTGGCCTCTCGTCGCTCCTCAACAGCCTCTTGCCGACCCTTTGCAACTATATCAGGTGTCACCGACTGCCCTTGTGCAGAGAAGATGAACTATAACAATGAGGGTGGAACCGAAAAATGAAAAAATCGATGAGGGTAGTTTTGAAAGAAAACAAAATACTTAACCATATAAATAGACTTCCACAAAATGCTGAAAGCCCAATGTAGGGGGACTTGCCTCCGGTTTTCAACTTTGCCGAGCCTAACATTTGGCCAAAAAGTCCAACAAAATTTGTCAAATACCCATATTTTCCCTAAGGGGCTATGGAGATTCAAACACAATTATCATAGTTGTGATTGATCAATTTTATAAAATGGCACATTTTTTTACATGCTGCTGAGATTGTAAGGACAATTACTTCTTATCATTATGTCACCTTTATGAGTAATTGCTACATTACGGCAAAAATGTAGGGGTGTGCAACCGGACCGGGTTCACCCGGAACCCGATTGGACCACCCAAAAACAGGTCGGGAACCGGCTCCCGGTTAAACCTGTCTAGGAACCGGTTCCAATTTTTGGGAACCGGTTCCAATTTTTGGGAACCGGTTGAAATCAGTCCAGGAACAGGGTCCAAGCAAAGACCCACCCAAAACCGGACCGGTTTTGGAACCGATTTTTACCCTATTAAAAAAAAATCGTCTCTCTGTATAATGCTTTTGAGTCTCTTTGTCTTTGAAGAAATGTTAAAAAAAGAAACATTCTCTCTGAATCATGTTAAGAGAGAATTGTTTTGAAAGAATTGTTCAAAGGAAATGTTCTCATACATTGTTTTTCTTTTTTAATGGTCACACTTTCAACTATTACTATAGTTGCAAGACAAATGCTACTAACTATTATAGCACTAATTAAAACATTCTCGGTCCAGCTCAAAAAAAAGATGTCCTCTTAATAAGAGCTCCGTCGCATACACATAAGTAAGCACATTAGGTCATATTAGAAGTATTTGTGGGAATGAGACTACTATTAGATCTATATTTGTTGCTAATGTTTATGCATTTTTAGGATTTTTGCTTTGTCTTATAATATTAGGAGAATTACGTTATTATTTTTCGCTAATTAATGTAAAATTCGAAGTCAGTATAGGATACCGAATGGTTGCAAAACAGGTTCCAATAAAAACGGGGTTGACCCTGTTCCTGGACCGGAAAAACAGGGTCGGGTCCAAAACAGGGTCCAATAAAAATAGGGTAGGGTACAGGGTCCTAAAAAGAAGAACCGGTTATAACGGGGGGGTGCGGTGGGGTCCTGGACCCTACCCACCCGATCACCCCTAAAAAAATGGAGACTCAACTTCAATTTCATTCTACCAATCATCTTCGTACTGACGGACAAATAGAGAAATATCAACAGAATTTTGGCAACTTATTAAAAAGCTTTATTGGAAAACATGTTGAATAGTGGGATTTATTAGAGCACGCATAATAACCATTCGATTCTCTATTTTTATATTTTTCTGTTCCAAGGAACAAGTTTGGATCCATTTGGTAATGTAATTTTATTTTTTTCATTTGAGACAAATTTTTAGTCTAGAAATAGGTTTTGAATAGAAATGAGAAGTAGAAATTTTTTACTATTCTATTTTTTGAAACAAAAATAAAAATAAAAACTCTTCTCATTGTTCGCTCCGCCACCCGCCCGTAGTTGTACAATTCCTACATTGACACTTTCAATTCAATTGATTAAGGATGTTTTTCTCTCACGAAAAAGTGGAGAACAATGGAAAAGAGTATGGAAGGGAAATATTTAAGAAGGCCTATCAAATAGGAAACAAATATTTTGTGTTATTATCAAATGCATATCTCTATGCAGAAACTTGTCTAGAAAATAGAAATTGAAAAATCTATTTCTAGCTAGAGATTTTTCGAAACAGAATAGTTATCATTCACAACCTTATTAGCTCAAATTGAGTTTGGCTATCATAATTTGGTGAGCCAAACTATTGGAAAAATGCCCATTTGACCTATGCTTGGAAAGCATCATTTGAGCCATCACCTACAAAGCATCAATTTAGTGGAGTTGCTGAAGAAAGGGCCTAAGGAAATCAAACAGTTATATGAGGAAGAGAGGAAAAGAATTCTGAAGCAAATCGACGAGTATTGCCATGGAGGAAGGTGATTTTGTATTTTCATTTTTCACTAGGTTGTCATGCTAAGTTATCTCCTTGAGGGGAATGGTCGTTTTCAAGTTTTGGAGTGCATTATCGATATTGGCTAGAAAATTGAACTTCTTGGAGAGGGGTAAAGAATATCAAGAGTGCCAAAACTTTCATATGGTGCTCATTTGAATGCCAAATTTTTTTTTTCACTCATTTAAATGCCATATCGAAGTAAAATCGATAACTTGAGTGCCAATTATGGCCAAACGTCCTACAAAGAAATTTTTTTTTGAATTTTTTTTATTTTATTTTTTCTTTAGAGCTGGTGAGGGTCACCAACGACCCTTGCTAGCCACAAAACCCTCGCCCAAGGCATTTGCGACAAGGGTGAGGCAACCCTTGCCTAGGGCCTTCACAATCAAGGGCGAGGTAGCCCTCTCCAATCCGGGCAAGGGTTCCGTGATCAACGAGGGTCAGTAGCGACTCTCACTGGCCCTAAGAAAAAAACTTTTAAAAAAGCAAAAAAATAAAAATTCAAAAAATAATATTTAAAATATTTAAAAATTAGCCACATCAACGCCATCGAAGCCACGTCGAACGACCAGGTGTCCACATCAGATTTTCCATCGAAACAAATCGGAATTGGCAATCAAGTGATCAATTTTCCAAATTTGTGGTCACGTGACTACCCAGGGCGACGGTGCGCGGGGAGGGGGATGGCGGTGCGCCCACGCTCCGTCCTTGGACGTGTGCAAGGAAGGGGTGGACATGTCTCTTGTCCCACATCGCTTAGGGGGAGTCTTGGGATGGTTTATAAGTGCAGGATCCCTCTTCCCGAGTAACGCATTTTAAAGCCACGGGCCTCGGCCCAAAGCGGACAATATTACTCGGTGAGCCCAGGTCCTTACAAATGGTATCGAGCCGACTCCCAACCGCGTGTGGGGCCACAGCGAGGGACGCTGTGCCCGAAGGGGGAGAATGTGACAACCCGGCGACGGTGTGCGGGGGGAGGAGGGATGGCGGTGCGTCCGCGCCTCCGGTCCTCGGACGTGCGCAAGGAAGGGGTAGACATGTCTCTTGTCCCACATCGCTTAGGGGAGGAGTCTTGGGATGGTTTATAAGGCTGGGATCCCTTTTCCCTGAGTAACGCATTTTAAAGCCGTGCGGGCCTCGGCCCAAAGCGGACAATATTACTCAGCGAGCCCCAGGTCCTTACAGTGGCACTCAAGTGAGTGAAATTTTTTTTCAGCACTCAAATGAGCACCATACGAAAGTTTTGGCACTCTTACTGTTCTTCTCCCTCTAGAGAGCATGTTGTTTCTAGTACGTTCAACATTTTCATGCCTCATTTCTCATTAAGCAAGGCGTCGTTGACATTCTTCAAGTCTATTATAAGTTTAGTAAACTCGTTTACATGAAATTTAATAGATATGCCTTCAACCACCCTACTGAAACATCATTTTCAGCATATACAAGGGACTGTTCAAACCCCTCATTTAACAAAAGTGACTCCAATTATGCCCAAAATGTTGTCGCATCCTTCTCTTCATCTTTCCACCACTTCAAGCAACACCTAATATGATAGATTCAATAGTATTATGCTTTTCATCTACTCCACCAACTCTACCTTATTATTCTCTTTCATCGTTCCATGTACTCCAATGCTTTCACCAAGTCTTGGGTTGTTAATAGGGTATACATATTCTCCCGGTCTAGTTCTCGATTTAAAAACTTCAATTCTCCAAATCTAATTCTAGATTTGGGTGCTATCCTCTCTCGATCTAGATCTGGGAGTTTAATGAATATGTTTTTGGGGATTTGATGCATCTCTGCTCTGTTCATGTACAGGTTCTCTGCCTCCAGCATCATTGATGATCGTAGGAGTTTTGGCATCTTGTTGAATTACGGAAATTTGCTTCTCCACATGTTAGATTTGTGTTTGTTTAACCTATTCTGGCTATCTTCTACGACAATGGTGTAAAGGAAGCCAAACCTAAGCGCGCACTACTAGCTGGTAATATTGTAATTATTGGAGAAGGAATTTCCAGATTGTGCTCATTATTGACAAAGACACGAGATCTAGTGATCAGCCACCAATTTTGTTTGATAGATCCTTTCTTATGGAACAAGTTGTCGTAACTTTGCTAGTGCTCTATTAATCCTCCTTATTTTCTAGATTTGGTTTTGTTTTTGAGTATTCAAGCTCTTTTTCAATTTGCTTTGCCATTAAGACTATATACTTCTGTATTATTTTGAGTAATGAATACAATTTTCTTTCAACGAAAAAAATAGGGTACACACCTCACTGTTCAACTTATTAATACCAACTTTAGCTCCATACGTAATAGGAAATATGTTTCCAAGCAAAGTGATCGAATGGCTAAAGCTCCAAATCTTCTCGAGAAACTCTAAATTTATCTTACCAATTGTTGTGAACATTATTCGATAGCTCAAGGATCTTACAATTCAAGTTAACGCAAGAAATCTTCGACCAAACTAGCAATAATAATAAAGAACATGAGGAGATTTATGTGGTTTGGTCTTCGATACTTACAGTACGAGTAGAGTTAACAATAAATAAATCCATTATTAATCCAAAGATTGACAAAGTTACAATTACTCAATCGTTCAAGTGTTTTCCATTCCTAGATTTCACTCAAAGCAAATTCTCAAGTATCATCTCACAATCTCTCACACTCAAAAAGCTCATAGAAAGAAAACTCTAAACACTCCTTTTTGTTTGCTTTAATGTGTAATAACCAAATAGAATTCTGTTTTTATATGCTCTCATGCAAATTATCAAATCAAAATTGGAAAAATTCATTTTCTCCCCTTTTTATCTTTAATTCGAGATTAGATTCCACTAAATTTTGGACTCCACTGAATTTGCTTGACATAAAGTCCAAGTCAGAAGACATTCAAAATCCGGGCTAGACTTCAACCGGGTTGGATTTTGTGTGCAGGCTCAAACTTGAGACATAAATTATGAAAAAATATCAATTAGGCACAATTTAACTGAAGTATAACGTGCTAATTCCTTGGGAGAAGAGAATCAATAGCGTGTATAATGTCAAAATTAGGTGAAAACCAGATTGCATGGACTGTACAACCATAATTATTTGGAGATAAACTATCTCTACCATGCGTCATATAAAAACTTGTATGTTGATGTAGATTTTGCACTGCCATGTAAAGATGGACCCAAAACAGTTCTTCGAGGTACGAAAAAGTGCATTTGATATAAAAAGTCTAAAAATTAATCATGGATATTGTTCCATTGGTAAGTTTCAATTGTTATGATGGAGAGACTATTGGGTAAAACCGATCGTTCTTAAACGGATGATAGTCGTTTGTAATTAGACTTTTCACTGTTATTTTTACCGTGTGTCACGTAAAAACTTGTATGCTTGCGCAGATTCTAGATGTCAAGTAAAGATGGCCCCAAAACAATTCTTCAAGATATTAAAAAGTGCATCCGACGAAAAAGTCTAAAAATTAATCAAGGATATCATTTATATGGTAGGTTTGAATGGTCATGATGGAGAGACCATTGGGCAAGACCAGACATTCTCAAACGAGTGATAGTCATTCATGATTAGATTTTTCACTATTATCTCTACCATGGGTCATAATTAAACTCGTATGCTAGCGCAAATTCTGCATATCATGTAAAGACGAATGCAAAATAGTCCTTCAAGGTACGAAAAGATGCATCGACGAAAAGTCTAAAAAGTAATCACGGATGTTGGTCACATGGCATGTTTAAATGGCATGATGGAGAGACAATTGGGTAAGACTGGCCATTCTTAAACGAGTGATATTCGCCCTTGATTAGATTTTTCACTCTTATCTCTACCATGCGCCATATAAAAATTTTTGTGCTAGCACAAATTTTTGCATGTTAAGTCAAGACGACGGATGCAAAGTAGTTCTTGAAGCATGATAAAGTGCATCGATGAAAAGTCTAAAAGTTAATCATGGATTGTGTTCACATGTTAGATTTGAATCGTAATAATGAAGAGACTATTGGGTAAGATTGGCCATTCTTAAACGAATGATAATCATTCGTGATTAGATTTTTGCTACTATCTCTACTATGTGTCATACAAAAACTTGTATGCTAGCACTAATTCTACACTGTCATGTAGAGACAAACCCAAAACTGTTCTCTAGGTACAAAAATTTAATCACGGATGCTATTCCAATGGTAGGTTTCAATTGTCATGACGGAGATACTACTAGGTAAGATTGGTTGTTCTTAAGTAATTAGATTTTTCACCGTGATCTCTATCATGTGTCATATAAAAACTTGTATGTTGGACAGATTCTAGACTCATGTAAAGATGGACCAAAATAGTTCTTTGAGGTACGAAAAAGTGAATTCGAAGAAAAAGTCTAAAAAATAATCATGGATATTATTTAAATGGTAGGCTTGAATGGTCATGATGGAGAGATTGTTGGGTATGATCGGCCGTTCTTAAATGAATGATGGTTATTCATGATTAGATTTTCCACTGTTATCGCTACCATGTGTCATATAAAAACTTGTATGCTGGCATGGATCCTAGATGTTATGTAAAAATGGACACAAATTAGTCCTTCAAGGCATAAAAAAGTGCATATGATGAAAAGGTCTAAAAAATAATCATAGATATTCTTCACACGGTAGGTTTGAATGGTCTTGATGAAGAGACTATTGGGTAAGACTAGCCGTTCTTAAACAAATGACAGTCTTTCGTGATTAGATTTTTCACTGTTATCTCTACGATGTATCACAATTAAACTTGTGTGCTAGTGCAAATTTTGCACATCATGTAAAGATGGATGCAAAACAATTCTTTGAGGCATGGAAAGGTGCATCTGACGAAAAGTCCAAAAAGTAATCATGGATATTGGCCACATGATATGTTTGAATGGCATGATGGAGAGACTATTGGGTAAGATTGGCCGTTCTTAAACGAGTGATATTCATTCTTGATTAGATTTTTACTCTTACCTTTACCATGCGCCATATAAAGCTTTGTATGCTAGTGCAAATTTTGCATGTCAAGTCAAGACGGATGCAAAACAGTTCTTCGAGGCATGAAAAAGTGTATCTCACGAAAAATCTAAAAGTTAATCATGGATTGCGTTCCCATGGTAGATTTCAATCGTCAAGATGGAAAGACTATTGGGAAAGACTGGCTATTCCTAAACAAATGATATCGTTTTTTTAGATTTTCATTATTATCTCTACCATGTGACGTATAAAAACTAGTATGTTGGCGCAAATTCTGCACTATTATGTAGAGACAAACCCAAAACAGTTCTTCGAGGTACGAAAACTAATAGAAAAAGTCTAAAAATTAATCATGGATATTGTTCCATTGGTAGGTTTCAATTTTCATGATGAAGAGATTATTGGGTAAGACTGACCATTTTTAAATAAATAATAGTCGTACGTAATTAGATTTTTCACTATTATCTCTATCTTGTGTTATCTAAAACTTGTATGTTGGTATATATTCTAGACTCATGTAAAGATGGATGTAAAACAGCTCTTCAAGTACCAAAAAATGAATATGATGAAAAAGTATAAGAAATAATCATGGATATTATTTACATGATAGGTTTGAACGGTCATGATGGAGAGATTATTGGGTATGACCGGCTACTTAAATGAATGATAGTCATTTGTGATTAGATTTTTCATTGTTATCACTACCATGTGTCATATAAAAACTTGCATGCTGGCATAGATCCTAGATGCTATGTAAAGATGGATGCAAAACAGTTCTTCAAGGCACGAAAAAAAAGTGCATATGATGTCTAAAAATTAATCATGGATATTGTTCATGGTAGGTTTGAATGGTCCTGATTAAGAGACTATTGGGTAAGACTGGCCATTCTTAAATGAATGACAGTTTTTTGGGATTAAATTTTCACTATTATATCTACCATGCATCATAATTAAACTTGTACGCTAGCACAAATTCTGCACATCATGTAAAGATGGATGTAAAACAGTTCTTGGTGGTACGAAAATCTGCATTTGACAAAATGTCTAAAAAGTAATCACGGATGTTGGTCACATGGCATGTTTCAATGGCGTGATGGAGAGACTATTGGGTAAAAGACTGACCATTCTTAAGTGAGTGATATTCGTTCTTGATTAGATTTTCACTCTTATCTCTAGCATGCGCCATACAAAAATTTGCATGCTAGCGCAAATTTTGCGCGTCAAGTCAAGACGGAAGCAAAGTAGTTCTTGAGGGCATGAAAAAGTGCATATGATGAAAAGTCTAAAAGGTAATCATGGATTGTGTTCACATGGTAGATTTGAATGGTCGTGGTGGAGAGATTATTGGATATGATTGGCCATTCTTAAACAAATGATAATCATTCGTAATTAGATTTTCATTATTATCTGTACCAAGCATCATATAAAAACTTCTATGATGGTGCAAATTATGCACCATCATCTAGAGACAAACACAAAATAGTCCTTCGAGTTACGAAAAATTGATAAAAAAAAAAAGTCTAAAAATTAATCATGGATGTTGTTCCGTAGGTAGGTTTCAATTGTCATGATAGTGAGACTATTAGGCTAGACTGGTCGTTCTTAAATAAATGATAGTCATTTGTAATTAGATTTTTACCATTATCTCTATCATGTATCATATAAAAAAGTTGAATGTTTGCACAAATTCTGGACTCATTTAAAAATGGGCCCTTAAGCTGGGATTGTTCGAGGTACGAAAAAGTCAATCTGAGACAAGTCTAAAAAATAATCCACGGATATTATTTACAGATAGGTATGAGCGATGTGATAGAGAGACTATTAGGTATGATGGCTACTCTTAAATGAATGTTAGTCATTCGTGATTAGAGTTTTCATAGTTATTGCTATCACGTGTCATATGAAAACTTTATACATTGGTGTATATCCTAGATGTTATGTAAAGATGGATGCAAAAATAGTATTTCGAGGCACAAAAAAGTGCAGATGAGCGAAGATGTCTAAAATAATCATGGATATTGTTCACATGGTAGGTATAAATGGTCTTGATGGAGAGGCTATTAGGTAAGGCGCGTTCTTAAACGAATGCTTCGTCTTTTGTGATTAGATTTTTCACTTATATCTACCATGCGTCATAATCCAAACTAGCACGCTAGTCAAATTCACACATCATGTAATGACGAATGCAAAATAGTTCTTGGAGAGGTACGAAAATGTGCATTTGACAAAATGTCTAAAAAGTAATCACGGATGTTTGTCACATGGTATGTTTCAATGGCATGGTGGAGAGACTATTGGGTAAGAGTGATATTCGTTCTTGATTAGATTTTTCACTCTTATCTCTAGCATGCACCATACAAAAATTTGTATGATAGTACAAATTTTGCACGTCAAGAATCAAGATGGAAGCAAAGCAATTCTTCGAGGCGGGGAAAAAGTGCATCGGTAAAAGAATGAAAAGTCTAAAAGGTAATCATGGATTGTGTTCACATGGTAGATTTGAATCATTGTGATGGAGAGATTATTGGATATGACTAGCCATTCTTAAGCGAGTGATACTCATTCGTGATTAGATTTTTCACTATTATCTCTACTACGCGTCATGAAAACTTCTATGATGGCACATATTCTGCACTGTCATGTAGAGACAAACTGAAAACAGTTCTTCAAGGTACGAAAAATTAATCATGGATGTTGTTCCATTGGTAGGTTTCAATTGTCATGATGGAGTGACTAATGGGCGGCGCCGTTCTTAAATAAATGATAGTTGTTTGTAATTAGATTTTTCACTATTATCTCTATCATGTGTCATCAAAAA